>OX155964.1:8740262-8820858 GCA_944548615.1 Micropterix aruncella
ATCTCGTTTAAACAATAAGCATTTCCCAGTCCAGTCCGGGAAAACCTTCCAGCTATGTAAGTGGCTTTTATTATTTTTATTTTTTCATCAAAGTGTCATCCTTTAAACGAATTCTTTAAAAAAAGATTATATATATATATATATATATATATATATATATATATATATATATATATATATATATATATATATATATATATATATATATATATATATATATATATATATATATATATATATAATTAATGTTTGCCTGTACGTCCGCTATGGACTACTAAACCGCTCGACCGATTTTGATGAAATTTTGAGGGAAACTTTAGATTAGTTTGGAGATGGTTCCTGAGAAGTTTGGTGGTGCCGATCAAACCAAAGGAAAAATTTTAGTGTCCTCAATAAAACCAAAATTCTTCTTTTTTTTAAAGCGGCGAATTTGAATTTCGAATGCGACCGGGAAGACAGGAGTGAGTGGTTTTTTTATAGTCGAATGAATTTTAAAGCGCCGAATTTGAATTTCGAATGCGACCACGAAGACAGGAGTGAGTTTGATGTTTTCAAGGTAGGTTGTTTTTTAAATTCCTTCAAATTTATTTTAGTTGGTGGTGTAGCAACGCGCAGGGTACAGTTAATATATAAAAGAAATACTCACTCATCATCTCCGACTTCATTGTATATCCTTTTTAGGTCATCGGATACGTTCTCTCTCCTCAGAATACTCCTCCATAAACTTCCGAGCACTGGCAACGATTTGGCATAAGGAATATTTAAGGTATCAAATTGAGAATAAGTCTTGAAATATTTAAATACAAGCGCGCCAACTGTGATCAAGAGCAATACCGGAAAAAGCATTGTTTCTCAAAACAATAATAAAATCTTCAAAGCGTCGATTGCTATATTTCTTCTAAACGCCATAAATTCAGGGATCGCGGATTTATTATTTGGTTTGATTTATCGTATTTAGGTATCATTAGGTATTTATTAACCTTCGGCAATATAAATATTTCTTCCTAGAGGTGTCTATTGTTAACACGAAAAATAAAAAATCGGGTTAATCAACGATAACGTCGTTCTTTATCAATCTTATCTCATGGATCCTTAATCGAATAATCGTTATTTATGGTTTAATTAGGATAATATAAATTTATAGCCTAATTTCGATAATTAAGCTATAGGTAATTATGATAATATTGCTTAATTATATTAATTTATGTAGGTAATTATTGATAAGCTTATAATAATCGCACTGCGAATGCGGAAATATTAGGCCGAGCCGTTCTACAGGGTGAGTTTTTAATTAATGACATCCTTGTAGTGGGTGAACCAGTAAGACGAAGGAAGCAGCATTGGTTATTTTTTTTTGGAAAAAACAAAAAAAAAATTTTTTTTGCTCAAATTTGTAAATTATATCTATTGAAGAAAATTTTTAGAAGCGGTGAGCTCGCTGCGCCATCTAGGGGTAGGAAAAATATCTCTAATAAACAATGTTTGCGGTATTATACCTACCGCTAGATGGCACATCGTGCTCATAGATTTTTATACTAGTTTTCAAAAAAAGTATTTTTTTCTGGTACTGTGAATAATATAAAATCGAAGACTATCGCGGTTGTTTGACATTATAAATAGGATAGAAAACGAATTTACCGTGTGAAATTTGTAGCACCCGACGTTTCGGTGACGTTGCAGCCGCCGTTGTCTAGGGTAGACTGAAGAGCTGTCAATCCGTTGTTTTGCGAGAAGGCCGCATACCGCTGCCGCCGCTGCGTAGGTTATAACGGTGGTGGGGGGCCGGGCTCGGAGCGCGGGAATTTGGAAAATCCGTCTTGCACACAACACTCACTGTATCCTGTTTTACGTCTTTGCGTTCGGCGTTCGGCGGCGGGAACATTTTAAGAAGAGGGTTCCACGTATAAGAGAGTTTGTAGCCGTCGTCTCTATTGAAGTTCGGGGTTCTTCTTATTCAATGGCTTCCCGGATCATGCGAGGAAAGTAGAATTGTTCCTTGGATAGAACAATGGGATTTTGAAACTGCACCCAGTGGTTACCTCCGCTATCGAATATATGTTCGCAGATCGCCGATTTTTCTCGCTGAACGTTTTTAACAGCTTTGATGTGTTCTGTCAGTCGCGTGGCTATGGGCCGTTTCGTTTGTCCAACGTAGGCTAGACCGCAGCTGCATTCGACTTTATACACACCCGGGGTTTGCAGTGGTATTACATCCTTTACAGGCCTCAAAAATCGAGCTATATTTTGGGTCGGTTTGAAGATCGTTTTTATATCGAATCTGTTTAGCATCTTACTTATTCGATCAGTCACGCCCTTGACATATGGTAAGAATGCTCTTGATCTGCTCGGTTTCTGAGTTTCGTCTGTATTAGATCGTGTGCGTGTCTCGTGATATTTTCTGTATCCATTTTTCCTAAGGACATTGTTGAAATGTTCCATCTCCTTCGGAAAATGCTCAGTGTCACATAGATCGCGTGCTCGATTCACGAGCGACGTTTGTACTGAAGTAGATGGTAGGAATGATGGTGTGAGCTTGCATGCAAATATCTGTCCGTATGTGTGGGCTTCCGATATACCGTATGTCCGAGAGTATTGTCACTTCTCCTCGTCACTTTGACATCCAAAAATGGTAAGGAGCCGTCCTTCTCTACTTCATAGGTGAATCTGATTTTTGGGTGTATGGAGTTTAGATGACCCAGTTTAGATTTTCAAAATTCCCGCGCTCCGAGCCCGGCCCCCCACCACCGTTATAAACTACGCAGCGGGGGCAGCGGTATGCGGCCTACCCGCAAAACAACGGATTGACAGCTCTTCAGTCTACCCTAGACAACGGCGGCTGCAACGTCACCGAAACGTCGGGTGCTACAAATTTCACGCGGTAAGTTCGTTTTCTATCCTATTTATAACTGTGAATAATAGTTTGACAAGCGATGAGCGCGCTGAGCGCTGACATATAACCTATTGGTAGACCAATAGGTTATATGTCGCAAATAAACAGTATTCGAGATATTTAACCTACCGCGAGATATTATATTATACTATTTTTCAGTAAAATAACATTTTAAGCTAGAAAAAAAAATTTTTTTTTTCTTCTTCCCATTTTTTTAACATTTGAAGTTGCTTATTTTCTCGCACCTATTCAACCACTTTAAGGATACCGCTATTAAAAGACTTACGGTGTAAAAAAATAGCCTAAATATGTTTCTGTTCGCAAAACTCGAATATTAGTCGATCGCGCTATAAGTTGTGACACGATTGCTGTTTTCCCCGATAAATTCGCATTGCACTTTAAGTAAACAACAATACACACGCATAAGATGCATGCAGCGCCATCTTGATGCAATTCACAAGCTTTGCAAGCTAGGACGGTCATATACGACGTACGACTATCGTAGTATCTACAAGCGTACATTTGACACCGAATCCATTGTCGGCTAGTCGATTGCCACAAGTAAATCTTGTATTCAGTTATGAAAATGGATTTTAGGAAAAAGAATAATTTTAATTAAGTCGGTAAAAATAAAGAAAGATCAAATTATAAACCAGGATGCTAGGAAAATTAATACAATAATTTATTTGGGTATTATACAATTTTTAATACACAAAATCATGATTAACATGGGTAATTAAATTCCGTACGTAAAAACGCGGACACTTAGCCACATTAAATCAGATCCGTTTAACTAGAAATTAAATCTAGTATTTTATAAAAATACTGTAACAATTATTCAAATTAATAAAATAAATGTAAATTAAGCACCGGAAGCCTAAACGAGTCGAGTAAGAATCCATCATTAGACGGCCATGTTTCCGCCCTTTCTTTTTCGAATTCGCAATTCAGCTGGTGCGGTCGATATTAATTGAGAATCCCGTGGTGCACGTAATCAGATAAATTAACCCGGTGAGTTTTGAAGCGGTTGTTCAATATTTAGATACAGGATGAATCCTTATCCGTTCGGTTGGGAAGGGATGGATTGAAGAGTGAGCCGACTCCCTAGGATTGGGCAAACTGACTCCTCATTTTCCTTCTCTCCCACTTATTGCTCCTGTGTAATTACAGGGATTCTCCTATCGGATTAATCTTCTCCGTTGGACCATTCCTGCCGATCTACCTACCGAATCGCAAGACGGTCGACCGCGGCCAGCGTGAACATCATCGCACGTACGAGAGTGCCGCCCGTCGCATGTACATCAGCCGCCGTTTCCCGTGGGAAAGCACGGCGTAGATCGGGAAGAGGAAGAACGGGGATCGGCCAGCCGAAAAGAAACGCGACTCCGTCGAAGATCGTCACATCCTACATTCCCGTGTCCCCACGTGCTACAATCCAATAAGTGTTCTAAAATCCAATACTTTGTAAGCCGACCCTGGATAAGGATCGCACGTCTTTTGCTCTTCTTTCAATGATTCTAGTTTCTACTTTCTTTATATTCTCGTAATGGGGACTAAGATCCCAATAAATCGAATTCTAATAAAAACAAGTGACTTTTACTAAGGGGATTCTAGTTTCTACAGGTTACTATAGATTCTATAGGTCACCAAAGGTATCCCCCAACTATCTATGTCACAAAGTCTTCCTGCACCAACTAGCTGTTTCCGCCCACGCGTTGCTGTGGCTCAGCATAGGTGTTTTATACGTGGTCTCAGGTGTGATCTTATACATAAAAATGGATGTGGGTATATCTGTCTGTCTATCCGTCCGAGCTGAATAGACTCCGAAACCGTTTGACCAATCACCATGAATGTTGGTACATATACATATGTATTTTTTCGTGGAGAAGGTTTTCATGATTCTGCTTTGTGGTAACTCACCACTAAATCGCGCTGCAGCACATCAACTTCTATTCTACTCAACCGATCGCCATGAAAATTGGTAGTGTGCTGCAGCGCCATCTGGTGGCTAGTGACAATAAAGATAATAGGCCGAAAATACTCTATCTCTCTCTCTCTCTCTCCCTCTCCCTCTCCCTCTCCCTCTCCCTCTCCCTCACCCTCTCCCTCCAAACGGCGAATTTGAATTTCGAATGCGACCGCGAAGACAGGAGAGAGTTTAATTTTTTCAAGGTATGTTGTTTTTTAAATGAATTTTCAAAATAGTACGTGCTAGCGTAATAATACCTACGTGTAATACAGACAACTAAACTATCTTTGGACACCTCATCTGTCAGAATTACAGAAAAGAGAGAGAAAGCTTTGTGCATTTCATTGTGGTTTAAATTAATTTTATCTTTACAGCCGTAACTTTTATGGTGACAGTGGTTCCCGTACAATTATGCCTCCAAAGCGACAAGCAATTGGCCGATCTACACCTCAAGCACGGAACAAAAGAGCATTACGAGCCTTAGAATCAGACGAGCAACGAGCATTAAGGCTGGAAAATCTCCGAGTACATGCCGCTGAGACCCGTTCGTCTGAATCATCTGAACGACGAGAAGTGAGGTTAGAAACTGATCGAATACGTACTACTCAGGCTAGTTCGTCTGAGACAACTGAACAACAGGAAAGAAGGCTGCAAAATGTTCGAATAAGCACCGATCGATCAAGACGAACACTGTACGTTGATTCAAATCTTGGTGCATTCCATTATGACAGTAATAATTATTAGTCTTCATCCAAGTGTCGTCATTGGAAAAATGGATAAAATTTGCATGTATTGTAGCGCCCTCAAATTTAAGAACGAAACGCCAGGAATGTGCTGCGCCAGTGGAAAAGTTAAACTGCAAGAATTACTTCCACCACCCGTACCACTGTCAACGCCGCTATCAGGTGTTACACGTGAGTCGAAGCATTTCTTGGAAAACATCCGCAAATACAATTCATGTTTCCAAATGTCATCGTTCGGTGCAACGAACATCGTACGCGAAAATTATACGCCAACATTCAGAGTCCAAGGGCAAGTTTATCTCATCGTGCCGGATCGCTTCTACCATTGCCGGACGCCATTGGGTAATGTCTTTCAATGTCTACAATTTGTGTAATGTCGTTCCTTCGAATTTATTTCAGTTGGTGGCGTAGCAACGCGCGCAGGGTACAGCTAGTTATAAATAATAAAGAAAATGTAATTGTAATTCACTGTAGCCTGGCCCACCGTGAAATTTATTTTATTTTACTGGCCCCTAGTGGAAAAAGGTAGCCCACCACTGCTCATAGCCAAAGTTTAGAGGGTGGTTATTGATCGCATTGGTAGGCATTGTAGAGTTGGCGCATACATTGGCGCGGGATCTGCGGTGTTGTCGGTTTTTCAACACAAATCAATTGGATTTGGGAATATTTTTTGTATTCAAAACTCAAAATCAATCAGTGACATCGAATTCTCCTGATGGTTATGCGAGGAGCTCAGCCAGCTGATTATCCACATATTGAGATGTCAACCACAACGGGCGAACCCGTCACCGCAGGACGTTTTAACGATTCATCGTTCTATCGACCGTGCAGTGAGCGTAGAAGACTTTGGACATTACAAATCCGACGTCTAGCTACGCCACAACCCGCAAGAGACCAACGCCATTACCGCGAGATAGCCAGTAATGTTACCTGGCGGGCCGACACTCGCGCCCTTGCTTCCAATTGTGACCAGATTTCTCCGGTCTCTCGATTGGTTCCGAGTTCGAGGTCGCTTGCGCGGTCCTCTCCCTTACGAAGCGGTGAAACGGTGTGCACCGAATCTATCGCGGACCAAGGCGTCCTTTGCCCGACTCTGAACCGGGATCGGATGGCCAATGGTCATTTCAAGAGCAGTCGCCGTAAGGTAGGCAACCACCCCCGCTCTATAGGAAACAATACAGTTCCCAGACTCCCCCGACTGTTAGTCGGAGAGCACAGTCGATTGGCTTACGCCGCTCGGTGCGCAGACCGTCCAGGAGCGCCAGAGGTTTGATTCCCAGGGGAGACTGGTTGACCCAGTGTCCTACCCAGGTTCGCACCCCATGCGTGGACGCCATCGGATGAGTGTTGACCCGTGAGTGTGACCGACCCTGAACACATGGGTCATCGTGGCCAACTTATCATGGGCTCGTTAGCCCCCAGCTGATTATCCACAGTTAGCCTGAAAAATTCAGCACATTGGCCTGCACCGACACAAACTGGACAACCTCCCAACGTGTGGGCTGAGCCACAAATTCCTGGCCAAAACTGTGAGAGCGTGCGGGCCAAAGCATTCGCCGACGTGTATCGTGTAGGCAAGGATCCAATATACCTACTAATCTACCTATGTATTTATTATGGCCACGCGTTCCTGATGATAAAGACCTTACACGTCAGGGACTTTAAAAAGAGAGTGAAACAGCTGTTTACGTAACATTTATTTACTTCACAATAATACTATGCTAATCCTAAGTATTGCAAAAACACAGATTATAAAATACTTAAATATTTGTTAAGACTGCTAGCGTTAATAATTAAGTTAAACTTCTTTTTCGATGAATTTAAGCCACATTCCTTTCGGCGATTTTAAGCTAAACTGCCCTTTTTCAAGAATTACAGGTATGCAGGTCTTCTTGCTGAGGTCCACTCTGAAACTGGCCAGCACGCGGTACAGCATTATCTTCGCCTCCATCAGCGCAAACCTAGAACCTAAAAATTTAGGAAAAATGAGAGGGATGGTCCTAATTATCGCAAAACGCCGAGGAAAATGCTCTCCTCATTTATATTCAAAAGCAGAGCATTTTGATATCATTCCAACAATAATTAATTTAATTTAGTTACTAACGCTTTCATGCTTAGGTTCGGGCATTGATCATTTTCTATATTTGGATGCCGTATATATTTTTCAAATACATTGCTTATTGATATTCCTGGCTAGTGTTTGATATTCGTGGTATTGAATCTTCGTAACTACGATCTTTTGAAGCAACTATAGGAATAGTATCCTTTTTTGTCGCTCTAGTGATTATTTTAGGATTCATTTCTAAATTTGCCGTTTTAAATCTCTTAAATGTACATGGGATATTTTTTAAATGGTTTTATCTAATTGTATGTTGTGTGGAATAGCTTTAAAATATTTAACACAACAGAACTGAGGTCTCTTTTTAGATATTTCTGTCCTCACTAAGGGACAGTTTATGACGTTTTTTTTCCTCGTAGGCCTCGAATGTACATCTCTCCGTAAGGAGTAGATATCGGGATTATTTTAAATAAAGTCACAACATTCTATTATATACAGTCAACATAGACATGCTGGTGAAGCGAGGCCTGCAGGAAGTGTCTGGGGCTACTCCATATAGAAGTCGAACAGAAGACTTCTGTATTTTGAATATTCGTTCGACTTCTGTTGAGTTGCCCCACATTATAATGCCGCATTTTAGATGCGGATATACGTAGCCATAATATGTTGTTAGGCGAGTCTCAACTGATCTGTATTTTTTCGTTTCCTCTGCAATTACGCACAGGTTTAATGAACTCAACCATTTGTATCATATGGTATCAAGAGAATCTTTAATTAAAGTTTTTGGTGAGGTTAACGGATTGTTCTGAAAAATAATCGAAGTGTCGTCAGCAAATGAAACATATTTATCCTTTGTCAGGAGCGACAAATTATTTATGTAGAGTAGAAAAGAAGTGGCCCCAGAATATTCCCTTGTGGGACACCAGCTTTAATGACCCTCTCATTTGAGTACTGTTCAGAAATTATGCGTTTTTATGTAGCAATAACTTTTACACTGTGTGGTCTATTAAGAGATAAGATTTAAACCAATATATCACTGTTTTTTGTCCCAAAAAAATATTTTTTGGTTATTTTTGTATTTTTGTAGAGTTATCTAATACTCGTACTGATCGACTGAACGAAGGAACTGAAATGACTGACTGAACCTAGTGACATTGAATTACACTATAAAATCAATGCTAGTGACTAGTCCAAAAGTTAGTTCAAACTCGGGAAATTTCTACGGACATGGTTAAAGAAACTTCTACACATTTTTCGACTTTCAAAGTGAGCACTGATTTTTTAGACCATTTGATGATGTCGACAATTGGCGTAACTAAATAGGTGCAAAATTGAACAAAAGGCCTGCTTAAATTCACTATGGCAAATATAATGTAATTAATGTATACCTACCTTATACCTACATTACATATCTATATTGTAGCTACATTATAAAACGGCGTATTTATTTGGGAGCATTGTTTCGAAAATGATGCGGAACAAGTTTTTAACAACTTCAGCAGGACATTTCTCACCACATAGATATTTTTTTATAAATGTTCGAAATATTTGTGTCTATATTATTACGACGCTTTACATTTAATTCGATTACTGAAACATACTTCTTCACCTTTTAATGTTTGTAAGAAATGAAAAAAATACAGTATTTATTACTTTGTTTTGAGTAGAACTACCAACAGCAAAACTGATAAGACTAATATATAGGTACCCACATAGTATTATTATTATTATTATTTATTCTGGACAGGCAGCTTTGCTGATACGTCCAGATCAGATCTTGTAAAGCTAAACAATATTAACAATATAATGTAACAATATTAGCAAGTTTTTAGGTACAAATCGGGTCTGTTTTTAAATTGATTGACAGAGATTGCACTATCACTTCAAATGGTAGTATATTCCACATGTCCACCACTCTATTTGGCAGAACGTTCTTAAGAGGATTAGATTTAAATTTTGTAAGGTTGAGTTTTTTGTTGTGACCTCGAAGATTTGTGTTGACGTTTAATTTGTAAATATTCTTCAGTGCAGGTACATCGTAATAATGTGTTAGAATTTTTTATGTCTCAATCAGGTCCCCTCTTTGTCTTCTTTGTTTGAGTGTAGTAATTCCAAGTAATTTCGAGCGATCTTCATAATTCATATTCTTCAGGCTCACTGGCATTCTGGTTGCCCTTCGCTGAACTTTTTCCAGAATATCTACATCTTTGCAAAAGTAAGGGTTCCAAATCTGATAGCCATACTCAAGAATAGGTCTCACATATGCCTTGTAGATCTTGATAAAAAACCTCTATTGACAGATGTTGGAAAGCCTTCCTTATTAGATAGAGAGTAGAGTTGGCTCTTTTGGCAATTGCAATTATGTGTTTCTCCCATTTGAGATCATCAGTAATTGTTATTCCAAGATCTTTTTGTTGCTTGACTGCTTCTAGTTGGGCGTTCTTATTACAAATATAGTAATTTTTCATATCTATATATTTAAATTAACTACTTAGTTTATTTTAAAAAATATGCACAAATTCGATTCTAGAATGGTTTCCGTCTTGCTTTGCACTCTGCAAAAACATCGATCAGTTTTGAGAGATCCATTTTTTCGGCTTCCTTAGCTTCCTAATAGAGTTGAATGGAACGTCGATCATAATTGAAGTTCCATTTTGGGCCCCCGAACTGCCGTGGGGCCCGGTGCACCGCACCGGCGGCACCGGCATTACGCCACTGGTTGTCGAGATCATTCTAAAGTTGCGAACTACTCGTCAAGTAGTCGACGAAAAGCGTTGTTTCATCGGCAAAGGAACTGGCATGCGATGCAATGACTATGGAGATCGGCGATGAAGCTATTGAACAGTATAGGTCCTAGAACTGAAGTGTGCGATATCTGAATAACGATATTGTACAGAAACAAAATATTGACTTACCTATGCAATTCCTCGGACCGACGCCAAAGGGGAGGTAAGTGTAAGGTTTAATGTTTGATTTGTTCTCATCGGAAAATCTCTCTGGTTCAAATTTTGAAGGGTTCGGCCAATATTTGGGATCGTGGTGATAGGCGTAGACCGGTAACCATATCATATCGCCTTTCTTGACCTGAAACCACAATACATCCCAAAATAAAATATTATAATTACACCTGCCTAACATACTACTATAGTGTAAACATTCCACGAATATTTAATTTAATTTAATTTATCAGTTACATGCTTTTTATTTTTCAACGAATGAAGACTTCCTTTAATCAAAGGCATTTATTTTATTGTTTTAAGTCACAAGGCATACAACTTATTAGAAGATAATATTAATTCGTTACAGTGCAAAGGCCTCTTCAAGAAGGTGAGCCCATATATGGATATTAAATAGAGGTTATTAAAAGCCATACATTATTTGACTCTGTAGTTTGAATCGTATTTTATTTCACTGAGTAGGTATCAGTTTGTCACTTTGTTATTTCTCAAATAATATTTAAAAATATAATAACTAATTACCAGATGTATTTTACCCAATATATTATGTCTTAGGCTAAACCCATTAACTTATTTCGGCGAATAATTCAAAATTCAAGGTTTTATCGGATACGTCAGCATATCGGATACACATATACGACCGCAACTAAGATCTCGTTTCTTCCTCTTCCCTTAGTACCCTAACCGCTGCAAATATTGGCTAGCATTTCGGCAATTTAAATCCTGTAGACTGAGATCTTGTCCCCATACTATTTATATTATTAAGTTTCAAAATCGCAGTTTCAACGTACGTAAACACGTGGAAATAATGTCAATATCAAACTCTTCCTGATATATTGAGAAAAGAGATTAAGAACGCAAACGATCGGTGTTACCAACACTTGTAAATTAATCCTAGTGTATATTAAACAGGTCCCAGCTATAAACAAGTAAGTAGTGAAAGTAAAAGAGATTGAAAATTCTAGCTTTTTTAAGACAAACAAATACATCCGCACAACTGCAATAGGTAGCTGCAACTGATATCCAAAATTTGAAAAATATAAAACTACATGCCTAAATCATTCTCGCTTTGAATGCGTCTAATTTATACTTTATACTACGTAATGTAGAGAAAGATAACAATTTAATGTGAGTACGGTAAATAATTTCTTACCGTATATGAGCGACCCTCTCCTGGCCTAACTGGTCCAATGACTGTATCTTGTAGGCAAAGTCTATCAAGCAATCCCAAAGGAGGCCATTTTCTTAATCCCTCTGTCAATAAGAAAACAGTTTATTTATAGAATCGAATTTGTAGGAACTAAAATGTTGTTTCTTTTAACAAACCTTTATTTAGATATATAAGCATATACATATCAATACAATAAGCATATACATGACAACAATAAATATATTTTCGAAGGTATAATTATTATTTTTCAAAACATTGATTTTGGCTTTGAAACTAACAGGAACCGAATGGCAAAACTTTGACCTCGTGCTTATTCGATTTCGTTACTCAACTGAGACTAGCTCTTCTAGGCTTAACAGGGCTCTAAAAATACAATACATTATTTAAAGTTACAGTAAAATGCCCATAAAACTAAATTGCTTCAAAATGTGGTCCTCAAAAAAATAAATCGCAAAACAATTAAAAAATTGGCATTAAAATTTAACTTAACATTTCGTTACATAGAGTGAAGTCAATAAAATAGACTTAAATCTAAAAGAAAGAGAAAAGAAAGTTATGAGAGATTAAAAAGGGAAAGGGGGAAAGAAAATATAGGAAAAAAGACTTTAGGGCTTTTTCGGTTTTGATAGCATAGGGTAGAGGTTATTGATTCGGTGATATCGGTAATACAGTGATAAATTGCTTAAAATGGTTCTATATAATAACCCGCGAGACCGCGGCGTTTGTGATAAGGCTCGTTACATTCGTCCTTTCTCACTCGAATGCAACGAGCCTAAGCACAAACGCCGCGGTCTCGCGGGGTAATATAAAGAACCATTTCAAACAAATTATTACTGTATTACCAATATCACCGTATTACCAACCTTTACCCTATCTGACATGACAGGAGATGACACATGTTGCCTAACGCATGCTCGCTATAGTTCTCGAAAGACATTTGGAGAAGAAGAAAACGAGAAACCATTTGAAACTCACCAGATACGACCATATCCAGATACTTCATGTCCTGTATAATCTGATATGTGACTTCTTGGCCGTTTTTTTGGACGCTGGCGTCGATCTCATCATGAAGCTTCTTCTGAACTTCAGGATTTTCAGCTAGCTCATGGAGAATAAAGCTTAGAACGACGGCTGCAGTGTCAAACCCAGCTACGAAGAAGAGAACCGCCTGAGCCACGAGGTCGTCGTCGGTCCATGCTGCAAATTAAAAAAAACTGAACCTAGTCGCTGAATATGGCTAGGTGTTTTTTCGAGTGTGATACGACGTTCACGCATTCGGCTAAATAGGCGAATATCGCTGTTAAAATTAATTAAAAAACTCTATACCCGTATACATTATTGCGTATCACTATCGACTTATGATCTCGAAACTAAGCGAGACTTCATGTGCAGTTCGTAATAAGATGTATTTAATTTACACAAAAAAGGTGTTTACACACACTTTGTAGGAGAACATTCGGCTTGCAGCAAATGTGTGAATCCGGTATACATTTCTAAAAAGCAGTTTTAAAGGTTTCTCATTAAATTAAATTCAATTAAAAAAATACATTAAATTGAAATCATTTATAATATGATGCAAATGCTTTCGTGCATTATCTCTAAATGGAAATCATAAACGTCCATGTTTTCTGACAAACATTGTTTCAGCTAGGCCGTGAGACATTTTTTCAAAAAACCATTTTTTTTAAGGCGGAGCTCAAAACTGACTATAATATGCGAAAATCCCAGAGAAGAAGGTATACCTATATATTCGAGATAATCAAAACCTAATTTGAAAAATAATAAAAAACAAATCTTCAAGCACTTACTCCCTCGTGAGATGATGTTTAATTCTGGTTTAAATTATTCTTTTATTTATTTCTAAATCCTTTGTATCCCAAGTGAACATTGATTCAAAATTGGCTGAGTAGTGAATTCTAATATAACTTTTCGTGCTCTTTTTAATGGCCATTCCTTTTATAACCGGAAAGCAATAGATCTTTTTCTAAACTGAAAGTGTGCATTGGTTTCTTAAACGCACACCTACCCACGAGTTTGGCTTCAAATCCTGTATTTGTGGATTTGTCCGGATGGACATCTGGATTTTGAAACTATAATTTCACTTTTTTATCGAAAGAAATTGATTTTGGTTACCTCACAATATAATTTATGGCGTATTAAACATAATAAAGAAACACCTAAAATGACCAATTCAGCAAATAAAACTGATTTTTCTCTAATTCAAGTAAATGACAGATACATATGAAATATTGAGGCACTCCTTTGATTTATTCATTTCTGTAGCCCGAGTATCGAGGCCATGCTTGAAGATAAAATAAATTTTGTTTTTGCTATTACCTACTTATCAGACTCGTAATATGAAATCGAAGACTATCGCGGTTATTTGATATTATAAATGAGATAAAAGACGATTTTACCGCGTGAATTTTGTAGCACCCGACGTTCCGACGACGTTGCAGCCGCCGTTGTACAGGGTAGACAACGCCGTTGTCTACCCTGGATAACGGCGGCTGCAACGTCGCCGAAACGTCGGGTGCTACAAAATTCACGAGGTACATTCGTCTTTTATTTTATTTAATACTTATCAGACATCTGCAAATATACTCAGATGGCATAAATAACTTTTAAAACTAGTAAATAATTACCGTGTCTTATTTCTCTCCGTCCAATTTCAGATTCTTCCACCGTAGCAAATCCGGCATCTTGATCCGCAGATTTTGTATCATATTTAAGAGAACCTGAAAAACAATCGAAAAGTTAAATTTAAAAATGGACGTGGTCATTATTGCTGTATTTTTTTTTTGTTTAATTACCTTCCTTAGCTTGAATTAAAAGGTTGATCATGTCCCGCCTGACGATTTTATTCTCGCACCGATGTTTCATGGAATCCAGAACTAAGCGCCTGAAGAAATTGTCCTGGTATTCGCTAAAGAATCGCCAACCGAGAAACTGTAACAATTAATCGCGATGAAATGCAATCGCTATAACTATTTCCTATTACTGTACTTATACTATAATATTATAAAGAAGTAATGTTTGTAAGTTTGTATGTAAGGAGTAATCTCCAAAGCTACTCATCCGATTAAAAAAAAAATTTTCACTAATGAAAAGCTCCATTTTCGACGAGTCCGATTCAGTACGAAATCACGATATTTGTAAATCAAGTCGGAGAAAATGAGCTGGTGAGTTGCTTTATCCGCGTGCGCTGACGATACGGTTTGATATATGTGAAGACAACATATAACACAAACATTGGCTTCAAAGAGATCTATAAATAATTACAAAATTTTATTAAAAGGAAAAACCGACTCCATTTTTTTTATAAGTGCAGCAGCCATGTCAAGGTGATACTTAGAACGGGCTATCATAATTGAATACAAATATTTTATGTATGTGCTGTTGACCATTGAGGAGTTCCCTCGTTGGAAGCCAACCCTGGGTGCCGCAGTGCTTGGTGAAACTTAGAACGGGCTATCATAACTGAATGAATATACACAATTTGGGGTCTGTGTTGTTGGCCGTTGAGGAGGAGGGAGCTAAGGGGCCCTTGCTGAGTTGGTCACGAAGACCCATTCTGTTCAGGGTTGGTCACACTCACGGGTCAACACCCATCCGACGGCCTCCACGCATGAAGTGCGAGCCTGGGTAGGACTCTGGCCTTAGGGTTAGTTTCCCTTAGGAATCAACCTTCTGGCACTCCTGGACGGTCTGCGCACCGTGCGGATAAGCCAATCGATTGCGCACTCTGACTAACAGTCGGGGGAGTCTGGAAGCAGTACTGTTTCCTATAGAGCGGGGGTGATTGCGGACCTTACGGCGACTGCTCTTGAAACGACCATCGGCTTTCTGATCCTGGGTGAACAGCCGGGCAAAGGATGCCGTGGCGCGATAGATTCGGTATACACCGTTACACCGGTTCGTATAGGAGAGGATCGCGCAAGCGACCTCGAACTCGTAACCAATCGAGAGACTGGAGTAATCTGGTCGCAATTGGAAGTAAGGGCGTGAGTGTAAGCCCGTTGGACTCCTGGCTATCTCGCGGTTAAGGCGTTGGCCTCTTACGGGTTCGTGGCGGAGCTTGACGGTGGACTGTGCTGTCCAAGTCTTCTGCGCTCACTCCAGGGAGATAGAACGACTAATCGTTAAAACTTCCTGAGGTGACGGGCTCGCCCGTTGTAGTTGACAACCCTAGTTGGCCGTTGAGGAGTTCCCTCGTCGGGAGCCAACCCAGGGTGTAGAAACAGGTCATATCATATCGTATCAATTCGGTCAATATATAACCAAATTGATAACCTCCTTTTTTTGAAGTCGGTTAAAAAGTCAGCGACAGTATACTATATATCCAACTTTAAAAATTATGGAAAATAAGTAGACAGTGCTTTTTAAAGTCATTAGCAATACAATTATCCACATCCAAATGTTTCTATGTATTTGAAACAAATAAAAAATATGATTGAAATGATCTCTTATCGTGGGGCCCTAATTTGAGGGGCCTGAATTTCTACACCTAGATATGGGTTCGATTAACTCGATTATAGAAACAGGCATAGGTGATCGATTTCAGTATCACCGGTTTGAGTACCGAACTAGCAAATTTTTGCACAATTCACTTCAAAAAGAGTTCTTTACCCTGTTTTGGATCGGCCAATATTATTCATATTAATCAGTCCGTAATTAACGGGCCTATTTTCTAGTCTAGAAGTGACGATTACATACCTTGGCCAATCTGGGGAACACCATCGAAAACATCATCTTGATGATATTTATAATATTGAAATTTGTAGAGTTTTGAATAACATTGAAAAATTCGTTTTCTCTGTTTTTGAACGAATTCGTTTTGAAGCCAAAAACGACGTTTGCGAGGACGTCGGTTATGTAGCGTACGTTGAGATCGCGCGTCTCCAGTTCAATCGAGGACTCACCTGGAAAAATAGTAAAAGAAATGTTAGTCCAAAGAGGTGATGATTTAGATCACTAAATGAACACCCTTTCCCGAAATGTCTTCAACATTCCCGTTGGTTTTATTATGAGAGTTTGTAGACCTCTTCAAAACACTCATTCTTTAAAGACGGTTTATGTCGCATACGTACGCAGCCTGCTTGAATTTGCTTCTAATATTTGGTCTGCGCAGTATATATACAAGCTGAGGATTGAGCTTATTCAAAATCGATTTATACGTCATCTAAATTTCCGCTTATTTTCCAACGGCTTGTCGTGCACTGCAGGTCTGCAACGCTATGGTTGAGAGACATTAGAGGACCGGCGAGTAGTATCAGATATGTCATTTCTACATAAAATTGTTCATACTGGATTGGACAGTCCATACCTCCTGAGTAGGGTGAGCATACGAGCGCCTTCCCGACTCGCACGCGCTCACTCAACTTTTTAAGTACCAAGGTTCAACACTAACTATGGTTCCAATTCGTTATTGCCGCGCGTTATATGCTTATATAACGCGCGCATAAAATGTAAGCTTTTACGATATTGACATATTTATCCAGAAAAACAGTAGATCCTTTGTTAAGGAGGTACGTGAAAAGCTGATTTTATCAGATCGGATTGAATTAGCATGCACATACAAGCACTCACAAGCACATTCGCACTACAGCAGATACACACACACACACACACATACATACACGCACACACACATACAAACACACAAACACGCACACACATGCTCTCCATCACACAAACACACACCAACACCCATACACTCGCACATGGCGATTTTACCTATTAGTTTTAAATTATTTTTGGTTTTCTTTGTATTGTATTGTTTAGCATATTTTGTAATCCTTATATAGCAAATAATTTGAAACATCATTGGCTTTCTACTGTTATATAATATGCTTATAAGTTATTTTTTATGCTGTATGTTTTCAACAAAAATAAAATAAAAAAATTTAATAAGATATTCGAATCAATCATTTCTTAATTATGTAAGTGCAATCGTTTTTTTTTGTTGTATGTAATTCTCGGTTTGGTTGTTTTGTTAGCCAAAATTAGCAACGAACTGGTCAACGAAAAGTTGGCTGCAGCCAAATCAGTCAGAGAATCAGTAAGTGAACATTATTTAATATTTAACCCCTGAACCGGGAAAATAGGTCACACCGGAATTTTCCAGCAAAAATTCATTAGATAACAATTAATTAGAGTATGTAATCACGTAGAGTATGTAATCACGTAGAGTAGGGAGTCACGTAAGTGGAATAAAAGTTACCGTAGGTACTGTTCTTCTAGGATTTTTAATTCGTCAATTGGTTACGACGTGCGCTTAGCAATACATGAATATTTTTGGTTTTTATTTCACCAGCCTACCAACCGACGAGGAGGTAAAGCATTGTGAATGCGCAGTTTTTTTTCGAGATGAAGACGGATATATACATTTTGACCCCCTCCCCCTCCCCCCGAGATAATTAAGAGAATTTCCTGACTTAAGTATGTGTGTCTGACCATCAGGCTGTCTGTGTGTGTATTCCTCCACGATAGCGCCCGCACGCTTCATCAGATTGAGCTGAATTTTGGCATACAGGCATCATTCGGTCATGGCAAGAGTTGAAAAGATTGTAGTTGAATTTGGTTTACCAGGGGGCGTGCTAGTTATACTTTAATCTCGCAATATTGCACTTAGAGACTTGAGATTTGGTAAACAGACCGATTGGACCGAAACTACATTGTGAAATTTTTGTTGGAATATCTCGTATAGAATTGATGAAAATACTACATCATTTTCGGAAAATACCACTACAAATATAGTACGAACTGTTCCGCATGGGAGGTAGGGTCGGTGCGTGGAAAGGCAGGGGGCTTGCCTACTTACAGGGAAAGTCTTGGGGTGATACAACCGATTTTTTTGTTATCTTCATTGTAAATTTCCGGCAAGCAAAAATATATGTTATTACAGGGTA
This sequence comes from Micropterix aruncella, assembly GCA_944548615.1. NCBI lineage: Eukaryota > Metazoa > Arthropoda > Insecta > Lepidoptera > Micropterigidae > Micropterix > Micropterix aruncella. Next base: position 8,758,963 of record OX155964.1, read on the forward strand.
TCCAAAATAGGTAGAGGTACTTTGTTTTTTATTTACCCAGCGGTGCAAAATCGAGGGCTCAGGATATTTTGCCACAGTGTGTACCACTTCCTGAAAAAAATAATTTCTATGGAGTTGTTAGTCGTAACTCAACGTAGGACGTCTATTACCAGAACTATGTTTTTAGTCATTAATGACACGTCGCCTACCGCCTATTAATGACACATGTACTAATATTGTTAGAAAAAGTATTGAAATAATTGAAACCATATGAAATGTAGTACAATATAGGCGTGCATGGTCCGTAAGAGTTCCACACATTATTAAACTAGTTTGAGAGTCAAGTGGACAAATGGCTGCTCAAAGTGTGATTTTTCAAATTGTCATTTTCCCAATTGATTTTAAAAACAATGTCCAAATTAGAGACAATGACAATCTATTGAAATTCCCAAATTTCATCATAAGGTATTTTTAAAAGGGCTACTGTTAACTACCCGCAAGAGCCCGAATTTAATTCCACTGACTTAATAAGTTATTGTGAATTATAATTAAAAAATAACATTATGACATCAATTCGACCACTCTTACCTAAGTTAAGTTTAATATTGCGACTGAAATATAAGTAGATACTAATGGAAATTCGTATGGTAATTAAATATGTTATAAAAATGAAATTTAAATTCTAAGTGTTAACATATTTTGAAATTTTCTCAACAATAAATAATAATTAAATAATAAATTTAGTGAATATAGTGCAATTCTACAGTCTGGAACGCGTCCCGAAGGGTCTTATCGGTCTGAGCTGTGGGCTACCATCGAGGTCACAGGTGGCGGATAGTGAACATCCATCAGATATGACGGTTAGCTGTGAATATACTGAATTAACAGCCCCCAACCATACAGCGGCAAGGTTACGAGAACGTAGTGGGAAGTCTGGTGGAAGGACTTGCCTAAAACATGCTACACAGTTCAATGAGTAACGTGTATCATGGCGAATATGTGCCGCCAGTAAATAAGCATATCCATCCCTGCAGTGGGCAGGTGCGCATGCAGTAGACCCAAGAGTGGAGGTCAAGGAGACCAGCACAGTCTGTGGTCACAATTGTGGTCACAATTGTTACCTCGGTAACAAACGGCGATGCGGAAGGTAAACGGAAAACCACCGCATAACCCCTACCCAGGAAAATTATTATGGCTGATTACAGTGAAACCATGGCTCTCAATCCCCGGCAGACTTTAGATGGGCAAAAGGTGCGGAGAATCCCCGGGGGGTTAACCATTAATATAGTAACGTGGCTATAATGGTCGGAGGTCGGCGGACCTCCTTAAGAAGAATATAAATTGCATCCGTTACGTTGCCAATGTTGCAGATGCTCCTCTATCTGCCCTAGAGCGAAGCATATTGAATTACGTATTCTCACTTTACTCTTGAATTCATCTGTATTTCAGTCGCAATATTGTGTTGAAATTAGGTAAGAGTGGTCGGATTGCTATCATAAACTTAATTTTTACGACTTCACAATAATTAATTAAGCGGACTTGACGCCGGGCTCTTGGGATGCAGATAAAATTAGCCCCACTTTAAATTTATGAAATTTTACCACGAAAAAACTATCACGTCATTTTGGTATTTCACACATTAATATCTGCTGTCATTCTCGATGCTGCCCGAGCAACTGTACACATAACACGTACGTATGAAAGTTTATAAATTATTCTTATAATTAATACTTCACTTCATATGTTTACATAATCATAATCATAAACATTTTTATTTCTCAAAAAAGACTAGGTATCTATCTACAACAATAAAATAGGTAGATACATAATCTGTTTAAATCATAAAAAATTGCATTGATTATGCGTTTAATCAATAATATTAGGATATTAGGTAAAAGTCACAAATGTCAAATGGAATAACATAGTAAAATAAATAAAAGAAATAATGGCAATAATGTCAAATTAAAAGACACAACAATAAGACACAAAAATAAACGCATTTTTTAGAAATTAAACACAACAAATTTAAAACAAAAAGAAATTATAAACAAAATTTGTAAAACCATCAACTAATTAAATTCCAACAACAATTTGGAAATAATACTGTTTCAAAAATCAACCTAAAAGCTAAACAGCCTGAAGCGTATATAAAAAAAAACATTAATAAAAAAGCACTTCATGCCCAAAACTGTGTAAATCTAATATATATATACAAATAATAGCTAGACTATAAACGATTGATCACAGTTGTAGAACTCGTCCAACTTATAGAAAGCATGTGTGGATGCCAATTTTCTTTCATGTAGAAGTTATTTGTAAATATCAACTTACATAGCGGAATTTTATAATTTTGTTGCTTACCTCCTTTTCTTCGAGGGCCATATTCGAGAGGTCGGTAATGAACATGGGCGGATCACAGCCATGAGGCTATGATGCTCACTTTTATCCTCCTTTGAAGAAGCATCTGTTGCACTAGGAAAGATTATGTGGATCTTTCCATTGCCTTCCACACTTATTATGTTAGAATCCCGCATCTACAACGCTCCATCCTTTGCATAAATTAGAACCGAGGTACCCGTTCTTCGATAAGCCAGCTGCCACTTTCCAAGATTCCGCTGGCAGTTTGGTCCACGTCATTTCTTCCAAGATAACTTCAGCACAGATAGATCGCAGGCAGACGATTTATTAAATCTAATTAAGAATATTCTCGAGTATGTCTTACCATTTTGAAGATAGTTTTCTTTGCACAATGACTTGAGGTGGTCTGCCATTTGGTCTCCGCATTCGGACATGAATACACACATCTCCCTAATTCTTGAGCTGGTGAATGCTGGGCCAATCGCCGCCCTCATATCCCGCCATTTCTGACCTGAATAACAAAACACGTAGAGTGAACAGGGCGACAGTGGATCAGGAGTACACAGATAGCCACTCAAATATATAATATCATATAGGATAATATTTTTATTATTATTTTTTAATTATTATTTATTTTCATAAATCAAATTACAAGTTAACATTATAACCGTAAGTCTGTATAATATACATAATATACATAATATATAGATGATCATACACGAGCCCTCAATAATACCTCGCAGTCTTCCCTAGATTTATTTAAAAACCGGGTAAGGTACGTCGGTCGTGTGTACGTCTATTGTCAGTTTATTGTATAGCCTCGGAGCTAGAAATATATACTGTCTTTGTCCGTACGTCGTGTTCATTTTTAACTCCGGTTGTTTGTATCCATTTCTATTCTCATGTCCGTGATCCCGAAGTTTAAAAGACGCAGTCCTGACCTGGAAGTACATCAAAACATAGTACATCATAGTACATCATAGTACATCATAGTACATCATAGTACATCATAGTACATCAGGAAGTACATCATAGTACATCAAAACCGCTCTTATGTATAGCTGTCGAATGACCATTACGCTGAAGTCTTTGAATGTGATATGATATACGTATTTGCTATTTGTTATTTAGATAGCTTTGTTATTCAGATGTATAAGGGAGTTTGAAAATTCTGAGTCTATTTTCCATGTTGATGATTAATGAAATGCGTAAAGTTTTAAACATAACGGTATTATGATAGCTGACATTCTAATTCTCATATAATTTATTAAACATCTATTCATTTTAAAAAAAACTACGAAAGCATTATTGCTGGATTGACAATAAAATATATATTTTTTGATTATTCTACATAGAATTTGCATTTCTATTTTAATATATTATTCTCCTTGACTCTTAAATCACATTAGTATATTTTGATTATTTGTATATAGGTAATATTGAATATAATATTACAGCGATGACAACTATCACGATAGTTATGTTTTTAATAATTAAATTTTTAGCATTTAATTTTGTGACGCATCCAAGTGTAGGAATGCCTATCTACTGGAGTAGTTGATTGTATTGTATTGTATTGTATAGCAAATCGCATATACGATCTTAAATCGCGTTGATTGATTGTATACGATCATCTTTACCCAACGTACACAACCATTCACTGCTCCCCCAAAAGCTATATTTACTGTTTATACATTCGCAGTATTTACTGTTTCCCATGAGTACCTACTGTGATTAACATATTATATTATTACATAATATGAATAATGGCCATAATGTTTAACATTAAATCGTAACATAATTAAAAACAAAGTCCGATACACAGCAGATCAAAAGATGTTGGTAAACAGGTAATCAAAATTCACTTTATACCAAACTTTGAAAATAGACTTGTATTTAGGGAGCCAGCGACAAAAAAGTGCAAGAGTTTTGTAAAAGCTGATACTTTCCGATCAGATAGTATTTCGACCATAGAACGCCGGGGCAAAGTCAGCAGGCCAGATTGACACCTGGCGCTGGCGTACTAGGAAAGGTGTCATTTTAATTAGTACCTACCGCTAAAGTGTTTTGGAAAAGCTGAAAATTCATCAGTTGACAGTGGAAGCAATAAAGAACTCGTATATTCCAAATTTAAATTCATAGTGACAGCATATTTTAAAAATTTCTCAACAATAAATATTAATTATAATTATTAAATATAGTGAATAAAGTGCAATTATACTCTTCATGTTTCAAATATACTATTAGTGCTATGTCTAAATCGTCCATTTCCTACCGCTGCACGACACACCACTCGAGTCTACGGTCGCACCACTTTCTAGGAAACCACAGCTTTGATCAACCGAGACGGCCATCCTATCACGGCCGACATATGACGGCCGCTAGATGACGGCACCGCTTTTCTAGGAAGCCAAAGCTTTAGGGGCAAGCCACACACAACGGACGTAAGAGTCGGACAGGGCGCAGACAGGAGGAAACGTTTCTGCGCCCCCATCTGCGCCCCGTCTCTTCTGTACCCATGTTTTTCGTCGCATCTTTTATATATATTTTGTATGAAAGTCCTTCAAACGGACTTCGCGTCCGCGACGTGTCCCGTTGTGTGTGGCTTGATGCCCCATATGAAAAACTTTGAACTGTGTGACGTTTGAACTTATCGCTCACTGACCGTCCGCTAGGGGCGCGTCTTATCGCGAAAATAATATTACGCCACACATTATTATGTAGTTTTGACAATCAACGTTGTATTTATTTATAAATATGTATCATCGACGTTTTGATGTTTTCTACGGAAATAGACACACATATTTTTGATTATTATTGTTTATTTTTCGGTGCAAATGATACACCAGTGCATGCGCACTGATCGCACTGCGTACACTACATGCTCTTATTGTCGAACTTTTGTTATCGTTTTTATCGCAGAGAATGGTTTTTGAACTTGTTAAGTTGTCATGTCGATTGCGTAAATAGGTTATAACAGATATTACATAAGTCACATTAATGTGCAATATTAACAGACAATTAATTAGTCTTTAACCTCTTGCCAATAGTTTATCGCGAATATTAGATATACAAGACGAATCTATAGACTGTTTTTTTTATTTTGAAAAGACTATCTAGATAGTTTTTATCTACTTGCATGTGAAGCGAGCTGAAAATAAAAAACAAAATATACTTCTGTTGTGGCTTTCGTAATCATAAGCATAATCATAATCATAATAATTTTTATTTAAAAAAAGACTAGATATCTTCAACAAACAAATAAGTAGATACATAATCTGATGAAATCGTAAAAACATCCATATTAGGGTATTAGATAAATTACATATTAGATACATGTCATAAATGTCAAATGGAATAACATAGTAGAAAATAATAGTGGCAATAGTGTCAAATTAAAAGATACAACAAAAAGAAAAAAATTATTGCATTTTTTTTTAATTCAACATAACAAAAAAAAAACAAAAAAGAAATGAAAGCAAAAATTTGCAAAATGATCCACTAATTAAATGCCAACTGTAAATTTGGAACCAATACTGTTTCAAAAGTCAACTTAACAGCTAGACAGCAAAAAACTCATCAATATTTTAAAATAGCATTTCATGCCCTAAACTATTTAAATCTAATATACAAATAATATCTAGACTACAAATTACAGCTGTAGAGCTCGTCCAACTTATAGAAAGCATGTGTGGAATTGAATCTTGAAACGGAAGTCTAATACTAGGCTTCATAAAAAAAAGTTTATTATATTTATATATGTATCAAAAGTTAGTACAAACGCCTTTTCGCTAGTATTAAAAAAATATTAATTGGCAATATTTCAGATTATAAAGGACACATCGCGTCGATGGAAATAACAGCATTGATTTCGCTGCTGCCGTCTGGCTAAATGAAATACTTTTTATAAGGCTGTCAGCTCTTAGTTTTTACACGACTGCCCAACAAAATAGGAGTGTAATGTGTTCAGGGTTCGTCTATGTATGTTATCCGTTTCTTTATTCCACCATAACATCTAAATGCTCGAACCGATTTAGAAGCATGTGGTATTTTTAGAATCGTTATGTCATTCCGAGTGTCATAGCATACATTAACTGTCTGAATATCAAGAAAATAGTTGTCTAAATGTCAAAATCTCCAAAATGTCGAAAGATTACCATAAATATATCGTGTTTAATAATGTCGAATGAAATGTCTGATTGAGTACATTCCGAAAAAATATATATCTATATGGATAAATACATGAACCACAAAATATATTTCATGAAAGAAACCGTAACAAAAACAATAATTATAAATACAATAGTTGATATTTTAACGGCAGTTGCGTTTTTTTAATGATTTTAATATATTTACTTGTTAATGTATTTGAATGTAATACAATATACTGTAGTATATACCTAGTATTTTATACGTACATATTTTCACTACATAAATAACACAAAAATTTACGAAATTAAATAGAACAGGTAAAATCCAAGTTCTGTATAAATAATAGAATAATAGTCAATGTTATCAATATCAATGGTCGCAATAAAATACTAATTAAATTATAGCTATAAATAAACATAATTTTAATATTAATAATAATATTGATAAACAAATAATAGGCGTAGAATCGCCTTTTATTAGATAGGGTGAATGCATTTATTGTTTGTCTCTTGAGATTGAGATTGTCTATTGAGATTATACTTTATTTTAAAATATAGGTTTAAAAATACTTTAATCGATTCATCAAGCATGTTGAATATTTTAAATCCAGACACACAAAATGCCTTTGCTCAAGGTTAGATCGCATTCGGGAAATATACCTACTTATCTACATACTATAATCAAATATATCTAGATATAATAAACCTTAAACTATACCTAAAGATGAAAAAAAAAATAAAGTCGTCAAATTGTAAGTTTCATATTAGATTTAAATAAAAAAATACAACATAATATAATATCTGGTACCTATATTTTTATTACGATATTTTAACATAAATAGTAAGGAAACACAAAAGGAGAATAGGCATTTTTGTATAAAATGTTATCCCAGAGTGTAACAACTAGGGACTCCATATGGTACTCCTTAATCCGTATGGTATAAGAATTATACACTTCAGAAGATTTGTATATCTGGATGATTTTGAGATATTACCTAGTTATTATAAATCTTGTTAAATAGGGTTTATTATATAGAACTGGCTGTATATTCAAAGCTGAAGTCGTAATTTGAATCAACAGTTCAAATATAGTCCAGTAGTAAACCAAAAATCAATCATCAGACAAACATCAGACAGAAATAATTAAAAACGAAATCACATGAAACACTCAGAACACCCCAAAGTAAAACGATGGAATAACAACGGCCCAGCCCCAAAGTCTTACCTGCCACCCAAACACTGAATCTATCTATCTTACATATCTATCTCTATCTTGCATATTTACTGTGTATTTTTCATCCATAACCTTGTTTGGACAACCCCAAAGTAAAACAAAAGAATGGTCGTCTATCTCTATCTTACTTATTGGCTGATTCTCTTTCATCCACTTATTACCGCTTTAGCTTTCGGGATAAGATAAAAATACTCACTCGGTACTATGCAGTTATTTACATATTAATAGTTGATATTGATACAGGTTCATAAGGGACTGCTTGAAGCAGGAACATCGGGCATTCTGGAAACAGAGCCAGGGATGTCGCCAGGCAAAACCCATGATGGAGCAACCACTACAAAATAAAATCAAGGCCCTACTTGACGTGATAAGAACCTTAGAACCACTATCGGTCTCCTCGCCGGACACACGACCCTTAGAGCACATCTATTCAACCTTTGTTTGACCGAGAGCAAGGACTGCCGAATATGTGGCGAAGAACCTGAAGACAGCATACACATCGTTGGTCGCTGCCCAGGCCTCACCGCAAAAAGACACAGTTTACTGGGATGAGCCTTTCTCGAACCCAGCGATCTGACCAACTTGAAGGTCATGTGATATACTTGGACTGGTAAGAAGTACTGGGCTACTAGCTGACCACTGACTTAATCACAAAAGGGTAAATACAAAAAATGTTATAGATCCAGGTGACATCAAGGGCTGGAAACAAGCCCCCCACTCCGTTTACTTCTACTACTACTCCTTGATACAGGTGTATAGTTTATGATATTTTCTATGTATTTAATCTATAGGTATACCTTGTATATAAATAATATAAACAACTTTTTAGTATAAATAAAAGGAATTAAATAAGGTATTTTACTAAAAAAATATCTAATTGTTGAATAGAGCATTTTGCAAATTCAAGGTTCTATAACTTTTTTCAACCAAGTATTTCAGCGTAGAGTGTGTAGAACATATTACACCTGTAAAATGCTTTCGTTTTAGTATATGTACCCAAAAAAGTACAACAAACTTCGTAAGTGGGTACGAAATTACCCATTGTCTTTTAAGTTCACAAGTCTCAAGAAATAATACTTCTAACCTCTTTGACTAAGTCGTAGATATTTGCTGTTTTTTAGTACTTATTTTGGTCGGGCTTTCGAAGAGCTTACTTGTAAACAAATGTCTCGGTTTTGGTTAGCAAAACACCATTGAGAGATGTTTAGAGCCATTTTGGTTTACCTTCACCTACTTATATTGATTGGCCACGTAACATCTTAAAATAGCTCATCTCTGATAACAACGGGTGATTCTCAATTACTGGTTTAGTTAGATAGTTGTTAATTCTGGGGGTATCCGTCAGTAAAAAAAATAAAAATGATGGTTTTTCGTTTCAAACATTACAATCCTCTCTTCAGAAATTCAATCAAAAAATTAAGAATCTTTATTACGATCTATAGAATTGATACAAATATCAACACCTACCTTTCAGGAAAAAAAGGATTTTTCCGAAGAGGGGTTCGACTGTATCATCAACGACAAACGGCCTCTGGCTGAAATGGTCGAACTCCTTGATCGCGATATGCTTTATCACTTCAGGGTCTTTCAGGATGAGCGAGGACCTCATAAACTGGAACATTCCGACGACCTTGCAGCTGAAATTACAGGGAAATTGAGCAAAAGATGAAAAGTAATTAAACGTTTTATGGGGTATTTGTGTACTTTTCATCTCCGACTTCATGGTATAATCTCTGCAAATCGATCATAATGTGCTCTCTGCCCAAAACACTCCTCCATAGATTTCCCAAAATTGGCACGGGAGTTTTAAACGGCACCGTAGACCCATAGAAATGCGTGTATTGTTTAAATAAATAATAGCAAAATAATAGAAAAGCAATTGTAAAAAGTAGTAACAAAGCCATATTAAATTTGAATTGATAAAATGGGTATCGCGTCTATTCAACTTGCAAGTGAAGCAAATAATAACTTATACGCATCTCGATTACCGTATTATTGAAACTCTAAACATTGATCTGTTAACAGGAGATGCTATTGTTTATTATGAATGGATTTGCAACCATTGGTTGTTAGTATTTTTATTACAGATGATAATCACAGATGGTCTGGACCAATCACAGATGGTCAGTTTAAATCAACCACAGCCATGCATTAATTAAGGTAACATCAAGAATCCATTACCCCATACATGCGGGGTAATGAGAGCCCATTTAAGGCTCATATGGAAAATGGGAGCCAAAATTTTAACCTCTTCCCAAAAATAAAGCTAAACATATTTTAAAAGCTAATCTTAGTTGTTAATACAAAGAACTATTTGTAACACAAATAAAAAAAAACAACTATTCAAACAAAACAAGGAATAAATGTCAAATTATTGAATGAAATGAAAACTAGACCCTTTAAGGATCCAAACAAAAAGCATCTTGAGGTGTCGACTACAACGGGCGAGCCCGTCACCACAGGAAGTTTTAACGATTCGTCGTTCTATCGACCTGCAGTGAGCGTAGAAGACTTTGGAGAATAACAATCCGACGTCTAGCTACGCCACAACCCGTAAGAGTCCAACGCCTTACCGCGAGTTAGCCAGGAATAAACCCGGCGGGCTCGAGATATTCGCGCCCTCACTTCCAATTGTGACCAGATTTCTCCGGTCTCTCGATTGGTTCCGAGTTCGAGGTCGCTTACGCGGTCCTCTCCCTTACGAAGCGGTGAAACGGTGTACACCGAATCTATCGCTGACCAAGGCGTCCTTTGCCCGGCTCTGAACCGGGATCGGATGGCCAGTGCTCATTTCAAGGTACGCAACCACCCCCGCTCTATAGGAAACAATACAGTTCCCAGATTCCCAGACTCTCCGACTGTTAGACGGAGAGCACAATCGATTGGCTTGCGCCGCACGGTGCGCAGACCGTCCAGGAGCGCCAGAGGTTTGATTTCCAGGGGAGACTGGTTGACCCAGTGTCCTACCCAGGTTCGCACCCCGTGCGTGGAGGCCGTCAGATGGGTGTTGACCCGTGAGTGTGACCGACCCTGAACACATGGGTCATCGTGGCCAACTCATCATGGGCCCGTTAGCTCCCAAACAAAAAGCACAAATATAAGAAGCTGGACTATCGCTGCCAGAACATTCTCTTTTTAGGCCCAGATGCCGTAATTTCTGCATCGGAACCACATCTCCCCACTCTTTCCCGCGTCTAAAGAAATTGCTCTTAGAGTTTCCCCTATCTGAATATTTTGACTTTTCCTGACTACCATTTGAAAAGTAATATCTTATTCGACTTTCAATCACAATTTCACGAATGGCACTTAAAAGAAGATGAATCTAAATATGTAATAAGCATAAACATAATACAATAAGAATATATATTCATGCTTACCTGAACGCTGGCAATCGGCAGTTTATTATAAGCGAGGAGCGAAAATGGAGCGACCCTCGTGATTCAACACAGGACACCAACAACTCGTGCGCGTCAGGCGAACTTTCTCGATGGTTGTCGGAAAAAGCCGATTTAGGATCAGGCCGAGACAGGCTCCGTCCAATCGCCATCGCTTCCATTACCCGCCCGCTTTCATTACCCCGCGCTCCCCTAATATCGTAGAAAATCATACATCGAAAATTTTCACGACTTGAATCTATCGTAATGCAGACACGCAATTTATAAAAAAACGCCACAATAAAAAAACATATGACATTGAGGTGGTGCTAGTTACTACGGACGAACCTGCCACCCCCGGGAGTTATAACGACAATAGCCATTCTGTCTCCCATAAAGTAAACGCAGAGACATTAAGGACAAACACAATCCACAGAAATACGACCGAATTGATAACTCCTCCTTTTTCGATGTAGGTAGGTTAAAAAAATAATTTCGTTAATACCTTACACATAGCTTGTTTTATTGCAGTGTCAACATCGACCACCCTTATTGAAAAAATTTGATTGTATCTACCGCTCCCTCCTACCTAACCGAAAAATTCAATCACTTAGGAAGTCGTCGTCTTCCACTTCGTTCCAGTCAGGATAGTAAAATTGCGATTTCCACTCATAATTTTTCATTTTTTACTTATTCCTTCACCATTCATGCAGCTAGACTATGGAACCAGCTCCCGTAAAATATCAGAAACGCACCAACGGTTTCTACCTTTCAAGTGTCTCTGAAAAAGCATTTCATGTCCTTAAATTCCTAGTTATCCTACGTCTCATCCTATCCTCTCCTATCCTTCGCTCCTTGCGAATTATTCCAAAACCTAATTATATTTAAAAAATAGCATTTTTGTTACTTGATTATTTTTTGTATGTAATCAGTTTTTTTTGATATTTTTTATCTCTTAGCACCTAAATTCTTACACTTCCACGAAGGTTGGCTGTAAGAGATTGTATTTTAGGCAATAAGTCCGCCTTTTGTATGTTTCTGTTTCTTAAAATGTGCAATAAATAATCTCTATCTATCTATCTCTCTATCTTTTGTTTAAATCGCTGGAAAATTCCCCTTTAGTAATATTGTTACTCTCCCGCTTTGGCGATCGCTGGCTAATTGCGATTTCAGAAAAAATGATCGCAATGTTTAATCTATTTTAATTAGCGGAGTAAATCATTTTCTCTGATAAATTCGCGATTTTTTGTTTATTATTTGTGTACTTGTGGCGATCCAATCGAACCCGCCTTTGTCACAGTGAGTAACAAATACATCATTTTGTTCACACATGTTTGTTTTTCATTTAATACTCAGGAATTCGGTTGGTACTGCGGCGATGATTATAACTAAGTACATGTTATGTCAATTCAATAATTTGAATAATTTGGTGCGCGTGCACTTATCTACCTAGTTACTTAACCGATAAACAGCTCGACGTCATTTGTAAAAATTGATGGTCGGCTAGCGTACTGCATGACGAGGTATGTCGGGGTAGAAATCACAGAGGGTAACAAAATAGACAACGGAAGTGCGAAGGCGGACTTTGAGTGAATGCGTTCACCGAATAGAAAGAGATAGGGACATGTGGGGGCCCTCCTCTATCCTTGTCTAGTTGTGCATGCGCGTTTATCCATAGCAGATTTTTTGAAGCAGACTTATGGCGTCGAAGTGATATGTACGCGTTGCCATAGTGATATATGTACGTGTCTCCGTGAATGCACGACTAGACAAAGATGGAGGGGGTGTTATATGCTGCTGTCTCTTTCTATTCGGCTGACATGACTTTCATTCGGGGTCTAGTAGTTATAAGTCAATGGTAGAAACGGTTTTTTACTGGTATAGATTGTTTAACTCTGGTCAAACCTGCGATTACATCATCTATGTATCCATACTATTTACACCATGCTAAAAAATAATATATTATATCATATTCTAGCGCAATAATATACTTACTATCGCAGACATCTATAAAATAAATAGACAGAAGAAATAAGCTTAGAAAATAGTGTACGCAGCGGATCAATACGATACGATATGATACGATACGAAGGCCCGGTGGCCAGTGGCGTAACTATACCATCTGAGGCCCGTGGCAAATTCATTGGATGGGGCCCTACTGCAGTAAAAAGGGCCCTTCCAGTAAAAAAATCGTAAGATCGAGGTTACTATGTCACGGGCATAGTAACTATATCGCAGATTCTTGCTTTTACTATTGCTTCACAACGAGATCTTGCTTTTACTATGACAGTATGTTATTACATACGTAAGGTTATAATCAGTTACAAGAATCATGTTGAAGCTACATTATACCGTTAATTTCGTATTATCCGTACGGAGCATGTTGAAACATATAATCCAGTAATGGAGTTTCAACAAAATTCCTTGTAATTCACCGAAATTACAATTGGAACATCGTTATTCTGTATAAAACCGTAATAACAACACGGAATGTAGGAAGAAATCCATGTTTTTTCTTAGTGTAACTGCTTAGTTTTGTGTTATACTTTATTAATATATTAACTTTGATAAATATTGTCACGGTTTATATCAGAAGGTTTTTTTGCAACACTGATGGAAACGAGGTGGAAGATATCAAATACTACGATAATACACGTTTTCAAAATTGTAATATTTCGAAATTGTAATATACTTTCAAATTTTTAACATACTATCAATATTTTAAAAATTGTAATATATTTTCAAACAACTTGGAATGATTCTGCGCATAGGTAAACCTTTTACCAGAGGAAATACTTTTAAAGTAGGTACTCTACAATGCATACGTTCGTAGCGTTCTAGAATTCGGAAGCGTAGTTTGGAATCCCCAATATGCTGTTCATATAGATAGTATTGAGAAGGTGCAAAAGAGATTCTTAATATCATTGGACTTTCGGACAGGTAACATGTCTACGGATTATGCAGAGAGAGCGACAAAACACAATGTTCACTTTTTGTATGCCTTCTTAGACAATATCTTCCTATATAAAATTTTAAATAACCACATTAATTCTGCACCCCTTTTGGTCAAAATTGTTTTTAAAATTTCACTGTCTCCCGAGTCTCGTTCAAAAGATTAATTTTATATACCCTTTTTTTCATACGAACTATGCGAAAATACCTTATTTAGACGATCCTGTTTAATTATAATAAAACTTCGAATGACCTCTACTTATTTTCCGACACGTTGGTTATTTTTAGAAAAAATAGGCGATTTGTTGTTGCATTAACTCATAGTTAAATTTGTTATAAAGGTGGTTTGTAGTCGAATGAAATAATTGTTAAATGTGTTATTCAGTATAACGTTTTTTTTGGTTGCATTAATTCTTAGTTTGTATGTTCTTGGTTAACTTATTAGTGTAATTTTGACTGTCAATTTATTTTTGCTACTATTTATAGTAAATAATGTTTTGTAGTAATTAATGGTAATATAGGTCTATTTGTTTTATGTATGTTTTCAAACAACTGTATATAACTGTTTTTACCTAAATAAAAAAATAAAATTATAATTTTTTTTCGACAATATATTGGCTGAGCAAAGCTAAGCGTTTGTGAGCTGAAATGTTGCCCCCAGACGGGGAGCAACATTTCGTTGTGCGTGTGTTTGTCTTGTCACGATAACTTGAGAACGAGTAGTCCAATTTCAAAGATTCTTTCGTCAATAGGTCTTTCGGCAATGAAGGAATGATATGAATTTCGTATGTGATAGAAATGTGTGCTGCCAAACGGACCACTTCAAAATTACATTTTTAGCGGTGCCTGTTCGACTTTGAAAAAGGTGTTATCGTCAATGAGATGAACTGATTAATGTTCCATGGCTACGATAGAAACGGGAGGTGCCATACGAAATTCTGTACATAAAACTAATCAATACATTTAAAATAAATCGTTTTTTAAATGTTTTTCGCACCGCATAGGCGCCGCGCCGCCGCCGCCGCACCGCATCGTGTGGACCGGCTCTAACTGTCGCTGGCCACTTGTGGCTGTGGCCGGTAGCTCGTTTGCGCCGAGCCTAATCGGAGACATAGTACCACGGAGGGTAACAAAATAGAGAACGCGAGTGCGAAGGCGGGCTGTGAGTGAATGCGTTCACCGAATAGAAAGAGATAGGGGCATATGAGACTCCCTCTGTCCTTGTCTAGTTGCGCATGCACGTTTATCCATAGCATAGCAGACATATGGCGTCGAAGCGTTGCCATAGTGATAAAAGAGCGTTGCCATAGTGATATATGTACGTGTCTCCGTTAATGCACGACTAGACAAAGATGAAGGGGGTACTATACGCTGCTGTCTCTTTCTAATCGGCTGACGCATTCTCAGACTGGTCACGGGGTCTAGTAGTTACATTTCATTGCATAGTACACAGTAACCTAAATGGCGACATTTTGTCGAACCTGGCAACACTGATATTCAAACAATAGCCATGTTCCTAATTCTCTAGTAAGAAACCGTTTATAAAATAAAGCTCTGCAGCAGATGATAATACACTGTCCCCAATTTCATGTTAATAATAATGATTAGGTATTGCTGCGTAACAATGACGTAACATAAAGGAAACAGCTTGTTTATGTTGTGTTAAATCTGCAGCTGCGTGATATCTTAAATAGTTGCTATTTCTGTCTTCACTTTTGCTTTAATACCTACTATTCGTAAATGAACAGGATTCGTCGTTATCGTGCTTATCCCTGTGCCTGATTAAAGTAAAGACAGAGTAGGCACCTTTGACCCATTTCTTCTTTCGTGCATTGTAGGCTGTATTTTATTTATTGCGTCCATCAATAGGTAGGTATTAAATTAAGAAGTATTACATTTCATTTACTTACTATATTTTAACTATTGTGAACGCGCATTTTTTTTTCGATATGAAAATGGATATATACATTTTGACGGACGAAAACATATTCGCTATCGGGGAGGGGGGGAGGTATTCAAAAGAAACAGCCCTTGGCTACTTGCCGGGAAATAAGATGCGGATTTTCAAAGAAAAAAAAGACAACCGCTTAGAGCTGTCAAAATTAGAAGGGGGTGCACAAAGTGCGCAAGCGCGGCTTGCAGGCTGACAACCACAGATCATATTTGGTACGGTGACGTTGGCATATCTGCCATAGGAGTTTTCCATATATATGTTTCCTTAGTAGTTGTTTACAACAATTTGGACACGAACATTCGCCAACGTGTGGAGAGGCCATTACCCTGCTCTCGGTCAACTCACAACTCCACACTCAATTACAGGCGGCTTGACGTGAATATAGGCACAAATCATAGATTAACTATTTTCAAGTTCATTTAAAATAACAAATATTGCGCTGTATAATGTATCCTGGGGTCCAAATCATTCCTAGGATCCCCTATTAATTTTAGTAGTTCTTCGAAAAAAATATTACTACCTACCTTTGATCTTTTTTTCAACAATATATTGGCGGAGCAAAGCTAAGCGTAGCGAAGCTTTGAATAACCCTAGACGGGGAGCAACATTTCGGTGTGCGTGTGTTTGTCTTGTGCGCACGATAACTTGAAAACGAGTAGTCCAATTTCAAAGATTCTTTCGTCAATAGGTCTTTCGGCAATGAAGGAATGATATGAATTTCATATCTGAGAGAAATGTGTGCTGCCAAACGGACCACTTCGAAATTACATTTTTAGCAGTGCCTGTTCGATGTCAAAATAATGTTATCGTCAATGAGAAGAACTGAATAGATTTATGGTTCTATGGCTACGATAAAAACAGGAGGTGCCCATGAGATCAGTGGAGGTGCCATACAAAAGGACCTCATCGGAAACGTGCGCACGTGCGCACACTCGTAAAAGCGTGGTCGGTTTTAAAAAAAATCTTTCAGCACTGAGTTTTATCCGTCAATTGGAAGAGCTGATTAAATATAGTTTCATACCTACAGTTCCGGAAAGTATCGTATTATTATTATTATTATACATTTAACAGGCAGGCAGCTTAAGCTGATGCGCCTGAGTCCATGCTTGCATTACAATTTCTGTGGAATAAGTCCAGTTTATTTTTAAAGTGATTGACACTTTTGGCATTGGTCACTTTACTTGGGAGAGCATTCCATTTGTTAGCCACTCTACTGCTGAGGAAATGTTTCTTGGGATTTGAATGGTATGATTCACGCTGGAGTTTCAGATAATGCCCACGCAGATGTGTGTTAGTGCTCATGGTATAGATAGTCTGCAAAAATATATCGAAAAAAAAATACTAAGTACCTAGTACGTTTGCTAATGTATTTGCTAATGCTGTAACTAATAAATAAAAAAAAACTTATACCAGTTGGTTTACGTAATCTACACCGCAACTGTCTTAGAAATAAGTTTCTAGTAAAAACACATGTTTAAAAACAAGCTTTTATTGAAATGTTCTGTCCCGAGCCAACCCTGCAGCACCCATGTCATAGTGGAACATGGAACGGTCTATCATAATTGAATGCGTATACAAAATTTCGTTTCTGTGCTGTTGACCGTTGAGGAGTCCCGTCGTTGGAAGCCAAGCTTGGGTGCAGTGAAACTTAGAACGGGCTGTCATAATTGAATGCGTATACAAATATTTGTTTCTGTGCTGTTGACCGTTGAGGAGCCAACTCTGGGTGCAGCAGCAATGACATGGTGAAATTTAGAACGGGCTATCATAATTTGAATACGTATACAAAATTGTGTGTGCATGGTGTTGACCGTGGAAGAGTAGCCTCGTCGGAAGCCTATCCTGGTTGTAGAATCAGCTAGGGGAGCTAATGGGCCCATGATGAGGTGGCCACGATGACCCATGTGTTCAGGATCGGTCACACTCACGGGTCAACACCCATCCGATGGCCTCCACGCATGGGGTGCGAACCTGGGTAGGACACTGGGTCAACCAGTCTCCCCTGGGAATCAAACCTCTGGCGCTCCTGGACGGTCTGCGCACCGAGCGGCGCAAGCCAATCGACTGTGCTCTCCGACTAACAATCGGGGGAGTCTGGGAACTGTATTGTTTCCTATAGAGCGGGGGTGGTTGTCTACCTTACGGCGACTGCTCTTGAAATGACCATTGGCCATCCGATCCCGATTCAGAGTCGGGCAAAGGACGCCTTGGTCCGCGATAGATTCGGTTCACACTGTTTCACCGCTTGGTAAGGGAGAGGACCACGCAAGCGACCTCGAACTCGGAACCAATCGAGAGATTGGAGACATCTGGTCACAATTGGAAGCAACGGCGCGAGAGTCGGCCCGCCAGGTAACTCTGGCCATCTCGCGGTAAGGCGTTGGCTTCTTGCGGGTTGTGACGTAGCTGGACGTTGGATTTGTTCTGTCCAAAGTCTTCTACGTTCACTGCAGGGCGATAGAACGAGAAAATCGTTAAAACGTCCTGTGGTGACGGGCTCGCCCGTTGTAGTTGACACCGCAAGTTGTAGAATCAGGTCATGCTCACCATAAAAATGCATTATCGGAACTGAACCAACGTGTAAAATGTCAACTTCATAGGATAGATAAGAGGAAGTGGTTCTAATTCAGCTTGCAAGATTTGACCTAAACAAACATACATACTAACATACAATGCAAGGTAAATAAAAGCTTGTAAAAAAAATGTAGGGCGAATAATACTTTCATGATTGGATGGGTTATAGCTGTTGAAAAGCGGTAATCGTTTTATATGGGATTGCAAACACTCTCACCAACGATATCGCAATGTCGGAAGGGTTGCCAAATCGTTCTACGGAGTTGCGCAATCTGATACCATATATAAAAAATGCTTTTGCGATAGAAAGGCGACGTGAAATAGCATTCGCAATGCCGATAATGACAGAAACGATTCTCGCTGCGATCCGAGGAAGTTTGGCCAACCGCCGAAGGGAGACTCAAAAAGATAGTCCTCGTGATAGCCAAATTAACGATTGCAAAACTGTTCATAAAGGGTCCGGTCAGCTGGGTAGTTTTAACTTTCATAATGAAACACATCTCAATGGTTTGCAAAATATATTTTGAATATTATTTCCAAAAGGAATTTTACCTACCTACGTAGATTTTTCAATAACATCAATTTCTCAAAAACATTTAATTTTCGTATACATTTAGTAAAATATACAAGTGGTGTTACAATATTTATAAACTGATTATTTAGATTTGGCTCTGTTGAACATCAAAATTGTCAGTTATATAAATATAAAACAACCTATATAATTAACGATCAAGTGCATGACATAACAATGCAGTTATTTAAATATTAATTAATGTAACTAATACAATGGAATGTAAGACAAAGAATGTCAAAAATAAATGAACCGAAAAGTCCAGACTATGTCGAAATCTATTATTTATTTACAAATGCAGGATAAATATATCCAAAATTGAAACTTTAGGAACCGTAAAATTGTCATGAAGTCTATAAGTATTGGTGTTATTCTGTTTTACAACCATGAATGAAGGAAATACCCTAAAATATGGTTTGGTCATCAACCAGTTGAGCAATAGATTTACAACCATTAGATAATTATCATAGAAAATATCAACGTTTGAATGTCAGTTAATATCATAAAATCATAAATAAAATGAAAAATCTTCCTGTAAATATAAGTCGACTTAAGTGTGTACGCAAGAGAGATCAAGGATCAAATAATTATTAATTATATGTACAAAGAAAACGCAATAACGAAATTTGTAGCTCAAAAGCTGATGCGAATTAGAACTGAAAAAATAACGCAATATACATAAGCCACGACAATGGTGCGATTACAATGGAGTCAATTGCGTTTCTTCGACAGAGGAAATGTCCAAAAAAGAACAAATATTGTGTCGAAATTCGTACGTTTTTTTTAAATTCAATTCGCTATGTGTTTCTTAGATGTGTCCCTTTTCAATTGTGTTTCGAACACATTCGTGTCGATATCATTCTGGCGATCAATAAATGCTATATTGCCCTTCTTCTATTTTAACAGGTGTAAAATGGAATCTTGGTTTTAAAGCGGTGTATTTATATGTCCTGATTAGGGTAAAATAGTTATTTTTCTTTTTAAAATCTGTAAAAAAGGGATTTTAAATGCGATTTCAATTCTTTAACGAAGCGAGGAACGGCGAGTGTATGAGTGTCAAACTAATGCTTTTTACCTATAAAATAAGGAGTTTTACATACCATAATTTTCTTGCAGCTGTAAGACAACTCTCGAGACTGATACTTCGAGCCTGTAGTTGCTTTGTAAAATTGTATAGTAGTCCAGTAAATGAAAGCTTAAAATTTATCAAACCAAAAGATAAATTAGTGTCGTTGAAAAATTTTTACTAACATATCTAAACGTCGAATATCCTGGTCTTTTTGGGAAGAAAAAGTCAAAATTACTCGAAGATTTTACAGGAAAAATTCTCCGCCTGTAAACTCCTTACAAATTGCATTACATTTTACCAATATTTTTATTCTTATTAAAGAATCCAACAAATCGTGTTAAATTTGTAGCACCCAACGTTTCATAGAGTTGCAACCATTAATGTTCAGGATAGACTGAAGTGCTGTCAAACATCAGCCGTTGTTCTGTGGGTAGGCGGCAAAATGCTGCTGTTACTTTGCAGATTATAACTGGTCGGGAGGCGGGTTTGGAGAGTGCAAATTTTTAAAATCCGCCGTGCACACAACACTCACCATATCTTGTATTGTTATTGCGCACGGCGATGGGTATTGAGAACATTTTAAGAAGAGGGTTCCAGGTAGTAGCGAGTATAAAATCATCGTCTCTATTGAACAGTTTGAAGCTATATCTAGTTTTAAACTCTCTATTATGTGGAACCCTCTTCTTAAAATGTTCTCGTTGCCTATCGTCGAGCGCAAGGATGTCACATAAGATTGATAGTCTATCCTGGACAACGGCGGTAGCAACATCGCTAAAACGTCGGGTGTTACAAACTTCATGTAGTAAATTCGTTTTTATCCTATTAATAATGTCAAACAACCGCGATAATCTTTGATTTCGTAGAATCCAACAAAATTCTGAAACGTGTAAAGTATTGGAAAAGGTATTTTTTGGCGGGTGGTATAATTTAATAGCAAGCTTGCTTCCATGTGTGTAAATTAGACGTTTGAAGTCCAGTGTTGCCATTGAGGTGATATCATTTTAGTTCCATTTCATAGACAAATTCCAATTCAGTTTTTTTTTTGTGATAGCGATTACTTTGATAAACAGACTCATTTAATGAAGACAAGTCCGAAAATACGCGATCGAATCCATTGTCGCAATGTTAATATACCGTCAGAAATGTATAGCATATTATAATTTTTTTCTTTTAGATGATGGCATACTTAAGTACACAGCCGTAAACAAAATTCAGTTATTTAATAGATATCCAAGTGCAAGTACTCTGCTACGAAAGCTCTGCATATTTTGTTTTGGTTTTCAATAGTTTCAAAATCCAAAGCTGCTCGGTTGTCAGTCGGTTGATGCCAAACACTGGGGAAGTCCTTTGGAATGATGTGCAGTACTGGAACATCTGCAAAATATTTAACCCTTGGAGTAAATGGGTATTTTCATGGATGCATCTGTCTCTTTTGCAGGATTTTCCGCGACATCGACTTAAAGTACTATAACTACGAAACTACTACACCAATCATAAAAAGAACAACTGCACAATGATTGCATTGAAATTTCGAATATAGAATAATGAAATATCATTTTGTAAAAACATTAGATAATTATGAATAAATATGAGAACGTCAAAGAAGTGAAAAAAACGCGCGACCAGATTTGGTCGACTCGTACTCAACGGATAATTGTTTCGCGACCAGATTTGGTTGACTCATACTCAACGGGTTAATATTGCGCGAGCGCGCGCTACTCGCCGCGATGACAGCGCCGCGTGAGTAGTTTGACAGGGAACTCGCTGCGAATAGCTATGCTTGGGGCACCAACCATAGGTAGAAATTCGCAAAAATCGCGTGAATAGCACTCGCTACTTGTGACAGACAGGCAGCGAGTTGTTAAAGCGAGTTCAACTCGCAGCAAGTACTTGCTGTGAGCGAATTCGCTGCATGTGACCGAAGCTTAATAGTCTAAGATCCCATCGTAAATTTGTGCACCTATCAGTTATTTAATCGAAATGTGATTTAAATGGAAGTTTACACATATGGCCATAATATGCCGCAGGGTTGCCTAGCGAAATCTTGTCACTAGTACAAAAAAAAACAAGCTGCTCCTATATGTTTGCTAAATATAATTAATCAGCTAAATATAATACAAAATGCACCTATATGTTTGGGAGGTAAAGGAAGTGATCTGGAAAAAATAGGTTGCCACCCCTCAACCTGTCACAACCACTGGGTTGCCAGGTGCAAAGAGGTTATTTTTCGTCGATTAATGCACCTATCATATATTTACTTGATTTTTACACCAAATTGAAGCAATGTCTTCCTCAACTCGGAGGAATAAGGTTGCCTGTGTAAAACCTGTCTCAACTGGGGGTTGCCAGCATTTTAATTGAGGTAGCGAGCAAGAAGGACTGTGCGCGCAATAGAAAAGGATGCATGCATTTTTAGCCCGAGAGTGACATTGTGCTGTTGGCGTTTGGTTATTTTTTATACCGTAACCATTTTGTTTAGTTGCCACTGCTCACTGCGAGCGAGACACATGGCACGGTCGCAACGTAAGGAAATCACACTGTTACATTTAAGTTCCAATTGGTGCAATATCTTTTTTTTTATAATACAATAAATTACATCCAAACATAAAAACCAATGAATGAACAATAAGTATAATAAGTTTAAGCTCAAATCTGTCCGCTGTCACCGTGCAATTCATATTTACATATAAAATGAAGTTAGTAACACTTGGTCCCTCCCACCCCGTATATAACCATTGATGATATAGGGTATTAGATTGCTCAATGCCATAGTACGTTTTAGCAACCGTTCTGTCTTCTGGCAACAATAACATTCAATTATTAGTGCCATCTATTGCAGTTTTTATATAGGCTGATTACATCACAGGAAAAATATGGAGAGATAGAATGCCATCTATTAGTCTATCTAAACTTAAGTGTGTAATTAATATGTATTGAAATGCGAAAAATTTATATATATTCAAATGTCAACCCCCATCACACACCAGGACCTACAAGAGGTAAATGCATATGCATAGCCTGTCCCAGACAAGTTAATGAACGAACAAACCTCAAATTTAATTCCATGAAAAGTTTATAAAATGCTAGATACATTAAAATAGCTCACTTCTATTTAAAAATGGGGTGTGGTCATCGTCTATGTACACCCTGACGCTTCTAGACTGGAAATAGCGCTGCTCCGGATAGCCGTAAGAGTATTGCCGCAGCAGCCGTCCTTCTATTAATCTCTCTTCTATGTCCACCATCCTTAAGTACCACCTTTCAGTGGCTGTATTGTAGTTATAATAAATAGGATCCGGAGTTCCTATGAGATCGAGTAACACCAGTAAATCCTAAAAATAACCAAAATTAACATTGTAAATATGTAAGATAAGGTGATAAAAAGACCAATATTAAAAATTATCACTCCATCTCACTTGTTCTAAATTTAGCTAAAATCACCAAAATGATTATAAAAAAATCAGTTGGGTCACCCCAAGACTTTCCCGGCAAGTAGCCAAAAACTGATTTTATTAGAATATTAATTTCATAAATAAAATCGATGAGCGCCGGCCGGCGAATGAACCCATTTTAGTTCCGTTTTACAACTGCCTCAAATGGCTTCCTCAATTCGTTTCTCGGCTAGCCTCGGGCAGCTGGGCGTTAATAATTGATTTATATGTATGGCGGAATTTGAATATTATTAGTGCAGCTTGTATATGTGATATTCAACAAGGCATACAGGTACCAAATTTCAAGTCTCTAAGTCCGATATATCAAGGGCGATATATGACTAGCGCGCCCCTGGTGGACCGATTTTAACTACAATCTTTGCGACTCTTGCCATGACCAAATAATGCCTGCATACTAAATTTAAGCTCAATCGGGTAAAGCGTTTGAGCGCTATCATTGAGGAATACATACAGAAAGACAGACACACAAACCTCAGTATACCAGACAGTAGCTTCTCTTAGAACAAAATTTAAATCGAAGCGAATACGTCACGAGTCGTAAGGGCTCGCTCGCATAGGGCCGTCAGATGTCCGCTACTCGGCCCACGCCAACTTATACCCGCACGTAATGCTAACCAAAGACGTTCGTCGAGACGTACCCCTCTACCCACTTCTCTCGTATCCTATTCCCGCAATGCACTGTCGCTCGAGTGAGCTTCTACTTTTGTCTCGGTATACTGTGCACAAACAGACTTCAATCTGGAAATGGTGTTAATCGTCTCAGAGGGGCTCAAAATAGATATTTCCGTTTTCATCTCGAAAAATAAATTTTGCGCATTCACAATACTTTCCGTTATTTTAGTCGGTTGGTGGACTAGGAAAGTAAAACAGTTGCAGGCTCACTTGGAATTAAATTGTATTTTGTCATCGAACCAATCCTACTTTAGGTAGTGAAATGAAGTACAGAATGTAGAATTATAATTATGAAACCACTGAAAAATGTATATTAATAGTCAAATAGGGTAGTCAGAAAAGGTCTAGGAAATAGCAACATAAGAACCGTTTTTTCAATTGTCTAAGGAATGGGGGCAGGCCTGCTTTCGGGGGGAAGAAAACTAATAAAAAGGGTTATATATAGTTTACAAATTATAGTGAAGCCTATTAGGCCCATTTTCTAAAAACAATGGATACCAATCGAAAACGGCTTCACAAAACTATCGGTTGTCGTAAATTCATTCGTAAAAGAGATGAATTAACTTATGATTTTCATAGTATGATATAAATTATACTTCGTAAGGGATGTTCAAATTAAAAAATCGAAGAGGGAGAGGGACTGTGAAGTATTCTTGAGACAGTAAAATCAAGGTGGGTTTCAATCAAAAACATAGTAGCCAATAATTAATAATAATAAGTATTTTTGATAACTTTTTTTTTTACATAACGGCAAGCCTATCACAGTATGGTACCAAATTTCTTTTAGCTAACGATAATGTAGTTCAATATCAGAGTATATCAAATTAAATTGGTTTCAGGTGCTAGACTGGTATCACTCTTGTATCGGCATTCAGGAATAAAATCGAAGGGTGTCAACGTTCGGAAGGGGGATGGGGGGCGATTTCCAGCTTATTACAGTAGAGATTTGGACCATCCTTAGAACAAGCGTATATTTAGTAAGGATGGCCCAATTTGAGTATATGTATATTGGATAATAGTGTCATTCACATCAATTAAATAAACAAATAAATAATACAATCAAAAATGGAAAAAATAATTTAAATTATGCTAAGGCTTAATGCATTTTAAATAATAACAAAGTCACATTTAACAAAATCATTAACTATATTATTCGTTAATCAAAATGTTAACTTCGATACCTATAAATCAGTTCATTCACTAAATACGGAAGATAAAGCAAAAATTTAAAAGACAAAATTACTAAAACTGGTGATTCCCCGAGAGTTTATACTATAAATTGTTTTTCCTAGATTGTTAACGGATTTTAAACCTTGATGTTCACAATATTAAAGTCAATGTTAGTCAGCTTAAGAGAAAAGTAAGTAATGATATGCCTAAACGTAGGTTTAAGTTTAGAGGTCTGAGTAAGTATTCATTAATTAGAAATATAACGTAACTTACTATTCGATGTAGATTATTGGTGCCGTCATTGGAGCCCAACGGGTAGGCCTCTTTCGCCCATTTGTTAGCGAGGTGCTTGGAGCCGTACAATGAATCCGATTGAGACCAGGTCCTGAATGCCTCTTCTCCATCAAAGAACACAACCGCCAGGCTTAAGTCTGTCTTCGATTGGATTTGATCTAAGTACGGTTTCATAATCCTGATCAGGTTGAGAATCATAGCACATGGGACTGCCGAATCTATCGCACCTGCGAAGTCACATACAATAATTTAGTTTTCTATTTTTATTTATAAAAGCAGTATCGAAAGAACAGCCATCATCAAAAACTGTTTAATCTTCAAGCGGTCACGCGGCATCGGAACGACTATACCCTTTCTTCCTTTCTATATGAGAGGATTTTGAGTCCTCGCCCCTCTCGAGCATCCTGAGGCAGGAATGTAAAGAAGCGATGAACACATTATTCTACCTTCTCGTCACCTAAAATCCGGCGCAATAGATTGTAGGTTTCTTATTTTAGGTGTGAAAGGTTTCTTAATTGGTCAGAGGATGTAAGTCTAATCAAATATGCGTACTACCCGTCGATTAATAGCTATTAACACTAAACGTACCGAGATTTATTATATACATATTTGTACCGCAGCCGGTCAAATGACCGTTTTTTAGTTAAAGGTTTATTTTTCCTAATTGAATGAAAAAATTATTGATTTTAGTAAGAAAATATTATTTTAGTAAGAAAATGGGATAGGTGTGGGCAAGCAATTTGTACGACTATATCTAATTAATGTCTCTCTAATTTATGATTCAATCTAATTTCATGTCGATACCTTAAAACTGTACAAGATAATCCACAATGATATGTCAGACAGACAGACAGACGGATGGACAACGAAGTCTCATTAACAGGGTTCTGTTTTTAAGTTTTGGTCAGAAATATATAAATAAATAAAACTAAAAACAAAAATTACAATATGTCACACACAGGAAAATTATGATGGAAAGGCTGACAGGGCTAACACTTGATGAGAAAGGAAATGCTTTTCCAGATGAAACTTAAACCTGGAGAGCAATGAACGTCTTTGATGATTGAGGGGGTTGGTTCCATAATCATACTGAATGGACAGAGAAATAGTAAGAATAGAATGAAGTAAAGGTAAATCACATCCTTTACGGGTTAAGCACATCCTTTTATGCTATAGTGCTGGAGTTTCAACAACAGCAGGGAGTGGCCAACCAAATGAAACGCTTGTGAGAAGTCAAGGAAGAGGGTCCATAGGGTTGCACCGACCATGATCACAGCTGTCAAGAAGAAAACGCATGAGGGCGCTCATACTTATAGTAATTAGTCTCCTACATTTCTAATAATCCAGAAATGCAAGAGGTAACCCAATCCAGCTACACTAGAGACAAATGTAAAACGGTCAAACAATAAAGAAGCCTATCAAACATAGCCTTCAATGCGGTGAACATCACCCATAATGAATACTAAATAGATAATGAATTATTCAATTTTAATGATAAATTTGACCATGTATTTTAATAATCTGATTATATTTTTTTTGATAATTTAATTAAATACAACTCCATTCGGTAATAATAATTTGCATTAATTATTCCTATTCGAACTATATTGAACTATGTATCTAATTTGTCGGTAAAAAGAAAACAAAAATAAATTTGGAAAAACGGCATTTATGTCTATTGATATAGAATTTGTCTTATTTTACCCCGTTAAAATTTATCTTATTTTATACCCAAATTTTTAACCATTTCAATGAAATGTCGTATTTTTCAGAATATATATTTGTCATCACAATATACTAAGTATAACCATAATTATACTGCGAGCAGACACACGCAATATAGGGGAAACGGATAACCATTAATATTTACTGATACAATACATTTAACCGTATCTTTAGGTGGGTTCTATTTCCTGTCGCCCGATTTTGTAAGTCTCTAGCATGTTTATATTAGCTATGCTATCTATATAGATAATATACGGAACCGACATAAAAAGAAAATTATTCTACATAAAAAAATGAGTTACTTAAGCCCTAATTTTTTTTTTAAAATATATATGTTTTATTGCTCAATTTGATATAAAGACTCACCGCTTGAAAAAACGACTTTAGGTCCCTAACATCTTGAATACAGTGTATAATATAATATACTCGTATATATGTATGTACATTGATTATACCCAATGTGTATAGGGTAAGTTCAGGAGAGATGGACCACTTTTTTTTGGCAGCCTCGTATTATTTCCCTGAATAATTAAAACGCACGCTTAGGGTGTTACATCAATATACATTTATTATTGAACCATTTGTACAATTTATATGGCAAAGCGACGATTTCTTAAAGGTAAAATTTGTGATCAAACGAAAGATAGCATTGGTCCAACTCTCCCACACTGTGTGGGTGAGTTGGACCACCCACTAAGGAGAGATGGACCTAATAAAAAAATCTTTTTAAATTACATTTTCCAAATTTGGCATATTACAAAACTCAAAATGTTAAAATAACAATAACTAAAAATAAAATGACAATATTTTAAAAATTAAAAATATCAATAACTACTCTTCTTTTGCTTGTCTATTTATTCTTTTCCTGATTTTATTTATGTTTTTCTTTGATACTCATTTCGTCTCTTATTTCCAGTCCTTTTCTTCATTTTAGTTAAAGGTACTTCCTTTCTAGAACGCCTTGGTTTCAAATTTAATATATTTTGAGTCGAGTTCAATATTTGAGCTTGTTTTGTGGCCCTGCAACGAACACTTGCAGTATTTTCTATGCTGGGGATTGGAGAAACTATACTCCAATACCTTACCTGACGTTGCCTTTTCGGTATAATATTTTTACCAGTATCCTCTTTTGGTATACTATCTGTGGGTTGTGTGGTAGTAGGCTGAATGCTGGTGAAAGGTTGATCTCTAAAATTATTTTGCTGGACGTAAATTAGTCTTGTATTTTTGTTGATTGTAATAACTTTTTGCTCTGTGTCATTACTGGGATTGTCCGATATCAAGAAATAGCATTTCAAAGTCTAAAATAGCATTTTCATTAATTGGTATGATTCCAGTTGCCGAGAAACCCGATTCTCCATTGCTCGCTGAAGCTAATTTATTCCAAGCTGACGCCAAAATTTTCCACAGTGTAATCGTGTCAATTTTTTTGATGGATTACTTGTCATAAACTATTGCATTTATCGTAATACAATGACTTCAGGGATTTTACGAAGATTGTATTCAATGGCTGAAGAAAGTGTTTTGAATGACTGGGAAAAAAATCAGGATTATTTCGTTTTCCTCAGCAAACTCCAAATTTTCTATTTTGCTGCAATGCGATGAACGTCCATCCAGAAATATCATAAATTGACCAGGCGGCTTACAGGGCAAGAAATGATTTCGTAACCAGTCAAAAAATAAATCAGACCTGATATATGGAGATTATTGTGACATTGCTACAACAGAGCCAGGTGGCATACCGTCTTGAAATTCGGGTTTCTTATTTTTCCCTTTCAATATACAATAGGGTGGGACAAAATCTTCTCTTTATAATAAAACAAGTGATAACCGAAATAGTTTCTCCCTTTTCGCCTGAGGTGATTGTAGGCACGCTCTTTGAGCCTTTTATAGAAACGACATTCCCTGGTTTATTATTCAATTGCAGAACTGTTTCGTCCATATTAAATATGGGCCCTGGTTTATTGAATAGGCTATTTTTCGTTAAGACTTCTTCTGTTCATGAAAATTAATTGCCTACACAATCTTTGCTTAATCGTTTTCCTGAGCTACAGACACGGATTCTTACCTGCCAATAGAAAGGTCCTTATTTCTACTTAGAAAGGTTTTCAACCACCCGTAACCCGCCATTTATTTCTTAGGAAAAATTTTGCTTGAGACCCAGTTGCACTGTGAAACTCTATGCCATTTTCCAAACTGGGTATCTTGTGGTTTTTTTCTGAAGATTTTATATGGGTAAAAAAGTTTTCTCCTCATTCTCAGGTGTCAATATACAACTCGGTCCAAGAAAATCTGTTTTGAAAACTTTTTATTTTCTAACCTCCGCTTAAACGTTGTTTACGGTATTCCAAACATTCTTGCTGCTTCATTGATTCCTATTCCACCAGCACTAACAGCATTCGTTTGATCAACCTCAGTCCATTTTCCTCTACAAACCACTTTTTTTCTCACATATGGTGAAAACATTTCTAAAAATGCAACAATAGAACCTCATTATACATAATAACCTCACGTATCAGCTTCACAGTCCCATATACTAAAATAAAAAAAAAGCGAATTTTTATTGGTCCATCTCACCCGTACAAACCTGGTCCATCTCTCCTAAATCGAGAGGTGAGACGGACCACCCCCTCACACTATATGAATACACATTTATCGATACATTTGTGGTTATATTCACGCTTTGAGAACAGACAAGTACAGTGGTGCCAATTTTTATTATACAAAGTCCATTTTCGCTACGTGCCTTCGCTATGACTACAAGCATAAAAAAAAACTGACACACCGTAAACCATTTTCATAGTTTTTCTTAAAAACCAAAATAAACTTTTACCGCCTTGTCGCATACACTTTGCAACTAGTTTGACAGGAACACTTCAGTGCTGCCAGATTAGGGAAAATATTTGTAGTTTAGGAGAAATTGCGATGGTCCGTCTCACCCGCTGGTCCATCTCTCCTGAAATTACCCTATAAATACAGGATAAGTTCAAATGTATAGGCACCCTTAAAGTGGGTAAATCAGTACGACCAAATAAGTAAGTTATGATATAAAAATTGTGTGAAAAAAAATGTTTTTTTTTTCAATATTTTAAAAATAGTTTGAGAAGCGATGAGCACTCTGCGCCATCTAGCGGTAGGAAAAATATCGCAAATAAACATTATTCCTGGAAGTAGATTGCTATCAAGTGGGCCATTGCTTCAGGCCATAAACAGAAAATTTAAGTATCCGAAAATATCATCAAATACAAACCTACAAATACAGCTTCCCTAAAGTACTTGGAATCATAGTGACAGGAGAGCACGAGGAAGCGGTCCGCCTTCGGATTCAACTTTCCGATAATGTTGCTGAACGGCAGTTCTCCAAATAGGGGTGTTTTCGCTTTGAACGAATCTAATTCGACGTCCCAGCCCAACGTTGCCAGCTCACTGACGATGAATTGCTTCACCTTTTCGTGTCCTGGCGATCCAGGCACTCTTGGGATGAGGATCTCAGTCAAGATCCTGTCAAAGTCCTGCATATCGCCTTGGTTTGCCAATAGGTTGATGTTTCCATCGGTAAGGGGCTTCGCTGGATGAGAAACCTGTAACGGTATAAAAGTAAATTACTCATTAGCTACGCTTTAAGGGAGGAGGCGGGGGGGATAATCTGGTCTAGAAACTTGATAAAATTCTTGAAAAGGTCGTTTTTTTCCTTTGCATATTTTCAATGCTTAAGAAGACCTTTAACAATACGTCCCAAAGAGATTTTTTCAAAATTCGAAATATTTTCGGATTTACAGCGACTTTTGTGAAGTGGCAACTAAACCGATCAATAAATGGTACGTAATCCCCGACTACCTGAGTATGAAACTAGAACAGCTCGCTAAGCTGAAAGAACTTCAGAAAATGTTAATTTTGAAGTAAAAACCAAAATGAGTATTAAGTACCATTATCTGAGTTAGACTCCCGAAACTTTGTCTCAAACTTTAAATGCTGTTTCCTCGAAATTACTTTATTCGACCTACTAGACATGATTTCATAAGTTCTACTTGAACGATTTATTTGCAATTTGGTGAAAATCATCTTTGCTTATCTCTCTGTATGCCTTTTTTTCAAAATTTTAAAATGTCAAAAAAACGGGAAAAAAAATTGTCGCCATTTTGCAGGAAAAAAAATATTCTTTCCAAGGTCCGGGCGGCCATAGCGACGTCCTTACTAATAAGTATTTTTTTGTTTTTGTTTGATTCATAACACTATAAGGGTTGAAAACATGTCGAGCGGGACACACCTTTTTTTTACCCCCCACTTCACTAGCCTGTAACTCTTTGATTTACAATCTCCGATTTCCGAAACTAAAAAAATCTATGCTTTGTCTCGATAAATAAGTGAGATATAGGCGTTTAAAGAAGCGTCAAAGACCTATATGGCGATAGGTTGATAGTTTTTTTTAAAACAATTTATAAACACCTATATGACAGTAACATATGTTTTTTTAAAAGCTTCATAACAACCTGGTCGTAGGTAAAGTTAGTGTTTTATTTTAAGGTCAAGTTGGTGTTTTTGTTTTAACCGTTCGAAAACCAGCCTTCACGCGCGAAAAACTGCACCGCAACTTTTTTCTCCATTTTGAAAATACTAACAATATCATTTTTTCATGAATTCCCTTTTGTTACCTAGTAATTAATCTTGTTAGTCATGTATATTATATATTTATATGAAACTGTTAAGCGCCGATCTGTCTAATGATGCAAATGTATTGTTGTCATCCGACGGGTTAATATTGCAAAGTTAACTAAACTACAGATATTCCCGGACCGCCCTTGAAAAAATTAGTAAACTACTTCAAAAACTTACCCGGACATCATAGAATCTATCTCTCCGTCCGGCACAGAACAGACAAATCACAAGAAACAAAAACACAGTCTTCATGTTGGAATGGACGCTTAAAACTCGGATGCAATAAAATTCACTGTCGGGGCATTTCTCACATTCGCTTAGCCGTGAGTTAAACGCGTCACAAACGAGAATTGCGAAATCTGAAGCCCGCACGAATGTTGTTTGTCCAAGTAATTTCCTTATCAGTTATCGGCCGACGTAAAACGGCGCGTTCTTGTAGAAAAATGTTTGGTGAAAACCAATCAGTTTATGCAAATGCAAATATATCATGGTTCACCGGTTTCGCCATAAAAAAAACATGAAAATATGTATTGAATTTTCACCGCGCACGATGACAGCTCTGCATGTGTTATGTCAAGTGTGAAAGCTTGCGTTCAGCTGATTAGTCTCTAAAATTAGCGCTACTTAGACAAGCTGCTAATTGAACTTCGGGATGTGGCGAACGCCATCGATTTATTTTTAGGAATCGTATATCTTATAACGAACACCGAGAAAAACCAAACTACTAGATCCCGTGACCAGCCTGAGGGGGCAATCATATTATCGGACGCGTCCGTAAGCCGCGGCTTATGGATGCGACTGAAAGGTTATCTGTGTAATGAATTTCTATTGAGCCGTGCACATTATCGGACGTCAGTCGCGGACGTCATATTGAGGCTTCGGACGTCCGATAGAGATCTGGCAAGCCGCGTCCCAAACGACTGCGCATACTGTTCAGTCGCCTCCATAAGCCGCGGCTTGCGGACGCGTCCGATAATATGATTGCCCCTTGAAGAGGCAAACACATTATCGGACGCGTCCGTCAGCCGCGACTTACGGGCGCAACTGAATAGGTATCTGTGTACCTAATGAATTTCTGGGCTCGATTGCGTTTCTTCGTGAACTAAAATCGGAAATAAGTACGTGTGAACGAGACAGGGCAATACGCTAGAGCGGAGTGTGAGATGACCGGTTGTCACTTTTTCGCATTAAAACTGCCCGCCAAGGTCAAATCTTACACCGCACGAAATATGCTCGAATTTATTCGGACGAGTATAAGTTCGGCAGGTAGTATTTATCGACGATCGTTCGTTTCATATTCCGCTCTAACGTATTGCTCTGTCTCGTTCGCTTGGACTAATTTTAATTTTAGTTCACAAAGAAACGTAATCGGGCCCTATATTGAGCCTTGCACATTATCGGACGTCAGTCGCGGACGACTGTGCATACGTTCGTAAGCCGCGGCTTACGGATGCGTCCGATACTATGTTTGCCCCTTCAGAATGCGTCAGCCGAATAGAAAGAGAGAGCTGCCTATAGTACTCCCCCCCATCCTTGTCTAGTCGTGCAATGATCAGTGGTCGTGCATTCACGGAGACACGTACGACGTACATATATCACTATGGCAACGCGTTTATATCACTATTGCAACGCTTCGACGCCATAAGTCTGCTATGCTATGGATAAACGCGCATTCGCAACTAGACAAGGATAGACAGAGTTTCATATGCCCCTATATCTTTCTATTCGGTGAATGCATTCACACACAGCCCGCCTTCACACTCCCTTTCTCTATTTTGTTACAACTGAAAAAACTGGTGACCGGTTTCTTCTTCTTTTTCTTCTTCTACTTCTTTTTCTTCTTTTTTTATTTTGGCAATCCGCTCAATTAGGTGATTTCTGCCAGGTGGTTACTTTTTTTTTAATTTAGAAACTTTATTGTTAGTAAAACAGAACTGAAACAGACACAAAACTTACAATAAAGGAAACAGTAGAAACTAGTATATTATGGAATGAAATATTGTTACTAAAGGGAAATGTGGTTGAGGGAGATAAATTTACAGAGGGTTTAAGGACTTTTGGAAAGTTAAGGGAGAGGAGATGGTCTACACACAGTGGGAGCTGAATTTTGAGGGCTGTAAGGTCCGAGACGAAATTAGGAAAGTTGTTGTTAAATGGGCAGTTAAAAAAGAGGTGGTCGGCAGTGCAGACTGCATGACCGCAATCGCATTGGGGGGGCGGGAGGATGTGTATCCTATAGAGGTGTGCGGGAGAACAGCTGTGGTCAATCTGCAAATGACTGCTATTTCCTTGCGGCTAAGTGACTGATGATGGAACCATGGCTTAGGTCGGATACCCGGCTGTAAGATGGAGTACCTTTGCGCCTTGATTTTGGATGACAGGCGCCACCTCTGTGTCCATTTGTGGCATAACTAGGAATCAAGGGTGGGGAAGAGATCAGAGGGCGGCAGGCGAATGCCGCCAGCAGCGCTGAGCGTACGGGCCGCAGTTGCCAGCTCGTTCGCCTTCTCATTTCCCCTAATACCTGTGTGTCCTGGGATTCAACAGAGGATCACTCAAAAGTCGGCTGACTCCAAAGTAAAGCATTTTAAACGTATATCATTCTCAATGTAGGCTTGTTGTTTAGGGAGGGGAAACTCAGTTTTTGTAAAAGACTGAGAAAGTGTGTGAATATGATGGTTTTTCCTAACTGAGCTGACTCTATATACTCCAACGCCCTTAAAACTGCCGTGCTCTCCGCTGTATAGATTGACGCTGCGCTTGGCAGCTAGACCATAATATGGTGGTCGATATGGTAGCAATATACGGCAGCCCCGACTTAATATCCTTCGTCGGTTTTGGAGCCGTCCATAAATATGTAGCTCCAGCCTGGCCAATTTTTGGAAATAAGAGCATTGAATAGGGGGTTGTCAGCCTGGTGATCATCCCGATTGTTTTTGGTTGGGAGGGAGGATTGGTGAAATATTTCGGGGTCCTCAACCTTCCCTTCAGTGAGAGGAAAAAGTTGGGGGGCACCATGTGGCGATAGATTAGTGATGAGTGATGATTAACCCCTCAGGCCCCGATTGGCCGATATCGGCCACAACACGATTCAGAATGACGGTCCCGTTTTAATTTAATTTGTTTTATTTGATTATGTTTTATTATGTTAACCCCTTGAGTATGATACGACCAAATCTGGTTCTGAAACAATTATCCGTTGAGTATGATACGACCAGATCTGGTTCCGCGTTTTTTTCACTTCTTTGACGTTCTCATATTTATTCATAATTATCTAATTGTTTTACAAAATGATATTTCAATATTCTGTATTCGAAATTTCAATGCAATCATTGTGCAGTTGTTCTTTTTATGATTGGTGTAGTAGTTTCGTAGTTATAGTACTTTAAGGTCGATGTCGCCGAAAATCCTGCAAAAGAGACAGATGCCTCCATGAAAATACCCATTTACTCCAAGGGTTAATATGTTTTATTTTAATTATGGGTACAGTGGCTTGGCAGTAATTAATGTTTTGGTGAGACAGTGTCATAATTCAATTTTTTAACTAATTTTTACTAAAATTTTTTGGGACATCAACTTGTCAATCGGCTGAGGGGCCGAGGCCTGAAGGGTTAAGAAGACGGTGGCTCTTACAGAGAAAAGGCAATTTGGCAATAGGGGTGGCGGCAGCAGACAGCTGTGACGATAAGATCTTCAATTTGGCGATAAGGGGGTGAGTAGTCATGCCCAAGCGTTTCTAGTAAAATCTGTCAGCTAGGAGTTGACACCTAAGGGGGTTCAGAGGCTTCGATCTGGAGTGTTGGTGGGGGAGCTCTTCATCGCTCCCAGTATAAGCCGCAGTCCTTTAAACTGGAGGGAGTCTAGTTTTTATTGGCGAGCCTTTGAGAGAGGGCAGATGACAAAGGCGGCATAGTCGATTTGCGACCTAATGAGTGCATTGTAGAGAAGTCCGACTGTAGTAGGGTGAGAACCCCACCACACTCTACATGTCGCTTTTACAATGCAGTCGAGGGTAACACCCAAGAAGGTCAATTGCGAACTAACTGGAATAGACGTAGTGTTGTACTTTACAGTGATATTAGGGGGGATCCTACGCCTGGAGAAAACTACAGCAGTGCTCTTCGGAGGAGATATTTCTAACTCAGAGTCCAGGAGAAATGAATCCAGGGATGTGAGGGCCTTTGACACCTCAATTAGTGCTCTTTCAAGGATGGCCGCTATAGTGCTATATCGTCAGTGTATTGAAGGACCCGACAGGGACGAAAACGTTTCGAGTTTGGAGGTGTACACATTGTAGAGCAGAGGGGACAGTATACTTCCTTGGGGAAGTCCTTTGAATGCCGAGCGGGTGAGAGAGAGGGATGGGAACTGAATATTCAGTTGCTTTTCACGAAGGATGTTACAAATAAAGTACGTTATTTTAACCGGGATACCAGTGGCAATAAGTCTGCGCTGAAGGATGGGGATTTGTACGTTGTCATATGCTCACTTAACGTGCAAGAATACAACGACAAGGTATTCTTTTCTTAGTTGCGATAGACGAATGTCTGTTGTAAGAATGCTGATGTTGTCTAGGGTACCCTTGCCGTTGCGGAATCCATATTGGGACCGAGGCAATTTTTGGGCGGATTCCAGGTACCACTCGAGCCGATTCTTTAAAAGATGTTCACAAATTTTGCAAATTGTCGAAGATAACGCAATCGGGGGCATAAAAACCGCGCCTAATTTTGCGGATTTCTCCGGAATTCAATCGCCTGAAGAGCAATAAACAGATAGAAAGTACTCACAGAGTTGAAGTGGAAGGATATACACGAAAGGATACACATGTTTAGAACACACACACACAACACGAGCAGTTGACGAACACGTCCGACCAGCACCACGGTGTTAGGAAAAGTCCAAACCGATTTCGAATTTAGAAAAGCTCTTTAAGAATGTATCTGAACGCAAACAAATATGTCAAGTTGGTGACAAACGTAGTGTTGCCAGCCATAAATTTTATTCACAAGATTTTTCCACATTACCGTTCCATTGTTTAGATAAAGTATTAGATTGCTTAATATCGTACTACAATTTGGCATTGAGGATTTTACTACGAAACGCAATGTCTAGATGGCACTCATTGCTCAAAAAATTGATATTCTATTATGATTAAAGGAGGAATTTTCGTTTTTACGAAATAGACGCAAATTTATGGGAAATTTCTTGAAATTTGTAAAAATGCAAAAATACGCACCTGAAAATTTTTTACTGAAATTTCTCAGCAAATGAGATTAAATACAACAAATGAAACCTACTTTCATATTGATCAGTTATTTTGCCCATCTGTCACCACCTTAAGTCTTCTCACAAAATCCTTTTTTCGGAGAACTTTCTCAAAATGAGCTGATTTTTTTTCAATTTTTTTTCAAATTCAATTTATTTCCAAAAAATCTTAACAGATTGTAGAAACTTAATATTTAGGTACATTTAAATTACAGTATATTAGTTCGTTTTCACAATATTTAAATTTATCACCACGTACATACAGTTACTTCTTTATTGCTTTTAGTATATTACTTCAGTAATTAATACAGTATATTAGTTCGTTTTTACAATATTTAAATTTATCACCACGTACATACAGTTACTTCTTTATTGCTTTTAGGGCATCCAAATCATTTTTAAGATTTATTTACTAAAACCACAAATTAAAATAATTGATAAAAATAATCAAGAAATTAAAATCAGAAAAAGTCAGAATAATTAAAAAATACTACTTAAAATTGTCAAGAAAATGACCAAAAAATTTGAAAAATTATTTAAAATTAACAAACCAAACGCCCAATGCCCTAGTAAGTTGCTGTTGCTCAGTTGGAGCCTTAACGGGGTCAATTATCATTTGGTCTGTTGGTTCGTTCATGTTTCTAGTGTCCCACCATTTCAATTGACCATCAGTTGAAGCAGAGAACAATTCGGTGCCAGTTTTAGAGTTGATATAGAGTACACTTCTGGTAGGATCACGATGGGCTACGTAAAGAGGGCATATTGCACAAGGAGTGCATCCTCTGCGTACATCAAAGGATGCTACCTGTCCATTCATTAATCCACCAATTAAAGTATGCAAATCTCGAGGATTGCATTCCAAATGGCAAAGCGGCTCCGGTGGTGTGATCACTAACTGTGGCTTGTTTGGATTTTCGATATCCCAAATGTAGCTATCCTTGCAAATGTCCGGAGGCGCCCTCTGGAACTCCAAGTCTGCGTGGGCCGTGGCCAAGCGCTGTCCGCCGTCCGCCGACCAGCTCAGGCTGACGATGGGTCTCTTTGCCGCGCTCTGGTCTCGGTACACATTTACAGTACGGCAGGTGCTTCTCTCGATGGGCGGTGCGGGATCAATGTCTTCAAAGTATGTCTGATACATGTCGATGGCGTTGTTTTGGAGGATGTAGTGCTCCATTTCATGAGTGAGATGCATAACACAATGGACATATGATTCATCTTTCTCAATTTTTCTTCTATAACGTTGTGTTGCTTCTGGGTCATTGATGTTGATATCTTTAGCCCAACCGCCTTCATAGTGATTTATACCACTGGTCGTATATTCCGCTCTGACAGTGTTAACTTCGTGTTCCGACATTTCGTTCGCATTCTGGCACGCTTGATGCACGGGATTTCGCAGAACATAATTCTTGAACTGCGCCTTGTTGGAGCCGAAACTATCACATAACTCCGGACCATGATCGGAAAAGAAGACTTGTTTGCCAAATTGAGAGCGCCGTTTCGTATAAACCCGCGTAATAGGCGTCTTGTCCATTATGTTTCAATTTGCCTATCGATTTAAACATGAACACCTAAAAATTTAGTACAATGATTTTGAGGAATGGCAGTGTTATTTATTGAAAGTATTATTGGCGAACCTTTCTTTCGATTTCGATGATTTGTAAAATGTATGAAGTTACTTTTAGACGCATTTAGTGTGAGGTTATTGCTCTCAAACCAACTATTTAGTTTGAATAGATTAATTTTAACATTAATCAATAATTCGTCCATATCTTTACCGGCAACAATTAAACTAGTGTCATCAGCAAACATAGTTACATTTATATCGTTGAAATACATTGGTAAATCATTTACATATACTAAAAATAGAATAGGGCCCAAAATGGAACCCTGTGGGACTCCGAGTTTATTACTTAAAGGGATCGAACAGTGTTTTGTAATGTTTTGATTTTGACATTGTGTAATTTCCACGATTTGTGTCCTATTTGTTAAATATGAATCAAACCATTTTAAGCAGTCTCCCCTGACTCCATAATGATTTAGTTTGTTTAGTAAAATATCATGCCTAACGCAATCAAATGCCTTACTCAAATCGCAAAAAATACCTAAGGTGTAGTACTTGTCCATTAGTTTGTCATTTATATAAGATATGAAATCCTCGATAGCTTTAGTAGTGGACTTGTTTCGTCTATATCCAAATTGTCTTTCACTAAGAATATTGTTTGCATCAAAAAACGCAATTAATCTATTTTTAATTATAGTCTCTATGATTTTTGAGAAAGAAGATAAAATTGCAATTGGTCTAAAATTTCCAGTTTCAGTTCTTGCGCCTGCTTTATAGAGTGGAATCACTTTTGATAATTTTAACTCTTCGGGAAAAACACCACTTTCTATAGAGGCATTTATAGCCTGCGTTAAGGGGTTTTTAATATAATCTATTGCCCTATTTACAACAAACATTGGAATTTCATCCGTCCCTGCAGAATGACTCTTGTTCAATTTTTTTACTATATTTTCTATTTCCCTACTAGTGACGGGTTTCATAAATATTGAATTTGGATTTTGTCTTGCATTTGATAAGTAGAAACGAAATTCATTATTGTTACATTGAGCCTTGTTTATTTTCGTTGGATAATTTACAAAATATTTATTAAATTCATTTGCTACATGTTCAGGATTATTTATGATGGGTATACTCACTTTCATCGCCTAATGCTTCAATCAGTAAATAGGAATGAAGACGCCAATATTAAGAACATATTATAGGGTACTAAATGCTGCTTTTCAACTTTGCTGAAGCAGCGTTTATTTAGTTAGTTACTTCTACGCTGTTTGTTGAACACCGTAAAAGCAGAACGCTTCTTTATTAATGTCACCGTTACGGATAGAACGATTCTAAATGGTCAAATATTAGAAGTACAACAATGTTAGCTTTTAATTATTATAAAATATGTCTTTTAAGTCTATTAAAAAGTTGTTTTATATGCAGTATCTGCGAATTTTAGCAAAATTTCAATATTTATTTTTTTTATTTTGCGAGACTTCTGTATTTTTTTTGCGAAAATTCCAAACTTCTAATTATGATTAATATGACGACTTTCGTGTGACGACTTTCGTGTATATGACGCTCTAAACACGCCTATACGGTACAAAATAATAATGACAAACGAAATTTTAAATCATATAAATAAAAATCAAATACAGACGGAGCTGCCATGGAATTCACCGACCGGAGTCGGGCCCATCATAATGCTTTTTTTTTTACACTTCTGTGGGGTGAGCAGTGGATTCCGGACTAACGAACATCTGTGGTAGGTTTAGGACAGCTGTCTTGCCACATGTGAGCGTTCACCTTACCACCTATTCACTCCCTTTGAAGCCATAGAAATTGAGATGCGCAAATCGCTGTTTTAGATATTTTTTCTAGGAAAGAGTTGATTATTTTTCTGGAAAGACCAAGATCTTTAAAGAGGTGAAACAGAGATTTAGCTGACAGGCCACGAGCGCCAACTTCCACCGCGTGAAGGTGAACAGTGAAGCCGTTCCGGGTGACGGCATTTGCGAGATCATGGTATTTATAGATGTAAATTTTGTGTCTATGCGGGCGAGTCGAATTATTTACACAAAGATGAATACGTAATAATTATGCAGTTTAATGGTGAGATAGACTAATATAATAGCAAACTATCTCCCCATATTATTTCTGTGATTTAATCAGCCTATATAAAAATATGATAGATAGTACTAATAATTGAATGTTGTTTTGGTTACATTATTGGGTTTTTATAATCAATTCATCCTTTAAAAAAACATTCATTATCAATGTTATAATAATTGACCTAATAAATGCTATTAGTTTGGCCGTCGATGCTATCATCGCCACCTGCATTTCACCGTTTCAGAAAGGTTGCAAAATCGTTCTATGGAGTTGAGCAATCTAATACCATATAATATAATCAATGGTACTGTAGAACTCCAATTATCCGAACTCTGACTATCCGAATCGCTGATTATCCAAAATAAAAACGGAAAATAATTAGGATGGAAACGTACTGCGATTCGCAAAATAATGATTCTGTCTACGCGCGCTACTGTTCTTGGGGATGATGTACATTAGTACCTACAGCACTTTCTAAGTACGCTTAATATGTAAGAGTGCAGCATTTACATTTAATTAATATTGATATATTGATATATGAAATTAAATAGTTTTTTCTCCCAATTTAAACATATACAATAATTAATTAAAATAGAGCCTTTTTTTAGGAATAAATCCAATTATCCGAATGGGTCCGGTTCCAATTGATACGGATAACTGGAGTTCTACTGTATTACGAAAATTTATGTCGCTAGCTATGTAGTCAATAGACAAGGTACAGATATCATAATTCTATAACGAAAACTAAACGTCAATTAATTATATACAATAAACTTTATTTCTTAATAAATAGCTACACTACAAATAATTATATTTTCTATAATCATGATGCGCCGGCTACAGGTTCTGTGGGCCGTAGGCTTATGGCATTAGGCGGTGCTGTTAATGTAAATATTACTGGAGTAGTTGCTAAAGAAGGATTTCCATTGATTTCGAGTAGTCGTATCCATGAGAGCAGAGAGTCTCTCGATGAGGTTCCTTTTGAAATAAACAAAAAAAAACATCAAATACGCTCTTTGACAGGCAAATGTATGAATTCAAGATTTATTTATTTATTTAATAGTCGCTATCGAAATCTATTTTCATTGCTTCATTATAAAAACGATACCGATGGTAAAACATTAACTTAGTGAATTCTTCGTAGCTATTTTTGTGTGCGCCACCCGGCTGAGACATACCCGTTCCAGGGCTAGCGTTTTACCAAAATAAATCACAAAGTATAAAAGAAGTCTTAATAGAATACTATCTAATACTCAATCCAAATCAACTACATTTATAACATTTAACATTCTGCATTAACAAGACATATAACATAGTACATTAAAAGTATACAATGCAATATAGTATAAGATCCCACTGTAAATTTGTGCACCTATCAGT
Organism: Micropterix aruncella; assembly: GCA_944548615.1. Taxonomy (NCBI): domain Eukaryota; kingdom Metazoa; phylum Arthropoda; class Insecta; order Lepidoptera; family Micropterigidae; genus Micropterix; species Micropterix aruncella. Next base: position 8,801,448 of record OX155964.1, read on the forward strand.
TATTTAATCGAAATGTGACTTAAATGGAAGTTTACACATAGGGCCATAATATGCCGCAGGATTGCCTAGCAACATCTTGCCATTAGTACACAAAAAAAGAAAGAAAATTGCTAAATATAATACAAATTGGACCTATTTGTTTGGAAGGTAAATGAATTGTTATCGTAAAGAGACCGATCAAAAGAGCTGGAAAAAAATAGGTTGCCACCCCTCGACCTGTCACAACTCCTGGGTTACCAGGTGCAAAGATGTTACTTTTCATCGATTAATGCACCTATCATATATTCACTCGATTTTTACACCAAATTGAAGCTACTATCTTCCTCAACGCAGAGGAATAGGGTTGCCTGCGTAAAACCTGTCACAATTGGGGGTTGCCAGCATTTTAATTGAGGTAGCGAGCAAGGAAGACTGTGGGCGCTACTCCGTGCAATAGAAAAGGAAGCATGCATTTATAGCTCGAGCGTAAAATTTAATGTAAGAGAGCGAGAGGAAATAAATAAATTAAAAACAAAAAAAGATGACTTCATTCCAGGTACCGGTATATTATCTCCAAAGGTTTGTCTTGTTACTTTAATGATAGGGCAAGATGATAAACCTAAAACTAAAGCCTTATCTTTAGCAAAAATAACGGAAGCGAAGCCGGCTTTATAAACAGTTGCCTGAGTAAGTATATAAATAAATAAATACAAACGGAGCTGCCATGGAATTCACCGACCGGAGTCGGGCCCATCATAATACTATTTTTTACACTTCTGGGGGGTGAGCAGTGGATTCCGGACTTACGAACCGGCTGTGGTAGGTTTAGGACAGCTGTCTTGCCACATGTGAGCGTTCACCTTGCCACCCATTCACTCCCCCTTCGAAGCCATAGAATTTGAGATGCGCAAATCGCAGTTTTAGATAATTTTTCTAAGAAAGAGTTGATTATTTTTCTGGAAAGGCCAAGATCTTTAAAGAGGTGAAATAGAGATTTAGCTGGCAGGCCACGAGCGCCAACTTCCACCGCGTGAAGGTGAACAGTGAAGCCGTTCCGGGTTACGGCATTTGCAAGATCATGGTATTTATTTAATTTGTACTCGTGGTCTTTTGGGATATTTGATTCCCATGGAACAGTTAATTCTACAATAAGAGCCACCTTCCGAGATAGAGAGTAAAGAGTTATATCTGGACGGAGGGCTGTGCATCCGAGACTTTCAGGGAATTTATACTGCTTAGAGACCGAATCAACCTCCAGAATCCAATCTGTAGCTTTCTCGATTATTGAGAAAGGTTTTGTAGTTAAATGTTTTTTGCCTTTAGAGCCATCCCGCACAAACTGTATTGGGGGTTTGGAGGATACTGTCAAACCCTTGTTGGCACGAGCCACTGAGCGACTAATTACCTCGCGAATAACAGCGAGAACTTTGTCATGGCGGTAAGTGTACCGTCCTTGATCTAAGGCCACCTTGCAGCCAGCTAGAATGTGTCTAGCTGTGCAAGGGGTATTGCTACAGAGGGGACAAGAACTATCCTCGGCAAAGCTCCAACGAGCGAGGTTACTGGGGTCTGGAAGTGTATGCTGAAAGGCATTCAAATAAAATTTCAGCATCTCTGGCGTCCAGTCATAGAGCATTACCTTCCAGTGCATTGGAGGCGGAATGCAAAAGTCCCCAATTGTTGTCCAATCATTCTGGCATTGAAGGCCAATAGCATGAGCCATACTCTTGCTGTCGTAATCTCCCCGCAAAAGAGACTTCTTCAAGTCCACGTCGCTCGTGGTTGTACTGCCATACCCCAGACCAGTGCCATTCTGGCTGATTCCAGCAAGGAACTTTTTGTGGAAGTCTACGCGGGCTTGTAGATCATTTGAATCACTACGGCCACTTATTACGTGCTTCGATATTGCCGGATCTTTGGAATTGCACAGAATCGAATTTTTGGTTATTCTGGAGTTGGCGTAGAGCAGAGAGGGCAGTTTAAGCGCTAGCCCAAAATTTTGTTTGGACCTGAAGAGAGTCGAGGGGTCAGCTGGTTTGGCTAAGGACAGCCAGGATTTTAAACTAGCTGTCACTATTTATTGTTTCAGTAACCCGATCTGAGTAAAGAAATTACATTTCTAATAATATTACTCCAAATAAAATTACATTTCACAATTACACACTAATTAATGAAAAAAAAAAAAAACAGAAAATCAGTGGCAAAAATATAAAAAAACTAGAAATATAGAAAGCTAGAAAAATAGAACACAAAATAGAAAGCATCCACAGAGAGTTCTATATTCTACTTCTATTTTTGAATGTACGGGCCCAAGTAGCGGACATCCGGCGACTATATCCGAGACCTTACAACTCGTGACGTATTCGCTTCAATGTCAATTTTGTTCTAAGAGAAGCTACGGCCTGGTATACTATGTCTTGAGTATGAAACCACATTTATCAAGGATAAAACATTTTTTTTTTTTAAAAGAACACAAATAAAATGATCAAATTACAAAATACAGAATTTAATAAAAAATAGACAAATGTTTAAAAATCAATCAAAAAAATAAATAAAAAGAAAATTCTAAAAATATTAAAATTTAAATAAATAAATTAAGAATAAATAATTAAAATCAAAGTAATGCAAGTCAGAAAATAAAATTAAGAATATATTTACAAATCACAAATGAGATTAATTTTAATAGAATTTGAAACTTTTACAGAAAAATAATCTATTAAATACAGTAGAGAGTCGATTATCCGAACTAATTGGGGGACAAGGCTGTTCGGAAAACCGATTTATTCGGATAATCGAACTGTATAAGAAACTGTATTAATAAAACCATATATGGACATAATAATATCTATTATCTATGTAATCTGTTTTAACTTTTTTTATTTATTACAATAGTGAGTAGTAATCCCGTGAACAAAATAGATATGTGTGTATGTAATACATACGTACATGAAGAAGAACTAATTAACGCTTAAAAAAGTCCTTAATTTTGGTCTGTCGAAGCAAGCCTACCCGCTTATGAGCAGCTAATTCCCGCACTTTTTTCAGTACAGATATCTGATACTGGTCGCTTTCATTTTGAGCTTCAAACCATCGCATGACAGTAGGTAGACATGTAAATGCTTCAGAAGTTGTAGATATATTTTCATCTTCATTTTCTGATTCACTAGTCGATGAGGTGCTGGCGGCGTCAGCATTATCAGTCCCGGGGTCTACAATATCGCTGTCCTGCATGATTTAGTACCCTGGATCTGCATCATCAACCCTCATCCATTCTTGAACGTCTTTTCATCACATTCATGGCAATCGAGTTCTGTTTTTAAGCAAGAGTCTGCGGCCGCAGCAGTTCGGTTAAGCGGTCGTTCGGTTGACCGACGTTCGGATAATCGACGCTCTACTGTATATTAAAATTCATTAGGGTCATAAAATATAAGCATTTCTCTAGTAAATATTTCTTGGATTCTTTCCTGAATTTGTCATAATTTTGAATATTTTTTATATTTTCTTGTAATTTATTATAAAAATTGAGGCTTATGTGTGGTACGCTGGAATTCTGCAGTTGATGAGTGAGATGTCTGATGTCAAATAAATGTACCTCTTTAAAAAGAGCATCGCTAGAATAGCAATATGGCTTACGGGGTATAATTTAAAGTTTTTTTTTGGGCTAAATTTATTTTTAAGATAAAGTAAAAATATTGATATAGAATTACCTGTTGCACATATTGCTAAAATCGTTCCATCGTCTTGCTCGTGAGCTGATGGTGCCACAACGGGTAGGTTTACAGATCGAAATGCTTTACGCGTGTCTATATTTGATACATCTGTGGAGGAAGATGAAGATTTGTAGGCTTTTATTTATTTTTAATTTAAAATAAACCATGATTTCTGCAAGATCATACCGTCTATATCAACGTCGTCTTCTTTGGGATCTCGTATTGCACCAACGAGAGTAAAATAGGTAACTTTTTGATCTCGAAGAAAAGTCGTAAACGCGCCGTATACAGTGAGTGGTTCATTCTTCGGTTGATTCGCTAGTAGTTTACGCTGAACGAGACTTTGAGCAGATACTATCCATGTATTGTCTAAGGAAGCAGCAATATCTTTTGTCTGAAATAATATTAAAACATGTGTTTTGATAATAAAAAGATATCTATATGAAATGGAAAACTATCGTCGATGTTTAACATTATAAAATTATTAAAAGCGGATATAACCGCATAAATTTGGTGGCACCCGACATTGCCGCTGTTGTCCAGGGTAGACTGAAGTGAAGTGCTGTTATGAGGCTAGGCGGAATACTCCTGCTGTTACTGTACAGATTATAGTGGTGGAGGACGACCTGCGTGAATTGTTAAGTTCATCCATGCACAAAACACTCACTGTATCTCATTTTGGTAGCTAATCTTTCCTGTGCATTTGGGCCATTACGACCAAATGCACAGGAACGGTTCAATTCCTATCCAGTATCCTCCCCGAAAAGGGTCAAACCTGGAAAGGACTCCCCTGTCATGGCAGGTGGATTAGTCTCTCTGGGGGATGTCCTTCAGGTGCTGCTGGGCAGTTTGCGCATCCAAGCAATGGGGGTGAAAGTCGACCTGACAGACAATACTGAGTGAATTAGAAACGAGGAGTATTTATTTTTCCTACTTTGAATCGATACTGAGCTACACCATTACGATCTGGGGAAACTGTTACGCTTATCACAGGCAACCCTTATTTATCCTACAAAAAAGAGCATTACGGATTATCGCCAACGCTAAACATATAGAGACATGTAGACCTATTTTTAAAAGATTGAAAATCATGACTCTCACATCACTTTACTTATATAGGCTATTATTAGATTTTTACACCGAAAAGGAGTCACGTAAAATTTAAAGATATACATAACAAAAACACCAGATACAAGAATAATTTCATTCTACCATGCGTGGTTTTAAACGCTGCTAGGCAAAGTACCCAATTCTCAGGGCCTTATTATTTTAACCGCCTACCATGTAACATAAAAGACAATAGCAACCTCAGAACGTTCCAAAAACTTTTGAAGGATTTTTTTACAACAAATACGTTTCAATCTATTGGGGAATTTATAAATTTTACAAAATGACTTTTTATACAGCCCCTTTATTTTAATGTAATGCGTATACTGATTATTTCATTTGTTGATTGTTTTAACTTGAATTAATTATTTTATTGATTGTTGTAGTTATATGGTATCTTATATTTAAATGTAATTACAATGTATTTAGATTCTTCTTGGACAAAACATTATAAAAATTAGTTTGATTCATTATCTGATTATTGATGATTATTGCTTTTGTTTGATCATTTCTGATATTGATTATTTTAATTGTTGATGGTTTTAGTTTTACTGCTTGTTGATTGCGCCTTATATAGCTTCTACTTTATGAAGTTTCTTCTTAAACGAAATGTTGTATGCTCTCTGGGCAGTTTGTTACTTAAACATTGTATGTTTTTTTAATAATTCACACAATAAAGAACTTGAACTAAAGAACCTGATGTCACCCACTCTTGAAACGACCCGTTGGTCACCCGATCCCAAAAGAACAGACGGGCAAGGGACACCACAGTCTGCGATAAATTCGAACTGAATTACCGTTAACACCAGGTAGAACGCAATGCAAGCGACTTCGGACCCATGATCAGATGGGAGGACTGAGAAATCCTACCAATCTGGTAAAGAGGGCATGAAGCTGCCCGCTGAGTCACATTCCCAGTGCCACGCGGTAAGGAGTTTGACTCTCACCGGCAAGTAGACGGTGTAACTAAACGGTGGACTGTTTCGTACCCAAGTCTTTAGGTTCACCCCACGGTTGAAAGAACGATCAATATTGTTATACCTTCCTGGGGTGGTTTGCCCGCTGTAGGCGACAACCTTTTGGCTGTCAATCTGCCACATATATAAACTGCTTAGGGGGTTCGTTGATAATCCGACCATCCTTAGAAGAATCGGTCTGTTTGTACCCGCCAATTACTACCGTGCTAGGACTCACGTATTGTTCGCGTTACCGCGAGCTAGAACTAACATCATTCAACACTCCTTCACGGTGCAGATGCTTCGTACCCTAAATGTACTATGTTTGACTGAGCTAGAATTGGATATTTGGACGGTGAACTTAGCACAACTGCAAAGGACGGTAATGGCATTTTTTAGCAATCAAGTAATTAGATAAATATGTAGTATGTAGTATTAACCCCTTGAGTATGATACGACCAAATCTGGTTCTGAAACAATTATCCGTTGAGTATGATACGACCAGATCTGGTTCCGCGTTTTTTTCACTTCTTTGACGTTCTCATATTTATTCATAATTATCTAATTGTTTTACAAAATGATATTTCTATATTCTATATTCGAAATTTCAATGCAATCATTGTGCAGTTGTTCTTTTTATGATTGGTGTAGTAGTTTCGTAGTTATAGTACTTTAAGGTCGATGTCGCCGAAAATCCTGCAAAAGAGACAGATGCATCCATGAAAATACCCATTTACTCCAAGGGTTAACCCTTGGAGTAAATGGGTATTTTCATGGATGCATCTGTCTCTTTTGCAGGATTTTCGGCGACATCGACCTTAAAGTACTATAACTACGAAACTACTACACCAATCATAAAAAGAACAACTGCACAATGATTGCATTGAAATTTCGAATATAGAACAGTGAAATATCATTTTGTAAAACAATTAGATAATTATGAATAAATATGAGAACGTCAAAGAAGTGAAAAAAACGCGGAACCAGATCTGGTCGTATCATACTCAACGGATAATTGTTTCAGAACCAGATTTGGTCGTATCATACTCAACGGGTTAAAATAGTTAAAAAGTAGTAACTAGTATAATAAGAAAGGTTAGATAAACATTAGATATATGTAAGTATTCCTCTGTCTGTAAGGATTCCTCTGTCTCGTTTGCTATAGTCTAGAATAATAATCTATATATTAGAATAATAATGATAGTAATAGTAATGGAGTAGAGTAATAATAATATTATTAACAGTAGAATTATAATAATAGTCTATAGTAGAATAATAGTTATAATCTAGAATAATAGTTATAATAGTTATAATCTAGAAAAATAATTATTGATTTGGAATCATCTGTAAGGTTAATTATGTTTTGGGAAATAAATAAATAAATAAACTCCATAGTGTATCTCGTTTCGCATCTATGCATTCGGCGATCGATATTGAAAACATTCTCAAAAGAGGGTTTCACCTAATAGAGAGGTTGAAACCATCATCTTTATTAAAGTTTGGGACCTTCTTATTTCTATGGCTAACAGGATTATAAGGGGGAAAAAGAATGGTTTTTTGGATAGCACAATGGGGGTTTGAAACTGCACACAGTGTTTCGTTCTGCTATCCAAGATGTACTTGCAGATTGCCGATTTTCTTCGCTGAACTTTTTAAACTGCCTTGATATGTTCTATCATTTGAGTGGATATCAGTGCGCTTCGTTTGTCATGAAGTCATGACAACATTCGATTAGACATAAATTTACAGCTACATTCTATTGTATTTACGCAGATATGAAACCTGCAATCCCCCCACCTCTATAATCTGTATAGTAACAGCAGCATTATGCCACCTACCCACAAAACAATAGCAAAAAATAACTGACAGCAGTTTAGTCTATCCTGGATAACGGCGGTTGTAACGATTGTATTTGAGCCGACGTATTTCACAGGGTATTTTTTTTTTATTTTTCAAGAATCTTGATGACGGAAAATGTAAGTAAACAACCTCATAAACATCTATTTTGGTATCTGCATCCACGGACGTGATCCTTTCTATGGCTAATTTGGCTAAATCCAGTGTGTCGTTTGGAAGTTGCTGCGGTAACTTCCACGGGCTGATGTGGCGGAACTTGGGCATCCAGTACATCATTCTCCAGAATTTTCTCAGCGGTATGCCCCTCTTTCCAAAGATGTTCATCAAGATGTCCTCCATTTCGAAATCGGGCATTACTCCTGAAGATTTAACATATTGTTTAAGATATGCATAGTTAAAGTAACAATATAATTTTGTAAAACAATTAGATAACTATGAATGAATAAGAGAATTTCGAAAAAGTGAAAAAACTCGGCATTTCTATCTTGTACTTGTCTGACGGAAAAATACGGAACCCTATTTAGAAATTGTAAATACTATCAGGATCGTTATTCGATTCTCTATCAAATGTAAAATTTTGTTTTGCTTATTTACATACAAAAATATTTAGATATTAGCTCATAAAATACAATAAAAATTTTGATGATTTCTCGAAAAAAAAAGATGATGTTTGACAATGGAATTTTAGCAGAAATATCCGCAAAATGATGCGCGAAATTATTTTAGCGGCCGTCTATGTATCTATGGTAATAATGAGATATTTGGTATGGGTTTTAGGATGCGTTCGAATTAGAAAATAATATTACTGTGCGCTCCGGGAGCAAGCCGCCAATATTGGTCGTTACGTAGTCAACGGTGTTCTGATGTGCAACCAAATTCGGTCGTTACGTAGCCGAAGGGTGTATTATAAAAAATATGAACATAATTTCTAAAGTGGTTTTCGTTTCGATTTACACTGCAAAATCATCGATTAGTTTTGAGACATCCATTTTTTCGACTTCCTTAGCTTCCTAGCAGAGTTGGATGAAACGTCGATCGTAGACTGAAGTTCCTTTTGGGCCCCCAAATTACCGTGGGCCCGCACCGCACCGGCTGCACCGGCTTAGTTATGCCACTGCCCACTGACGATCGCGCCTAGACACGGCGATTTATCTGTAAATTTTCACGGTGAAAAAAATGCGTGTGGACAAAAGACCTTAGAGTTTGGGAGGGATTGACATCAATAATCATCACTGAGTTATGTATATCATCCCTAAACTCTGCAGTATTTTTATTTTAACGAGGCAGAAAGTGCCTACCAATATTATACGCCTACCATTAATTTCAAAGTATTTATTATTATCTAATTCCTTAAATAAATATATAGCGCCCTCTAGATCACCTCCCAATCGCCTCAAACTAGTGTCTCCCTAGACGCTTCAGACCACAGCCATACTAGAATAGACCACGCGATCAGCCTGAGAAACCGATAGAGCAATAGAAAGAGAAAGCTGCATATGGCCACAGCTTTATCGTTATTTAGTCGCGCAAACGCGGGATACACGTAAATATATCACTATGGCAACGCTTATATATCACTATGGCTATGCTTCAATGCCATAATATTTTTGCTATATGATTATAAACACGCATGCGCGACTAGACAAGGACAGAGGGGCCAATATGTAGCTCTCATTTTATTCCGCTATCGCATTCACTCACAGTCCACCTTCGTACTTCCGCGGTCTATTTTAGTATGTCAATGCTTCAGACCCCACTGGTGGGCGGTAATGCCAACTTTAGGAGTCACTGATCTAGCATCTCAAAATAGCTGGAAGAAGAGGTACAATATAAAGGAGAATCTGGCCCTGGAATCTTGAAAAATGGTTTCAGAAATTCTACTATATCCTGTTCTAAGCTGCAACCAGCATGCTAGGCAACGTTTAGTAGGAAGCGGACGTAAATTGAACAAACCAACTAAAAGAAGATAGTACCAAAAGATGTTTTTCTTTTGGTATTTATGCAGTTTAGCAACTCTTCTACAATGAAGATGTTTTAGGCTCAGCGCAAACGAGCCACTGGCCATAGTCACCGGTGACCAGCGACAAACAGATGACACGCTTTTTTATACATTTTGTAAGAACTCGCCGCATACGCCCCCCCCCCCTATTTGGTGGTAGGGCGTTGGTTTTTAAAAAAAAAATAGCAGAGTTAGCTAAACTGCATAATTCCGTTTTTTTCCTTAGGACGCGGAGAGAAAAATACTTACCATTTTCCTCCATCTGATCTAATACATCAACCGCACACTGCTGTTGCTTCGGATAATGCATGAACTCCGCTTGAAATATATTAGTCGGTAAGAATTTCCCTTGCGGAAAGACCTCTAGCAGTTCCTTGTACACCTCCAGGTCTTTATGCACTCCAAACTCTTTCATGTGCTTCAGCGCCGAGTATATGAATTCCACATGTCCGCGCCGCCTCTTGTCCTGATCCTGAAACCTTCTGATCATCTGGACGTACGCGTCCCGATCCCTCTTCTCGAGATCTGCAAATCTGTCGTATAAAACGAGCGTTCTGTCCTTGTCGCTTGCAAACCTTCGTATTAAAACATTCGGCGACATCAGGAAGTTTCTCAAGTATCTGTACGACATTCTGTATGAAATTATTCAACGTAAACAACAGTTATTCAACGAAACCACACATAGCATAACGCATTTTATAAATTTTAATTTAAAACAACAAAAGAAAACGAAGCGATGAGCCGACTTTTAGGTTAGAGTTAAATAGGTTCACTGAGGTACATGCTAGGTTATGACATCTTCTGGATGTCAAATACTGTTTTTTTAAAAGTTAAATCTTTTGGCCAAGTTATCTGACGTTTGAAATGCAGCGTTCCAACAAGTTGCAAGATTTGATAGCCGCCGTTGGCTGAGCGGCGGAAAATTTAAATCCGACAGGTGCAATACTCACAATAATTGGAAGAGCATTTAAATCCTTGAAAAACCTATTAACCGGTCGGAAGCCAGCCTTGGCGTACAAAAAAATGTGCCCCAACTTTCTGGTCGATTTTGTAAATAAATATTATACTAACAATATCGTTTTTTCATGAATTCCCTCTTGTTACCTACCGTAAAATGGGGTGAAGTGGACATGATGGGTTGAAGTGAGCCACAGAAATGTTAATGGACCACTTCAGCAGTTGCATCTGAAATACGGTCGCAATGATTCTTGTTCGCCTGTCAGTGTACAACTAATAGTACCTGTCAACTTCTAAACGCATGCACACGTGTTTGTCTCTGTGCTTCATAAAATTAAATATTATTCGTTCTGACGCCTAAAACTCCTGAAAGAACGTTGACCATATTATAACTACTGCACAAGTAAGTCTGATTATGTTGTGACCGGTATTATTGGCTTAGCGTGTTCATAATGTTCATGTTAATGCGTCGCTATATGGCCAATCAAATCGGTTGGACGTCTGTCAAAATATTTGAAATTTAAATAAAAATGCAACTTCCAGGTGGGGAAGTGGGCCACTTGCAGTATCATTGTGGGGTGAAGTGGGACACCGTAAAAACATGCCCAGAGTATACAAGAAGAGGGTCGATGGGCCCCATTATGCAGAGTATTCGAACGAGAAACTGGAAGAGGCATTGACTGAGATGAAACGCGGTGTTTCGGCAAGAAAGGTTTCGGAAAAGTATAAAATCCCAAGAACCACTTTGCAGAGAAGATCAAAAGGACTTCAACAAAAAAAATATGGTGGTCAGACAGTATTATCCGATGAAGAAGAGCAGTTCATCGTGGAAGGATTGCTGGCATGTGCTGAATGGGGGTTTCCTCTGGGCACGAAGGACATACGAATAGTCGTTAAAGGCTATTTAGATCGCCAAGGCCGAGGTGTAACCCTTTTTAAAAATAACATGCCTGGTAATGAATGGGTGCGGTTGTTTTTGATACGTCACAAAAATCTCTCCGTCCGATTTGGAGAAAACATAAAACGAGTGAGAGCAGAGGTATCAACTGGGATGATAAATCAGTACTTTGATAACTTGGGTGCTTCGATTTTAGGTATTGAGCCTAGCTCAATTGTTAACTACGACGAGACAAATTTCTCAGATGATCCAGGCAAAAAGAAATATATCGTGAAGAGAGGTGCAAAACATCCGGAAAATATAATTGATCACAGCAAAACTAGCATTTCAGTAATGATGGCAGCTGCCGCTTCGGGGATACTACTGCCTCCGTATGTGGTTTATAAAGCGGAGCATGTGTACCCAACCTGGATTGAGAATGGACCAGATGGGACTAGATACAATAGAAACAAAAGTGGTTGGTTTGATGGCCCGATTTTTGAAGACTGGTTTTTTCAAATAGCATTGCCCTATTTTAAAAAACAGCCTGAGCCACGAGTATTAATTGGTGATAATTTATCAAGTCATCTTTCTGCAAATGTCCTTCAAGCGTGCAACAGTAACAATATAAGATTTGTTCTACTGCCACCAAATTCTACGCATCTATGCCAACCCCTTGATGTGGCTTTTTTCGGGCCGCTAAAGAAGAAGTGGAGGCAAGTTTTGTTAGAATGGAAAACAAAAAACAGAGTTCTTCCGAAATCTGATTTTCCACGACTGTTAAAACATACGTTGAATGAATTGGATGTTCAGAAATCTACCAATATAAAAAGTGGGTTCGAAGCTACAGGCATTCATCCTCTGAACCGCCACAAAGTTCTCGAGAAATTACCCGATTTTCCGAAAACTCCGAATCCAACTACATCGATGTCCACTGCTACAGTCATTACTGATAGTTTTATGGATTTTCTGAAAAATGCTAGAAGAGGAGACAAAACAGCTCCGAAAAAACGAGGAAAACGACTAAAAATTGAATCAGGAAAAAGTGTAGTCTACGTCAACGAAGAAGAGGAGGGCATGGAAAATGCTAACATTGATCCTCTTGATTTACCTTTAGAAGACCCTCTAGAAGACTCTGAATCAAGGGATGAAGAAAATGATCCTCTTCCTTCTGTATCAACTCAACCAGAATTGCCAAACCCACTAGAGCCGGAGATATTATCTATCGGCGACTATGTTTTGGTGAATTATGACACAGAAAAACACCATCAACAATATGTTGGAAAAATCCTTGATGTAAAACAAAATGAAGGACGATACCAGGTCATGTTTTTAAGAAAAATAGTTCGTATAAAATTGACTTACTTTACATATCCTAATATTGACGATATTGATGATGTTGGCGAAGAGAAAATACTAGTCATTAAGAAGAGGAAGGCTAGTTTTTGCTGAATTGAAAAAAGGGAACTTTAATATTGTCTAAAAAGTAGCATATAAGACGCTCTTTTAATAGAATAAACATATTTTTTACTAAATAAATGATGCTTTTTGTGTGAAAATTATGGTTGTAGATTTTATTTATTAAAAAAATTGTTTAATTACCCAGGAGCCCCATTTTTTTAAAGTAGTATGATGTTATTATGAAGATCATATTTTTGGAGGTTTATTTAGGTGAAGTAGGCAGGCTAGGGATTTATAACGAATGAACCACTTCACCACAATCCTGGGGTGAAGTGGGCACACGAAAAAAAATAATAACTTTCTTTGTTTATTACCCTTCGAAGTTGTCTTATCGTTAGTTTATTCATAATTCATTTTATTATCTATATTAAAATAAGTGAATAAATTGGATTAAAATGTACAGAGTTATGAGGGGAAAATATCCTAAATTAGGCCCACTTCACCCCATTTTACGGTAATAATTAATCTTGTTAGTCATGTATATTACCTATATATTTAAATAACTTATATGGGGGCCGGCTGAAAGTGCTACTCGCGGATCTGTCGAACGACCCAAAATGCTAAAAGGCATTGTTAGTGCCCGACCGGGTAATAATGATGATATCAAATTCATAATGACATACCTAAAAGGACTAGAATTACATTACCCTAGAATGTCCCAACTAATAGACAATAATTTGTGGTGTCGACTAATATACGGGATGTTTTTACTGGACGGGCATTTTTTCAGTGGGTGAATCGGTACAACAAAATAAGCAATATTTGATTAAAAACATGGAAAAAACTCAAAAATACCTGTTTTTTAAAAAAAAAACTGTATGAAAAGCGGTGATTACGATGCGCTATCTAGCGATACGTAAAATGTCGCCAACATTGTTTATTTACGCTATATTACCTACCGCTAGATGGCGCAGCGCGTTCAAAAGCTTCTCAAACCTTTATTTAACAGTCAACTTCAATTTTAAAGTATTTTTTTTTTTTTGGATTTTCCAAAAAAAATAACGAAAGTTTCTTACTTCATTATACTGATTCACCCACTTAAAAAATGCCCATCCAGTAAAACACCCCTTACAGAAAATATGTGAAGTTTCTACAATAAAATGAATATTTTATGTTTATTAGATTTATGTTTTTAGAGACGCTTATTAGCGGTCATTTTATTCTATAAAAGTATCTAGAATCCAACCAGCGATTTGCGTTTTTTTTAAAAAGCGTCAAACACCTTATGGCTTTAGGATAACTTCTTAGTTTGTAAAAAAAAACTTCACAAGCACCTATTTGGCGGTAGGTTGAGTAAGTTTAAAAAAAATAAGACAGTTAGATAAACTAAATATAGAGTTTGAGGAAAGATTTTTACAGATTCGGAATCAGTGAGATGAATATAGCGGGGTGACATTCATACATCTTCAATGTAGAAGAGTTTGCTAAACTCCATTTTTTCCTTTAGTTTGATTACTTTGTATTCTGTGATTTATTATTCTTAGTTTCCTCATGTAGAGACGTTGAACAATGACAGTTTTCATTTTTTCCGATAGACACTATCAAAAAACACTGAGTCTTTCAAAATATCACAGCTCGAAAGCGAATACGCTATCGCTGCTAAAATATTAATTGTGTAATGGGTCTCAAGCTATTGATGGCATTTCTGACCGAACTAAAAGAATAACTGACAAATTGCTAAGCGAATATTTTGAGATAGACTCGCATATATTTATGGGCGTCAGTTTTAGCCCCGGCGCGCACTTGCGCCTGGCCGCGGCGGCCAGGCGCGGGGCCAATTCTTGAAACCAGTCAAAAATTTTAGTGTGCTAAATATTTCGCTCACTATTTATCGCTCGGTTTCACAAACCCTATTCTTGAACAAAATATATGGCATGATATTATTTAATACATGATGTATGGCAACGCTGTCAGTTATACCAACATGCAAGCACAAAACTGTCAAAACATTGTCATGTAGCTTAACCTAACTTTTGTCTTTCCTCGTTCTTCGCGCGCGGATGTGTTCTCGTTTTTTTCGATTCCTTTTTCTCTCACGGATAACAGACTGCTTGAATCTTCTGACAACCTGGCGCGAGCTTTGCCTTTTCTCTCAACGATTACGGACAACTTGCTGACGACCACGAACACCTGCTTTCCCTCTCGATTACGGACGGATCATGGAAAAGAGGATGGGAAAAGAGAATGCCGATAGGAGGATAGGCTATCTATCGCGGGATCAGCGGGAATGCCTCGTGAAGCTAGTGCTGAGCGACCCCGATTTGGTCAGTGGAAATTTTTCTACGGAGTTTACGTACAAACTCGCTCAGCGGAGAAAGGGAAGAGATTGCTAAAGCTGTTAACGCGTTGCCCGGCGGGAAAAAAGACCGGAAGCAGTGGCGAAAAGTAAGTTTAAGTCCGACTAATACCTAGCGCACACAAGCGCATCAGTTCACAAATCTTAATTAATTTCTTGTTTTTAGACGTGGCAATACGTACGGACTTCAGTGAAAGTGAAGAAAGCTTTCATCAACCGCCATATAAAGCGAACAGGCGGCTCCTCCGACTGACGTGTCGCTTGACACCGCAGAGACTGCGGTGTTAAATAAAATGAACCCAATAAGCATCCGGGGGCACTAGCAGTCGACGGAGTTGGAGGTCATGTTCGATTTCTCCGGTACGGATGATGCCCGCTCGCCTAGCCCCAGGTTAGATGAAAATCTGGGTGACATTCTGCCTCTGGATAGAAGCAACGAAACAGCAACATCGTCAAGACGCCCATCCGATGCAACCGTTTTGCCTCATCCGGGTACAGATAGGCGTAACACATCCCATCCCATCAACTCGTGCGGGACGCCTACGGTTATGGGATAGTGAGTCTCCGGAGCACAACTGAGACTACAAGCGATCGTTAGGAGTGGGACGCGATTGCCGGTGTTTCACCCACTTGTAATTCGTCACGCACCAGCTAATACCTCTCTAACGGAAGTACCCACGCCCGTAATCGCCACCGCTTCTCGACCTACGATTGGCTCAAAGCCTGCAACTACCCCGGACAGCGAGGACAGCCAGAAGGACAACTGCACAGAGGCAGTTACAGAGCTGCACGACAGCCGCTCAACGAATGGCAGAACTAGCGGAAGAAAAAATTTGTTTGAAGAAAGAGGTAGAGCTCAAAGAGAAACATTACGCTGAGATGGAAGCAAAAACGGATAGGACAAATCAGTACCTAAAAGACATATCCGATTACCTAAAAAATATTCAAAATAAATAAATAAAACTCGCTTCTTTTATTTACATGATATATTTTTTTTATGACGATAAAACGTTTTATTTAGACGTTATCCCTAAATTCTCCGAAAATACAACGATTCGCTCTTTAGGTGTTTATATGAAAAGCTATTAAAAAAATATATAGGAAAAATGTTGTATGTGCACAGCTAAATATTGAAAATTAATTATAAATATTTTTAGGTTTTAACCTGTAGAATGCATGCAAGTGCTCCTATAGAGTCCGCGAAAGGGGTACTTCTTCACAAATAACACCAATACAAATTACTCCAGAATAAAAATCAGTGAGATGGACTTAGTAACTGTAACTAATCAACCGTCAACAAAACTTAACGGAAATAGTTATTGACGATTCGGGTTTGTAGACGTCGATCGGCGTTTCTAGATTCTGCATTTCCAACCAATTCTGCTGCCGTTGAGGCAAATTGACCAAAATCTACTTATGTGTCGTCTTCGATAAAAGGCTCATTATTAGCGATACACATATTATGCAGTACCGCACAAGCATTTATGATTTTGGTTGCCTTTATTGGCTCATAGTGTGGGACCCGATGCTTAAGGAGGCACCTGAAACGCACTTTTGGCACCCCATTACAACGCTCAATCCCCTAAAAAAAGAAACAAACAAAATTAAAAACTCAAAAGTATACAAATTTCTGCAACTCAGTTCTAATGGCTTCAAAGGGGGAGTAATGGGAAAATAAGGTGAATGCTCGCATGGGGCAACATGACCATCTTAACCCTTGTGTTGCCACCCGGGTACCCATCGGCGTACGTTTTGTTGAATAATTATTTTTCCAAAAAAGATTGGCCAAAACCTTCTCGAATCCCCAGGATTTGACCGATTCCCTATCGAAATTTGTATTCTACATATTTTATAAAAAAAAATAACTTAAAAAATTCTGCATTAAAAAAAAACACGTATGAGCCACCCGGGTACCCCGATAGAAAAAGCATGATTTTCAGGGTGGCCAAAAAGTTGTGGATCAAACGAAACAGGGAAATAAAGGAGGTAATTTCCTACGAAAAATCTTTCTACAGCATGGCCATAACTTTATTGCACGAAGTTATGATTTTTTTTTTCGATGCAACTACCGAGTTTTTTTTACAATTTAATCAATAAAAAAAAAATTGATAGGTATAAACGGCGAACTGTCCTTCTTCTTCTTCTTCTCCTATAAGCAAAACGGAGACATGTCGAACGCAAGTCGAACGAACGAAATAGCTATTCTTGAATTTGGCATGCCAAATTTATCGCCTACTTTTCGCACTATAATTATAGAGTGGTCAAAAGCAGTCTAAATTAAAATTATCGCCTACTTTTACTGTCGTTTCGTCTGTAGAATTTTATAGATATGCATATGAATTAATCCAGATGTTTTAAAATTGTTATTTTAAAAAAAAAAAGGTAAACTAATTTATTTTTACTAGGTTCTATATTATATTTCTCAACATTTATATCCAACGTCTCATTGGTTGCGTATTTTCCATTTACGGATAGAGTAAATTGGATACATATAATGTTATAGTTCTATTTAATAGGTATTGTTAATATATTTCGCTGTGTTTTATTCATTTTTAAAATTATATTATGGTACTTTATTCGCTAAATGTTACCATATTAAAAAAAAAGTATTTGTTATTTGAAGTATTTTTTGAAAAATAAATAATAGGCTGTCAGGATAAAACATTATTATATTTATAGTCTCAAAAAAAGACGTAGAAATTCATCTAAAAGTAAATTCCTTTTTCTATAACTTTTTCTATGTTGGTACAAATGACAGAAGCGACGGCGTTGCCACACTCGTAATCTAAAAATATGGCATGCGACTTATAAATATCGCTTGTGTTCAAGAATAGGGTCCTGACAAACCAAGCGATAAAAAGTGGGCGAAATATTTGGCATGCCATAATTTTAGACTAATGCCAACATAGAAACACAAACAAATTATTTTGAAAATTAGCTTTAAATCATATTTTCTACATTTTCATCGAAAATAAGTGAATATTCCCTCACATCTGACTTTATCAGGCTTATTTAATATTAAACATAATTTAATGGAATATTTTTGCGTTCAAAGCATGGTTACATTCCGAACATACATATTTTTAAATAACGATTATATTTAATTTTTCCGAATTACTTAAGTACTGCCTTTAATAAGGTAACTAATGCAAGTATTACACAGTTTTACGGGTGCGATAATTTGAATCTTAGCCGATTTTTATAAAAAAAATTTTTGATGCGGAAAGTTGGCGACAAATTTAGCATGCGAAATTCAAGATTACGCCCCATCCAAAACCGGGCGAACACAGACAAATTTGGCATGCTAAATATTTCAAGAATTGCCGCCAGCACAGTAAATAATATGAGCTATATATTTACTGTGCCCCAAGTTCGCCCGGCTTATGTTATGATCGCTCTCGCTTTTCGAACGCTACGATTAGAGGCGGTTGGGTTACTGGCCCAGGAGCGACTCAAAACAGAGCATTTGAAAAGCGAGAACGTTTATGCAATCGGGCCCATTATTCTGCTTTCAACATTTGCATTTTATTATGTTCTACTATTTCTTTTATAGAATGAATCATCCGTATTGTGGGTTTCTGACACGATCCATGTCACACTATTTCAATTTCCATATACGCCCACTCTTCATTTATTTATTTATTTTATTTATTTATTTATTTAATTCCATAAAAATACATTTAATTATAAAAACATTCTCTTAGCCTAATATTTCATAATTAATTAAACAGTTTTCCAATTTACTTCCTAACTCGGAAAGAGATTCAGAATGATAGTTTGTGGCTTACCACCTCACTAGGAATAACCTGTATCGAGATGGTACCAACAGAAATCGTATATTGCCTGCCGAAAGAGCATGCGCTCTTAGGTTTTTATTTTATTTTAATATTTTTTTTTTACTTTATATTGCAATGGTATTTACATTTAATAATTACAAGGATGGAGGTAGTTACTTTATTCTAAAATTTTGAAGAGATCAAATTAAACGGAAGGTATTTTAGTTCAAATATTCATAAATAAATATCCTTTCCTCTAATATAATACTTACATAGATACGATAATCTCATAAACTTTACATGAATTTGTATTAAAAGTATATATATATATATATATATATATATATATATATATATATATATAAATAAAAATTATTATAAAAAGTACATACATAAAATATGATAATAAAAAAAAATCAAAATTAAAAATATATTA
>OX155964.1:8821058-9090450 GCA_944548615.1 Micropterix aruncella
TTTTAATTGCGAGTTCCATTTTTAATTTGGGAAAGCAAAGAATAGTAAGAAAAATGGATTCAAGTTGGGGTCGAAAGGTGGATAAGAAGATCTGGTGAATTACGAATATTTTTGCCCAGCATAAGGACAGAGCTTCACGGAGAGCTAATTGTACATGATTGAGACACTCTCGAGATCGTAACATCGGCTCTTGTTTAATAATATCTACACAACAAAGGATCTCACGAATAAAGACCCAACTAAACTAATACATCCGTTGCAAGGCTATTCGTATCCATCAGCTAAATAAAGGAACGTAGGATAAATCACAATCCCTATTAGTCAAGTCAACTGGAATTTTCCAGAACAGTTGCTCTGATCCCGGAGTCTCTAACCTGCGGTAGATATTTCAACGAATCTATCATAGGAAGGTAAAGTATGACGATATTACAAAAAAGTCGGTCGTGTCACTGGGGGACTGCCCCCCCCCCCCACCCCTCCGTCAACCCCCCTTGCAATCCCCCACTACCCCCCGCCACTCTCGCGCCAACCCCCAATACCCTCCCTTCGCGCGTCAATGGGGCGGGGGCCCCCTAGTAGTATTTTTGTAGTATTTTCGTATTTATTTGTAGTAGGTATTTTCCGTGGTATTACAATCGTTTTTATCCAATATGCTGTATTTCATAAATATGGCGGAGTTAAAATTATTTGTGTCGCTTGTATATGAGATATTCCAACAACAAAATCACAATGTGGTTTTCCCCCCAACAACACATCCGTGTACCGAATTTCAAGTCCTAAAGTCCAATATTTCGATATTTTATTTTATTTATTTATTTATTTTATTGGAATTATCAAATTAACCATTAATAATAAGTATAATATTAAAGCAAATGGCAAAAACTTTCTTCTTTCATTCACTGGCTAATGATGCCCAACTGGGATATACCCGTTCCAGGGCAAGCAATTTATATTTTTACATTTAAAACGAAGATCAATGAACCAAACAAACACAATAATAATAATAATAATTAAAATATATATAATAATAATAAATATATATAATAATAAAAAAATAATAAAAAATACAATATTATATAGGAAATAGAAATACTAAATACATTAGAATACACGTATACACACATACATACATATAAACACAATATATGTTAAGTCAACTTCAACTTATTCTACTACATCGATCATGGCATGGTCAGATAAACGCTCTTCTTGCAACAGCCATTTATTTATTTTGCTTTTAAACAAATGATAATTGGGGCTGGATTTTATGACACTGCTTAATTTATTATAAAGTCTTGTAGCTATAAAAGAGTAGTGTCGCTGTCCGAAAGTCGTCTTCATCCTAGGTACATTCAAATTATCACTCAGGAGTTGTCTAGTGGGTTTCGTGTGGTAATAATAAAAGATTTATTTTGTTTGGCCACAAAGTATGAGTTGATTGAAGTTATTGAAGTTACTGAAGTATGAGTAGCGCGCCCCCTGGTGTACCGATTTAACCCCCCCCCCCCTCTCGCGCCGACCACCCTTTTGCCCCCGCGATAGACCAGCCCTGCCCCCCCCTCCTGCGCTAACCCGTATCTTCCTCTTCCCGTGCGCCAACCCCCCGAAAGTGAACGTAGTATTTTCCATGATACTAAAATGGTGTTTTTTCCAATATGATGTAGTATTTTCTTAAAAATGCGGAGTTTAAAAATTATTTGTGCCGCTTGTATATAACATATTCCAACTAAAACTTCACAATGTGGTTTCGGCCCAACAAGGCATCTGTCTACCGAATTTTAAGTCTTTAAGTCCAATATTTCGAGATTGAAGTACGACTAGCGCACCCTCTGGCGGATGATTTCAACCACAATCTTTTCAACTCTTGCCATGACTAAACGATGAATGCATTCTAAATTTTTACACTTCCACAAAGGTTGGCTGTAAGAGATTGTATTTTACGCAATAAGTCCGCCTTTTGTATGTTTTTGTTTCATGTGCAATAAAGAATCTCTATCTATCTATTTATCAAATTTCAGCTCAATCGCAAAAGTGTTCGGGCGCTTTCGTGGAGAAATACACAAACACACGCACAGAAGTACGTTAACTAGACTTTCCCTCTGCCGGAAAGTAAAAGAGACAGGTATACACATGATCCAACATAAAGTTCGATGTTTTAGAAAATATTAAATGCGAAAAGTGTTACAGGAGTATGTGATGAATATGGCTTGAAGCTGAACAACACAAAGATCAATTACACGATAGTCAGTAAAATTGCCGTAAACACACCTACAGTTTCAGCTTTCAGCAGTCTGGAAATAGTTTTAAACGTCTCGGAAAAAGGGAGGGACGGGGGGGGGGGGGGGGGGGCAAAATGTATATGTCTTTCATCTCGAAATGGTAACGACGCCCTGTCCGTCGGTTAGTAAGCCGGTAAAGTAGAAATAAATGTAATGGACAGGTTAGCAATTTGCTTACATTTTCGACAAAACAAAAGTGAAAAAACTACCAGAAAGATTAAACGCCATTTGTTGACCTATTTATTAGACACATACATTTTATTGATGTCTCGTGACGTCATCACCTATATGTCTTATAATCCCTTGGAGCCAAGTGACTCCGGAAAAGTAAACTTTCATATTCAACTTCCATTTCATTGAATTCTATCGTGGTATGAGCCATATATTGAAGCATTGTGAAATGGAGCATGTTTGAAACCCGGATAGCTATAAAATTAAATATTCCGAACACGACTCGCAATAACTTTCCCATACATCAATCAGAGAAATGAAAATCCCTCGTCAAATATACTTGAAGTTGGAGTTGCTACTATATTAAATGTTATAACAGACCTTTCGTCAGATGAAATATGCGAATGTTTCGTCTATGATATTTATATTTATGTTTTAATGAAATCGTTCCCAATTCAGAGAAAAATATCATCAACACGCCTAGGAAATAAGAGAGGGGAGATACTTTTTAAAATTCATGAAAGGATTTTTGAGCTGACCCTCTTTTATCTCAGTGAATTAATCTATAATTGACGACCTATTTTCCTACATTTTTTAAATCAACTTGTTGTAAACAAGTCTGATTATTAATCGGGTAATGTATCTTTTAAATAAATTACTGTAACAGTGGCTTTGACAACAAAACAATTTGACAACAAAATGTAAAACAACAACAAAAAACTTGAAAAAACAATGCCTATCTTAAATTATTAGGTTAAAAAAAACCACTAAAAACACTCTTTTGGGCTATGCTACGATATTCACATAAACACGGCTATGATACGATATTCCATCATGGAATGCCAGTGCCTATCTTGCGGCTTCATCATCAGACCTTGAAACCTAATCGTGGTCAAAGTTCATTCAAGACTTTTCTAACAAGTCCAAACACAGCAATGATACGATGTTCCATCATGAAGTTCCAGATCATATCTTCCGACTCCATCATCAGATCAGTTCGACAGTACCATATTATTGTATTGTCATCAGAACTACATAAATCTGCCAATTTTCATGACGCTACGATCCTTGGAAGATGGTTAAATTAGTTACCTTAGATTCCATTACATAGTTACATACAGGTCGACATAATAAAACCCCTTCGTCAGTTAAAAAAAAACATTTTTACTAAATTTTGTTAAAACCGGGGGCCCCCGTCGGGTCGGGGCCCGTGGCATTTTTCCAGCCCTGCCACCCTATAGTTACACCACTGGTCTTTAATATGCGGTATGTGATTTACTTCTATTAGTTTGTATCATGAATGTACCATGTGATATATGTAAAAAAACCTATTGTCCCAGCCATATCACGTGATTTAATTAAAAAATCGAATTGCAAACGCGCGTCGCCGAAAACTTCGCCGTTACATTCGAATTTCGGACGAGCGACACAACGCAATGAAGATTTAAATTTCAAACGTGCGTCGCGCGATATCAAACGTGCGACGCCGCAAATTTAAATATTTGATTCCTCCATACAGTTGTATTGCAGAATTTAAATATTATTTTTGCAGCTTGTATATGATATATTCCAACCAAAATAAGAGTTCGGTCCAACAAGGCCAAAATGTGTTCTAAATTTCAAGTCTCTATCTCCAATATTTTGAGGATGATATTGGGTCCTTACCTATGAAGTTGCTGTTCTAAAAAGGAAATTTAAGGCCAAAAACTCTGTGTGAAAAGTATATATTTAATTAATAGATATATTGACCCCTATTATCTATGAAGATTTGTCATTTTAATGGGAATCGCTTAATTCCTCTGCTGTAAAACTCTCGTGGACAGTAACCAATTTATTTATTTATTTATTTATTTATATTTCACATACATTTATAATACTAGATTGATAAGATTAAAATCTACCTTGCTGGAGTAATGCCCGTACTAAGGTAGACTTTTATGTATTCTTTTTCCTTCTTTTTTAGTTGGTAAGTGTAACTTAATGTAGCATTGTTTTATGTGGTAGCTCTGTATTTACACAGATATTACATATATTTAGTCTATTTTACTAATATAATATACATAATAATATTAAATAATCATATCTACACATTTATACATATAATCTATACATATACATATGTTTTACATCTATGTATATATACATAAAAGTAGTAATTTTATGTAGTTAGGTATTCTTATACAGAACTATAACTAACTAATTTCTCCGTTTCGTTCCTTCCTAGCTCAATCAACCATTCCGTCAGAATTTTTCTTCCTCGTATGGTATCTAACTTCACTTAAATTCCGAATGTATTCTATTGTGTAGTCGGACAGCTAGAAAAGAAAAATGTCGTTGGGCGATTTCAGTTTTCTTAAGGGGGACATCATGTTGCATGGCTGTAACTGCGCGTGTTCTGATAGTGTGAGATTTAATCATATGCCGCTCTGTGTGGGTGTAATAAAATATTGTTGATACTTTCACATATTATTGGCGTATGTCTAGGACCAATGAATGCTTTGAAGGCGTTTTTCACCGACTCGTCAAAGTTGACTTTAATCCATTGTAAAAAGTTGCCTCAATTCTGTTGGAGCAAGGTCTGGCAAGTACGGTGGGTGACCAAGAGTCTTCAGCCGCAACTCCTGCAACTTTGCGACTGTTTGCAGTGAAATCTGTGGTTATACGTTGTCATGCAGAAGCAGTGGCGATGAGCGATTGAACAGGCTCGGTCATTCAATCACGAGCTTCTCCATCATTGCTTGCTGTTATTAACAGTACACATTTACGGTAACCGTATAGCCAGACTACAAGAATCTGTAATAGAAAACACCGGCACAGGATCTCATATTTGAAAATAATGCAAATTTTCAACTTTACCATAGTTGCACAAACGAAAATATTTGAGCAAAAACAATCGACGGGCGGACAAATAAACGGCTGATTCGTAAAAAAGATCAAAATGTCCTTTAAATAAAATTTATTTAAATTCGAAATTACAACTCAAACCCAAGTTATCAAAGTTCAAAGTGGTCAGTGTGATAAAAACAGCAATTTATACTTAGGTAAAGGACCCAATACATGTCTAGTGCGGGGCGACATGTATTGGGATGTGGATTAATTTTAACTACAACTCTTTTCAACTCTTGCCATGACCAAATGATGCCTGCGTACCAAATTTCAGCCTAACCATATTAAGAGTTTGGGCGCTATCGTGGAGGAATACATACACACAGAGACAGTACACACACACACACAGAGAGACGTCAGTCTGGAAATGGTCTTAATCGCCTCGCTGGGTTCAAAATCGATATTTCCGTCTTATACAATACTTTCCCTTCTCGTCGGGTGGTAGCCGGGAAACTAAAGTAAGTATCAATGACAGGAAATTCGCTAATATTGCTACTCAATAACGTATAAACATTTTTTTTGCTTGAAGGAGATTATCATCGTCTCGAATGTAATTACTTATACCAAATTGATTAATCACGTCATCTGTCAACTGTCATCAAATATTTTACGTTCGGGTTATTTAACTCGTGTTTTTTCCTAGTCATAACAGATCATTCACTCGCATTTTTTTATTATCGTAAAAAAAACAGTCAATATTGTGACACAAAACTTATGAGTAGGTAAGGTAGTGTCGCTTGACCCACAGCTGTTTCATTGAGAATTTAAATTACGCGAAACTGTATGAATGCGCGCTGACGTCACTGAAGACAGTCAAGTGTTTCATTTTTCATTAGCGTACTGCTCGTGCCCCGTGTCGCTGACCTCTTGCTTGTCACGCGGCAGTTCTTTGCCCATATTCTTATTCTTCTCTATTCTTTGATCATATTTACAGGGTGAGTTTTTAATTAGCGATATCCTTGAAGTCGGTGAATCAGTATGTGCAGTGGCGTAACTAAGAAAAATGGGCCCGGTGCAAATTTAAACAAAACGCCCCTGCCCCTACTTACTGGGAGCTAACGGGCCCTTGCTGAGCTGGCCACGAAGACCCATGCTGTTCAGGGTTGGTCACACTCACGGGTCGACACCCATCCGACGGCCTCCACGTACGAAGTGTGTGCCCGGGTAGGACTCTGGCCTTAGGGCTAGTTTCCCCTAGGAATCAACCTTCTGGCGCTCTTGGACGGTCTGCGCACCGTGCGGCGTAAGCCAATCGACTGTGCACTCTGGACTAACAGTCGGGGGAGTCTGGAAGCAGTACTGTTTCCTATAGAGCGGGGGTGGTCGCGGACCTTACGGCGACTGCTCTTGAAACGACCATCGGCTACCCGATCCTGGGTGAACAGCCGGGCAAAGGATGCCGTGGTCCGCGATAGATTCGGTACACACCGTTTCACCGCTTCGTAAGGGATAGGATCGCGCAAGCGACCTCGAACTCGGAACAAAACGAGGGACTGGAGTAATCTGATCGAAATTGGAAGTAAGGGCGTGAGTGTAAGCCCGCTGGGTAACACTCCTGGCTATCTCGCGGTTAAGGCGTTGGCCTCTTACGGGGATTTGGCGGAGCTGGACGGTGGACTGTTTTTGTCCAAGTCTTCTGCGCTCACTTCAGGGAGACAGAACGACTAATCGTTAAAACTTCCTGAGGTGACGGGCTCGCCCGCTGTAGTTGACTCTAGTTGCCCCTACTTACTTACATTTATTATGGCAAATAGGATGTATTTACTGTATACCTAGCTACATTACATATTTTTATTGTAGCTACATTATAGATCGGTGTATTTATTAGGGGCATTGTTTCGGAAATGTTGCGGAACAAATTCTTAAGAACTTCAATGGGACCCTCGGGTTCACATAGATACATTTTTGCGGGAGAATGTTCGAAACATTTGTCCCTTGTTCGAATTACTGAAATATAGTTCTTAACCCTTCGGCTACTAATATTATCAGTAATATTATTTTCTAATTCGAACGCATCCTAAAATCCATACTAAATATCTCATTATTACCACAGATAGATAGTCGCCAGAATAATTTCGCGCGTCATTTCGCGGATTTTCTGGTAAAATTCCATTGTCAAACATCATATTTTTTTTTTCCAGAAATCATCACAATTTTTATTAGTTTTTATGAGCTAATATCTAAATATTTTTGTATGTAAATAAGGGAAACGAAATATTACCTTTGATATATAACATAATAAAGATCACGATAGTATTTACAATTTATCAATAGGTTTCCGTATTTTTCCGTAAGACAAGTGCAAGTTAGAAATGCCTAGTTTTTTTCGCTTTTTCGACTTTCTCATATTTATTCATAATTATCTAATTATTTTACAAGATGAGATTTCAATATTCTATATACGAAATTTTAATGCGATTATTGCACAGTTATTCTTGTTATAGTAGTTCCATAGTTGTAGTACTTTTTGTCGAGAACGGCGATATTACAAGAAATTCTAATAAATTGCCGCGGTCTGCCATGAAATTATGCCGCTACTCGAAGGGTTAACCTTTGAATGTTGGTGAGAAATAAAAAAAAACAGTTTTTATGACTTTTCTTTGAGTAGAACTAACTGCGAAACTTTGTAAGACTTATATATACCTACCATATTAAATACCATGTATACCTACCATAATATTATAACAAATGTAAGTTTTTGCACATCTACATATTTAAATTAACTACCTAATGAATAAAAAAAATATGAACAAATACGATTCTAGAATGGTTTCCGACTTGATTTGCACTCTGCAAAGACATCGATCAGTTTTGAGACATCAATTTTTTCGTTTACCTTAGCATCTTAGTAGAGTTGGATGGAACGTCGATCGTAACGGAAGTTCCATTCTGGGCCCCCAAACTACCGTGGACCCCGGTGCGCCGCACTGGCTACACTGGCTTAGTATGAGCAAATATGCATCTTTTCATAACATTTTTTGCAAAAATAACACAAAAAAACAAAGCTATTTTTTATTGTTTTGAACTTTAAAAAAATCATGTATTGATAAATAGCATAAAAAGAGTAAAGCGCGTTGCGCCATCTAGCGGCAGGTAAAACATCGCTAATATTGTTTACTCGCGATATTTTACCTTTTGCTAGATGGCGCAGCGCGTTCAACGTTTGTCAAACTTTTCTTTATCAGTTATATTTTTAAAAAAAATCAAAAACAAACAAATTTTTTTTTAAAAAAGCTTTTTTTTTGTTTTTTCCAATTTGTTTTTCTACAGTTGCTTATTTGCTCAAAATTTAAAAAAAAAAAAAAAAAAAAAACAAGCATATTCAAGTTTTGACAATAGGCATTTTCGTATGAATGCTGTACCCAGAGTGTAATAAGTAGGGACTTAGGGGCTCTCTAGACGATCAAGCATGCTTGTCAAGCATCGTGTCGCGGGCTGGGAAGGGATCGTAAATTATTTTTTTTAATATTTACCAAAAATGCCTTATTTTGCCGTTTATACCAAGGAATCCGTAATTGATTGATGAATGACGTGACTCCAAGGATCCAGGTATAAAACTACAAAATTAGGCATTTTTGGTAAATATTAAAAAAAAATGCACATTTCCTTGCGGTTTACGATTTCCTACATAAATTAATTGTGCTCGTGTAAAGAAGTAGTAATATCAAAATTCAACTTAATAATCCATGTCGTATACTGATTCACTCATTTGAAGGATATCACTAATTAAGAACTCATCCTGTAGATAAATTCCCCATAAATAATAGAAGTATACAAGAGACCCTAATTGTTGTTTATTTACTAACATGTATCAATCATGCACTCCAATAAATATATTAAACGTTCTTAATTTAGATGTTTTGTTTATGTGTGTACTCTCAGATTGTGTCATACCGCTTGTTTCATTATATTCACACACGGATTTTTATTAAAATGCTCTTGGAAGCGAGCCAGGCGTGTCAAACGCTTACTACGCATCGCAAATGGGTGCTTCGACGAAGCACCGCAAACATCTGCCACAAAAAATATAGAAAAATAACTACGCTTCGAGTCGGCGACGAGTGACCAACTAAAACCATGCCGACTTCTATTTTGGGGAAATGCAGCAACAGCAAAACAACATTCATTTTGCAAAAGAGAGCAAGCTCGTAGTCTCACTTTGGCATATTTGCTGCGTTGCTGTGTTGCTGTCCTGCTGTGAAATACTTTTTTTTTTCTTTATTGGCATTTAAACAAAACTGACATTACACACTTGTTAAATGAATTTTAAATCATATAATTTCATTAATGCTTCCATAATTTGAATATGTAATATTTCAGCTTACGTATTTATTTGACAGGTAGAATACGCCATAATCATTATTTATTAAATACAAAAAAATATAAGATATTCAACGATACATAAGATAAGGGGCCATCCACATATTACGTAATCACGTTGTTGGGATTTCATACCCCCTCCCCCCCTCCCCCATTTCAACAGACGCAATCAGCGGCCTGATCCCCCCCCCCAAGGTTACGTAATCAACCGAATTTGCAAAAATGTGAAGAATCGTGAACCCAGCGGTTGTAAGGTGCTTTTACAATTGTACTTTATTAATTTTAAAAAATTACAAAGTCTCAAACTCGCAGACCGCAGCGCTTCCAAGAACAGGCCCGGGCGACTCAATCGCAGACGAGCGCGTGGAGTATCTACGCACATCGCGCATGCGGGGGGGGGGATCTTCGGCGTGACACTGCGGTATTTCCGTGCAGGTTTAGACCAAAAAAATGCGATGCGGTGACCAAAGTTGATTATGTAATTAGGACAAGCACCCCCTCCCCCCCCCCCCCTCGTAATCAAGCGTAAGCCTCAGCTCCAACCCCCTCCCCCTCGGTGATTACGTAATATGTGAATGGCCCCTAACGATTAATGTATAACGATGTTTTCATCTTCTTTTTAATGAGACCCAGCAGTCGAACTGGGCCTTTAAATGCCCGCCCACGGCATTTCAATTCTGTCGATCGAGTGCAATAACAAGACACACATTTACATACATGCCATACGCACACATTTATATAAACACATGGTACGGATGGTTGTAAGAGATTGTCATATGGCAATAAACCCGTCCATTGTGAAATTTCCCAATAAAGACTAGAAACAAACAAACAAACAATGATTTGCGGGGCTGCTTGTATTTTATTAAGTAACGCACAAAGAAAAGAACTGGACAAGCAGATTGTTGATAATAGCTGCAGATTGGTACATAATATGTTTGTTTGTTTGTTTCTACTCTTTATTGAGACATTTCACAATGGGCGGGTTTATTGTCATACGATTATCTCTTACAAGAAACCCTACTATGATGTGTTTATATGTATATGTGCGTGTAACATGTGTGTAAGTAAGTCGTGTGTAACATGCATGTCTTGTTATTGAATTCAATCACAGCATTTAAATGCAATTCGGTTAATGTTATCCCAACGGAAAATAGTAACTCAACCGGGAATCTAACCCGGAACCTTAACATGTAAGATCAGGCGACCTAACCACTGTGCCACTGGTCCATAATATAAACCAACAATTAATATTATGTGAAAAATATAGCTCTATGAACTTAAAGTTTGAAAGTTACATTATTTTCCACAAGCATCGTGGTATCACGTAGAGAGTTGTACACTTTTGAAGCAATAAACAATCTTGTCGTTGGGCAAATGTGCTGTTTACCTGTGCAATTATGAATGTTTCTTTTTAGCAGTTCTCGTTAAGTGTGTTTGTTAGTTTTATTGGTTTTAGTTTATTCCAAAGTGGTACATAGATTCCCCATCATTTCGGTTACCGTATCAGAATATTATTGATTGCCATCGCAATTCACGTTGATTACATGCATGAAATGGGCATTTAACTAGACTCTAACTAGAGCAGTAACGCAAGATAGAGACCGAAGCGACTAACGTTCAAACGATGTTCAACGGGCGAACATTCCAAGTAGTTAACTCGAAATTCCCTCCACTCGAGTGTTTGATATTCGAATTCGATCACGACAGTCAGTAGTTCACAGTCAGTCGACGGCGTAATTCAGCGATGTGAGTAATCAACTGTCAGGGATGAGAGAACTAACTAAATGGCTATAACGCAACGTACATCCTTGGAACTAGTCGAGCACCCGGGTGTCAAACAACGTACCGGTGAGCGTTCTCACTGAGAAATTACCGCATGACGGAATCATATTACAGGATATCTATGCACGACTATACTGCGGATCGGATTGTCTGAAAACGAAGAAATGACGTATCAGGAACTACAATATTGTCTATTTTTTATTACGGACAATCTCAATATTGAATGCATGAATCGCTCAATTTACCATTTTTTTCAAAAAAATATAATCATAATCTTTGCTCTAGCAAAGATTTATGTATACATTTATGTTCATTCATACAAGAACATTTATGTTCATGCTATAAATCCTAAATTCCTAATTCCTTAAAGACGAACTCTTTTGCGGAGTGCTGCATTTCCCGGTACTTATTTTCTCTGCATTTATAAATGTTGACATCTAGATTTTTTTCACACAAGATAGTCGGGGTGAGGGGGGAGTGAAAGGGTAGGGGTAGGAGAAGGGGGTTGGGGTCGGGGGGGGGGGGGGGGAGGTGCTGGAGGCTGGGCGGGAAGGGGATAGTTGGGAGGAAGGTGGTCTGGAGTAGTTGGTGGGAGAGGGGGAAGTTGGGGGCGGTGGGGGGGTAGGGAGAGGGAGGTTAGATGGAAGGGGAGGGGGAAGGATGGGCGAGATGGGGTTGTTGGGGAGGGGGTGAGGGGGAGTAGTTGGAGGGGGGGGGGGGGGTTGTAGGGATAGGGTGGGTTGGGTGGGGGGATAGGGAGAATAGTGGTGGGGGATGGATGGGGAGGGGTTAGGGAGGGGAGAGTGGGTAGGAGGGTGGAAGGGTTTGAGGGGCGGTGGGGTTTGAAGACGAGGGGGGAGGGGTGGTTTGGGTCGCGAGGGCGGTTGTCTCCTTTCTAGTGAAGTCTTGGGGTGACAACCGTTTTTTTTATATGTAATGTTTTCATAAAATTGTGATATGATATTGTTTTTGATCTTTCTTTCATGTTGAACTTATTTTTACTGACTGGGCAAAGTCAACCTCATTTAGTAAAGTTGGCAATTTTTGGTATATTTTATACACTTATACATCTATCTTTACATTTGCCAACTAGTCATTAACAATGTTTTAGTCAGGTTAGATTTTTTTTTACATACCCGTGAGAAAAATCAGTTTGTCAGGTTGGCGCCAAAGCCGTCAGCCACGGGACTGAAAGCGTAATCATGACAAATGGCCGGGATCGGGTAATCCCCGTATATTAAATGCGCTATTCTTCAGCGTGCCCTCAATCTCTACCCGTCTACGTCAAGAAGATGACAGACGCGGCGTGATTTATTGGCACGTACCTAATACTGCGGGTAGGTATGACTTTTTACTTTGTCATACTACCTTAGTCGTTGTCTACTATAGGATTGTGAATATCAATGTGGCCTGTCCTGGAAATGCAGAGACCTTTTCTTTTTAGTAAGTAGATATTTTATTGTCATTCTTCGTATCGCCGCGTTCGTTCTCCTCGCACGTTTGAAGTCTCTCGTGTCGGCTCTAGCTACGCCCAAAACTCTATTATGTACCATTTGATGATCACATACAAAGATAGATTTTAAGATATCGACTTATATAATCCATACATAAGCCATAAGACATACATAATAAGCCAACCTTAATTCAGCGATGTTGTTCATAGCTCACTTGGCCACTAGGGAATAGGTGTAATGTACATATATATGTAGACTTCGAAAACAAACAGAGCGAAAATGAAACAAGACATGAAACTGTGATATAAATGCCTATATCCCATCCCTCTTCTTTTCTATCCTATCCTCTATTTTTGCTTGCGCGGTCGACCGCGCGGACTTGGCCGCGCGGCTTAGGTGCGCGCAGTCGACCGCGATTCCTTACATTTAGTAGTATCTCGTTGGCCGTCGCGACTGGTCGCCGCGGCCACGCCGCAAGTGCGCGCCAGGGTACAACTCCCTGGTTCGGCGGGTTTGCTTGTAGTATTTGTAGTTGCTGGAGGACGCCCGGGAGGTCAGGTAAAATTGAGTGACGGTGTACTAGGCGGCTATGAAGCAGACGAATTTACAACCATTCTTTAACTGACAGCTGTATAGTAGTCGAATAATAACCTTTATAAAACAAAAAAACAAAAGCTACTACCTTTACTCCACCAGAGGCTGTTTTCAACCGGCTAAAAGATCGTTTATATTACCATTAGTTTTAATAATGGCTTATTTTATGCTTATAAATAACTAATATAGTTAAAACAGTTTTAATATAACCGTTATAAAACCATAGGTTGAATAGAAGTAGCAGAAAGAACGTTTACATTTAAAAGTCACCATTGTCGTCTCTAGAAAGACACCCGCATTGTTCAGTACGAAATGAACTTAAACATGTGGAAAAAAATTAAAACTCCCTTATATAGTTTATAGTCATATTGACACCGCATGCGCCATAAGTACTATATAAACGTTTATTCGGCTTTCTTTTACCACTGAAAGTAGTCGCTATACCGCTACTTGGCTAAAAGCCGTATAATATGCGACTAATCCGGGGTTCTATACGTTGTATATACGTTTATATGACTGCTACATTATTAGTTCTTGTGACTAAAAGCTGTAGCGAAAACATTGCTGTGACTAACTTTTATATAGTCAATTTGTGCTACTTGGGATATCATTCTCGAAATATTTTGTTTTTTATTTTATTTTATTTCCAAGACCAAAAAAATTACATAGTAGGTATTCAAATTTAACATATTTTGTGCTTCTCCTAACTAGGCAGATCCTGTTCTAAGCAGAACATGGTTATTAAAATAACAACTATATATAAGTACTAAATAACGATGAGTAATAGATAATAATAAATAATAATAATAATTAGTAATAATATGTATATAATAAATACTTAAATAGAATAAATATAAACATGGGGACATAAAAAAAAAAATAATATTGTCATAAATGTGTTTTCCGTTTCGCTTCTACCAAGGTTAATACGCCATCATTTAAGGCGATATTGGCCCGTATTCCGTTTCTCGCAAGTGCCTAAATTAGCGTCTAAAAAGGCGCTAAAACGACGCTTAATTTTGAAGTGACATTTTGGTATTCCCTTTCATGGGTCCTAACTGGCGCGTGCTTATGTAGAGATCATCTGGTACCTAAATTGACTTTAAGCACCGTCGAGATCCTTTTTGGTATTCCGTTTCTACAACTGTCATGGCGGATGGGTCTTGTTAGGGGTCTTATCTAAGAACGGTCTAAAATCGATCAGTCTTCTTCTGACAGCCATGTAACTTGTTTTTGCTTGTGATTCCGAAGACTTTTCGCGTTGCAATTTTCAAAGATGTTTGCTCAGCATTGGCTTTTAAATCGAAGAAGGGATGATGAGCGCAGATTGTCGTAAGTACTCGTTTATTCATATCTATATCTTGCCCTGAAAATCCTGTGTATTTTTTTTGTAGGTTATGATAAATCGCCCTGTATATTCTTGTTTAGGCACATTTTCTTTATTATTGTTTGCCATTTTATTTCAAAACAAACGAAAACGCGAATCGACACACAAACACGAAACGGCGCGGCGTAGAGCGATCGGGCGACTGACCGGGCGGCGAGCTGTCAAAATTAAGACCCCGCTTTAGAATGGTCATAGACAAAACGGAAATTTTAAGATTTAAGACCGGTTCTTAATTTTGATGAAACGGAATACCAACAAAATAACGAAGGTGCTTAAGTTCTTAATTTTTAGCACCAGCTTAGTTTAAGCCCGCGAGAAACAGAATACGGGCCATTGTTGCTATTTCCTATTTATTCCCATTGTGTTTATTAATAATGTTAGCCATTCTAGGAGCAAGAAAGCTGTAGTGACGTTGTCCATAATACGTTAAACGTTTCTATATTTGAAAGTTTTTCTTTTAACGACCTGTTCTCTCACTGTTTTCTGGAATACTGAATTTAGAGACTAGACATTTGGTACACAGATGCACATTGTCAAATTTGGAATATCTCATATACAAGCTGCACTAATAATATTTAAATTCCTACATATATTTTAATCAAGTATTAGCGCCGAGTCAATGGCACCCAACTGGGTCCGACCGCCGACCGATAGAGGGCGCTCATCGATATTATTATTATGAAATTAATATTGAGATGTAATCAGTATTTGATTACTTGCCGGGAAAGCCTTTTTTACACAAACGTTTTTTTGGTAGCAGACTTTTTGGTTTGGTCTTGTTTAAGTGAATTACTCTCAAGCATAAGACTCCCAACATACTCCCTAGTGAATTACACCCAGCATACTCCTAGCTTTTTTTTACTCCACCAGAACTGCCTAAGTGTGCAAATGTCTTATAAAATAATCAGTCTCTTATAAAATATTCATCATGGGAAATAAAATGTAGAGTAAAAGTGCGGTCCGCATTGCGCCTTGTACGCGGTGCGGTGTAAAGCGTGAGTGCCGTACACTTCTGCTTGTGTGAAGCGAACATTAGGCAGCGGGCGGCGCGAACAGACGCGCTTTGTTCCCGCCAAAATAAGTGATGGCGTCGGCCGCTCGACAAACTGATGTATGCAAATTGCCAGAGTGAAAAATCGGCCAGCCCCCTAACGAGAAACCGGTGTTGCCACTCGTGAAAATCAGCAAATAGATAATCCCAAATAGGCGCGGTTTAACGGACGAGGAAATAATGCAATTAGAAAGTACATCTTCCATTTTATACAAGCTTTTATTTGCCTTGCAATGTTTGTTAGTTTGTTGGTTTGTTTGAGTTTTAGAGCAAATCTTGCAAGCGAATTAGAACGGCTTCCTAATGAAGTTGAAATTTTACGTGCTGGTTTAGTTCCGATGACTTTTTATGGTGAGCATGACCTGATTCTACACCCAGGATCCGCTCCCGACTATGCTACTCTTCCACGGTCAACAGCACAGACACACAATTTCGACACACCATGACATGGTTGCTGCACCCAGGATTGGCTTTCAACTAGGGGACTCCTCAACGATCAACAGCACAGAAACGAAATTGTGTATACGCATTCAATTATGATAGCCCGTTTTAAGATCCATTATGATATGGCTGCTGCAACCAAGGTTGGCTCAAGACAGTGCATTTTGATAAAAAGATGTTTTTTTTAATGTGTTTTGAATAGTAACTTATTACCGCGGGTAAATAGAACTTAATTCCCGGAATTTCAAGCTTATTCGCTTGTCTGCTTAATTCAGGAAATAATTTTATTAGCCCCTTCTCGCAACTCCGGTTCTAGTCTAAATCTAATTAAGCTAGAAGTGCTTTCTCAGATCTCGGTTAAAAGTTTAGGCCATTTCCGGACGTGTCCTCCGCACAACGACATAATTACTCAACTGAAAATGGGCATATATTTAATTTTGTTATTTATTTTGTTTTCAGTTGTTTTTCTTGCGCACATATAATGAACGCCATAAGCAAAATAGTTTTAATTTATATTTTACCTTAAAAAATCCGACATATTCCGTGAGCTCCACCGGAAAGAAACGTCAAAGAAAACCAAATGACCACATTTTCGTGATATTATTATAGTCAAGATACAATCCATGTTTTATAAGTCAAATAAACATATACTGAGAAAAATATTGGATTGATTCTTAGGGGCTCTCTACACGATCAAGCATGCTTGTCAAGCATCGCGTCGCGGGTTGGGAAGGGATCGTAAACCGCGGGAAATATGCAAATATTTTTTTGAAATGTTTACCAAAAATGCCTTATTTTGTATTTTATACCAGGGAGTCACGTTAATTAGACGTAGTTGATTAATGACTGACGTGACTCCCTGGTATAAAACTACAAAATTAAACATTTTTGGTAAATATTCTTAAAAAATATTTGCATTTTTCCTGCGGTTTACGATCTTCCCCAGCCCGCGACGCGATGCTTGACAAGCATGCTTGATCGTCTAGAGAGCCCCTAAGAATTACCATTTTGTTATTACGGTTTTATACAGAATAACGACGTTTCAATCGTAATTTTGTTGAGTTACAAGGAATTTTGTTGAAACTCCATTACTCGAATATGTATCAACATTTTCGTTACGGTTAATTCGGATATAACAGTATACAGTACTTTCAATATGATTCATGTATCCGACTATAATCGTACGTATACTACTACATGCCCGGTGGCATAGTGGTTAGGTCGCCTGATCTTACATTGTAAGGTCCCGGGTTCGATTCCCGGCTGGGTCACCATTTTCCGTTGGGATCAAATTAACGGAATCGCATTTTCAGTTCTGTCGATCGAATGTAATAACAAGACACACACTTACAGACATGTTACACGCACACATACATAACACGTCATAGTAGGGTTGGTTGTAAGAGATTGTCATATGACAATAAACCCGCCCATTGTGACATTTTCACAATAAAGAGTATAAACAAACAAACAAACATGCTGCCATAGTAAAAAGACAGTAGCTTCTCTTAGAACAAAATTGAAATCGAAGCAAGTGACGTCATGAATCTTAAAAGGGCTACCACAAATCGTAATATGATTACTCGTCTTCTTGTGCCCTGGCGACGAAGATGCTATTATGCTACCGATTTGTTCTGCGAATACCATATGGCGTCGACTCGTAAATCTCCACAAAAAAGTAATAGTAAGAGCAGACATAAACTGCGCTTACAGCGCGTCACAGCCCACAGCGCTGTAACTAAGGACGCGACATGACTTATCCCTGGCCCCACTTCCTTCGTTCCCTCTTCCCGCACTGCCTTTTAGCTCTTGAGTGAACTTACTGGGTGTTATTATACTGTGCCTGGGGCGAGTTAGGGCGGGTTGTCTGTTTGCCAGGAATGTCTCGGGGTGACACAACCGATTTTTAATTGGAACTTAGGCACTGAACGCCTATTTCTGTTCCCTGTAAAGTACTTATTATGGCGATCACTGACTAAGTATATTACTTCAGTCATCGTGCTTCTGCAGAGTGCCTTTAATTTGGGAAATGATTCTTGAAGTCAAAGACAGACATGCAAAATGTTTTTTTTGTTGCTTTTTTTAAAAAGGCGATTTTTAATAAAGGAATATTCTACATGAAACACTGAGTTAAAAATTTAACAAGTAAATGTATTGAAAAGAATAAAAAACACGACTATTGTTACAGAAAGTAAACTATTGTAATTATAAATATTTTTATTACGGTTTTTTTATGAAGTACTTGTGGTTTATATATTTATCCATATAGATACATGTATATTTCCGAAATGTACTCAATCAGGCCTTTCATTCGAAACTAAACACAATATATGTAAATTTATTGACATTTTGACATTAAGACATCTTCTTACTCAGTATTTGGACAGTTAAGTTACTCTAAGGCAAATAAGGAAACTAATCAGTGTTAAACACACCAAAATAATATACTTTGCCTATTTCGAGTCAATTCTTCGTTACGGGATTCCCTTCTGGACACAGTGTACAGTAGTTTTAAGGCAACATATTTTCTCTCTCCAAAAACGAGCCATAAGAATATTGATAAACCTAAAACATAATGAATCATGTCGTGGTCACTTCAAAAATCTCAGTATTCTAACGCTACCATCACTATACATATTTGAATGCATAAAATTAATATAAAAAAACATAGGAAAAATAAAGACCCAAAAAGAAATTCACTCGCATTTCACCAGATGTAGGCACAATTTAGCATTACCCCGTCCATCTCTGGAATTATTCAAAAGGGATCCAAATTACGTTGGAATGGCGTGTTACAATAAACTGCCTGAGAATATCAAAAGTATATGTAGAAACGGAAATATCACCCAATTTAAATCGAAATTAAAAGGCTACCTTATTGCGAGAGAATTATATAATATTAACGAATTATAATTAGATTACTGACAATTTCCATCTCGATTTTTTTTTCTTTATTTAACTTGACATTTGTACCATTTTATTGATTATTATATTATTACTATTATTTTAATTGTCTCCCATAATCAATTATAATTCTTACTTACAGGACCATTTAATTTTAATATTATAATTTCATGACTATCTGTAGTTATAAATATCTAATATAACTCAATTATGTGGTGAGTCTCTAATGAAATATTTAGTATACATTTTAAAGTTATTTTAACATTAAGCGACTATATAAAATGTCTAAACAGCTATGTAAAGTTTTTTGAAGACAATAAATGCGATTTGATTTGATTGATTATGACACTCGAGATGACATAATGATTCTAAAAATACCATACATGTCTAAATCGGATCAAGCGTTTAGAAGTTATGGTGGAATAAAGAAACGGAAAATATACATAGATGAACCCTCAACACATTACACTCTTTTTTTGTTGGGCAGTAGTGTAATCCTACTACTATTATAAACGCGAAAGTTTGTAAGAATGTATGGATGTTTGTTACTCTTTCACGCAAAAACTACTGAATGGATTTTGATGAAACTTTACAATAATATAGCTTACACATCAGAATAACACATAGGTATATTTTATAGTTTTCTATTCACCACGCGAGTGAAACCGCGGGGCGCAGCTAGTAAATAATAATTTCTTGCCACATTATGTATTCGTAATCGTAATATACTTGCATTATATATTTATAATCGCCAGACATACTTTAGTTTTTTCTTAGTTAGTAGTAATTCTAGCGATAAAGGTGTCTGCCATCGGTTACTGATAAAATACACATAAGTAGGTACGTTGTTGACTTAAGACAGTCGTATAATTGTTCAGAATATTTTAACAATGATAATTGCTATCAATCGAGTTTTAATACCTTTACACAATCATTTCCCTTTTTATAACGATTTCAACCCATTGAATGCCGAGGTTTTGCACCAGACTGTAAATGGGAGGTACCATACAAATCGTTTACTACGCAATATTTCGTTTTTGGCGCCGAAACTGTGATAGTTATAGTTACTGTTATTGTTATAAGCTCTGTGCGTTAAAGAGTGCTTCAAAATATATCAAAGCTTTTAGTTTGTGTAAGCAAAATTGTGTAATTATTTTTAACCGACTTCAAAAAAGGAGGAGGTTATCAATTTGGTTGTATTTTTAAAAATGTTTGTTACCTCAGAACTCAAGTCATTTATGAACTGATTTGGAAAATTCTTGATTCTGATTTGCAAGGATATATTTCCAGATTTCTTCCATGCTGTTCTGATGATTGGATCAATAAGGAATTGAGGGAGCTCCTCAAATATTATCATGTGAAGTTGAAAAGTTACATGTTAGTGCAGTTCCTATGACAATGCATTTATTTTGGTAATCATAACCTGATTATACATCCAGGTTGGCTCCCGACGAGGGGACTCCTCAATGGTCAACAGCACAAACACGAAATTGTGTATACGTATTAAGTTATGACAGCGCGTTCTAAGTTTCACCATGATATCGCTGCTGCACCCATGGTTGGCTCACGACAAGGAGACTCCTCAACGGTCAACAGCACAGACACGAAATTTTGTATAGCATTCAATTACGACCGCCCATTCTAAGTTTCACCAAGACAGGACTGCGGCACCCAGGTTTGGCTTTCAGCGGGGGAACTCCTCAACGGTCAACAGCACAGACACGAAATTTTTCATGCGCGGTCCTCTCCCTTACGAAGCGGTGAAACGGTGTATACCGAATCTATCGCGGACCACGGCAACCTTTGCCCGGCTGTTCACCCAGGATCGGGTAGCCGATGGTCGTTTCAAGAGCAGTCGCCGTAAGGTCCGCAACCACCCCCGCTCTATAGGAAACAGTACAGCTTCCAGACTCCGCCGCCGACTGTTAGTCGGAGTGCACAGTCGATTGGCTTACGACGCACGGTGCGCAGACCGTCCAGGAGCGCCAGAAGGTTGATTCCCAGGGGAAACTAACCATAAGGCCAGAGTCCTACCCAGGCTCGCACTTCAAGCGTGGAGGCCGTCGGATGGGTGTTGACCCGTGAGTCTGACCAATTCTGAAACAGAATGAGTCTTCGTGGCCAACTCAGCAAGGGCCCATTAGCTCCGTTAAGTACATACAGTGGAACACTTTACTATTCGTCTGTGTGTTTCTTACGAAGGTTTGTTAATGTAGCTTTAAAGTAGTCGTATATCGCGACCTACCCCCAGTGGCTACTAGGTACGCGCAAAAGGCGTCGTCGTATGGGGCTCCGGGGAGCTGGTTAATGGCGAGTGGTTCGTCGTCCTCGGGTTGCGTCGTGCGTGGCAGTGCCATGAAAAGTTAGCGGCGGGTCTCTGCGGTGTAAACACACCCCGGAGGGCCGTGCCCGGTGACTTACTGCAGTCTGCGACCTCGCACGACGCCGCTATGCGACGACAACTTTTGTCATAACACCCGCCGTGACTTTCCGCCCTCCACAGGTTGGCTAAATGAGCCTCAATTATTATAAACACAAAGCAAGTATAGGCCGCGCCAAATTTCTAGGTCCCTCGCCTACGTGGTCAGATCACACGTATTGCATTTATTAAACACCAATGCACTGAATAGTATGCACACAACAAGTAAATATGTTATAAATAATAAAAAACACGACTGCCGTTACAGAAAGTGAACTATTGTTCACTTTCTAAAACTAAAGTTCTTGGGATTCGTAATCGATAATGAGTTACGATGGCACCTACATATTGATGCTTTATGCGATAAATTGGGAAGAGCGTGCTATGCACTCTATCGCATCGCTTCATTTCTCGATTTATCCGCGCTGCGCATGTGTTACTCTGCATACGTTCATTTACTGCTAACGTACGGCGCGGAGTTATGGGGGCGAGCAGCCGACAGGCAGAGGGCTTTCGTCATGCAGAAGCGTGCAGTCCACACAATAGCGCGTGTGGCGCTCGATACGCCAGCTAGGCCTCTGTTTAGAGATCTCTGCATCATGACGCTGCCGTCCATTTATATAATGGAAGTAGCGCTGTTTGTTCGCAGAAATGTAATCGATTTTGAAGTGAATGGTGTGCATCATCACTATCCAACAAGATCCTATCGTCTCAAGTGTTTAAAACAAAAGACTTTTCCCTTTTATTGTATTTAATTTCCCTTTTTCTGCATAAATAGTTAAAGAGATAATACGCTCACAAATAAGACACTCACAAGAAGACACTCACAAATAACGGTATTATAGTCAAATTGGCATGCAAATACATATATACATATGCAGTAAAAATATAACCCTTCTTTTGGCAGTTAGAAAATAAATCATAGCACTCAGTACTAGCCGAACCACACTCATAATTTCATCACAGGTAAAAAGTTTTACCGCCCAACGAAGTGGGCACGGGTCAGCTAGTCGGTTATATTACAATTCGTTTAGTAGCGGAGACCCTTGCCTGACCAAACACTGAAACGTCAGGTACAGACTCCTGCAACTCATTATAATGGAAAAGTTGCAGGAAAGAGGAGACGAGGCCGTAGGCGGTAATCTTGGTTGCGGAACATTCGGGAATGGGCCGTGATTACGAGTAGGTATAGCCGATTTTTTTTGCCTGCCGAAAGAAGTATGCAGAGCTGACTGCCAACCTTCACTAACTGCCAACCTTCCTTGGAGAGGCACCCTAAGAAGACGTTTCAGTGTTTGGTCAGGCAAGGGTCTCCACTACTATAAAACGAATTGTAATATAACCGACTAGCTGACCCGTGCCCACTTCGTTGGGCGGTAAAACTTTTTACCTGTGATGAAATTATGAGTGTGGTTCGGCTAGTATTGAGTGCTATGATTTATTTCCTAACTGCCAAAAAAAGGGTTTTATTTTTACTGCTTATGTATGTATCTATTTGCATGCCAATTTGACTATAATACCGTTATTTGTGAGTGTCTTCTTGTGAGTGTCTTGTTTGTGAGCGTATTATCTCTTTAACTATTTATGCAGAAAAAGGGAAATTATATGCAGTAAAAGGGAAAAGTCTTTTGTTTTAAACACTTGAGACGATAAATTTACTTATTTTGATAAGAATTTATAATTGTTGATAATATGACCAATAAACATGACCTAACGATTTGAATTATTTTTTAAATATAAAATACTACTTTTTGTGACTTAAATATAAAAGTTAGACATATACTGTCGCTGACTTTTTTGTAGGCCATATCAAGCTCTACAACTTTTCTCTAGAAGTTAATCATATGCCTATCTCTCATCGTTAAGGCAGCGTTAGTTAGAAACGTTTTCGTTCGACCGCTTATTCTCCGACTTACTTTGCAAATCCGACTACCACGAAAAAGTATTTTCATTTTTCGGATTAATATATAGCTTATGACACTCACAAATAACGTGGCTTTCTATTGGTATCGGTTCAGTAGATCCAGAGATTACTTCCTACAACGCCACAAACTTTACCTCTTTATAATATAAGTATAGATTAG
This sequence comes from Micropterix aruncella, assembly GCA_944548615.1. Classification (NCBI taxonomy): domain Eukaryota; kingdom Metazoa; phylum Arthropoda; class Insecta; order Lepidoptera; family Micropterigidae; genus Micropterix; species Micropterix aruncella. The sequence continues at coordinate 8,844,834 of OX155964.1, forward strand.
AAACACAGTCATCCTTTCCCCTTTTCAGATACCCTCTTATTTTTAGAAATCACGTGGCTTAACGTAAGCAGAATATGTATCCACCTCTACCGTTACAATGAATGTAACCAAATTATTTTAAAAGTACAAAACTGCGAAGTGCAACCGCTGGTTCCCGAATTAAGTTCACTATTCACGATTTTACTTCCCCGGCCCAATGGGAAAGTATTGTGAACGCGCTAAAAACAAATCGAGATGAAGACGGACCATTTCCAAACTGAAGTCTGATTGTGAGTCTGTGAGTCTGGTATTATCTCTCTCTCTCTCCCTTTCCCCCTTCCTCCCTCCCGTACCCATATTTGTCACTATTTAGCTGCGGCTGGGGTTCGTGTCTTTTCTTAGAAGCCGACGGGCGCTTCCGAAGCTGTTTCACTGGATTACCTTTAGGTGGTGATACTTTTTATTTCTGTTTTTTTTTGTTATATTTCGATTTTGATTTGAATAAAATTAAATGTTATGGTTATTAATTCCAATGTTGTTTACTAAGATCTTCCAACAACATCTTCCAACATTATTTTGACAATTACTTTTGATTCTGGGGTGACACAACCGTTTTTTTTCGACCCTGCTGGCTGCTAATAGCAGCCACTGTTAATAGCAGCCCGCTACTAATTAGCCGTATAACGGTATTTCGATCCGCTCCTTATTAGCAGTATTAACTTTTACCACTTTTATAGTATGTATCGCCTTATTATAATTAGTATGACTTAGGAATATAAAGCTCCGCTCGTGTGCCAAGAGAGAAATTTTACAACTGTCGTTTAGAAGAGAGGGCCTCGAAACTTTTATAGGCCTGTTTTAATTAATGAATTCCCCGGTTTTATATGGTGGCTTACGGTATACAGCATGTCGCAAAAGTCAGGCGATGGAGAATATCACTTCTTTTGCTGAAAAGTAACTAAATAATCAGATAGTAAGCAGCAGAGCCACGCGCTGCATTTACTACCTTCATGATATTTTTCTACAGATTCCAGTAGACGCAACCCCTTTGACAGCTACACTGGTTTGTATAGTAATAAGACTGTTTTTTGTCATTACATGACATAAATTTAAAATCATTCATAATTTTGCAGTTACAATTTAAAAAATCATACCAAATATTATGTAACTAAATTAATTAATCCACAGCAAGAACTTTAATATTTCTCTAACTCAATTATTAAATTGTGTTTACTGTCCGATGTCGCCCAACTAAGTAAAGCTTGCGCTTGGGTGGACATTCTATAAACATAGAACTAATCGACCTCATACGATAAATCATACACATGCCTATAGTTACATATATTATTGTGAAGATACGTAAAAAAAACGGTTGTATCACCCCAAGATTTTCCCGGCAAGCAGACAATCCCTCGCGCGCCAAATTCCTAAAACCCCCTATACCCCTCGTTTCTGCGTCGACCCCCTCACACCACTCCCCAACCCCCCTCACGCCCACCCTCCCCCCTAAACCCACCCTCCCCCTTCCCCCAACCCCCCTCTCTCTACACCCCCATTTCACTCCCCCAAACAACTCCGCCTGCTCGTCCACCCTCCCTCACCCTAAGCCCAACAACCTCCCCCTCTCCCAACCACTCCCCCTTCAACTCCGCACCTCACACCCCTATCCAGCTACCACCCCTCATTTTATTTTATTTATTTCCCAAAACATAATTAACCTTACAGATGATTCCAAATCGTTAATTATTTTTCTAGGCTATTATTCTAGATTATAACTATTATTCTACTATATACTATTATTTTAATTCTACTGTTAATAATATTATTATTACTGTACTCCATTACTATTACTATCATTATTATTCTAATATATAAATCATTATTCTAGACTATAGCAAACGAAACGGAGACATCCGATAGAGCGTAATATTAAACGATTATATTTACATATGTATATCTAATGTTTATCTAACCTTTTTTATTATACTAGTTATTCCTTTTTAACAATTTTAATACTACATATTTATCTAATTATTTGATTGCTAAGAAATGCCATTACCATACTTTTCAGTTGTGCTAAGTTCACCGTCCAAATATCCAATTCTGGCTCAGTCGAACATAGTGCATTTAGGGTACGAAGCGTCCGCACTGTAAAGCAGTGTTGAACGATGTTAGTTCTAGCTCGCGGTAACGCGAACAATACATGATATTTCCATTCTCATGTCCACATTTCCCTTCTTCAGCCCGTCATTCCCATTAAACCTCTCCCTTCCCCTCCCCCCCCCACCCTTCATAATACCCACCACCTACTATTCAAGCTTAGCATGTTTTTGTAATACTTCCGTGGTAATGAAATAATATTTTTCCAAAAATGATGCAGTATTTTTTTGAATACGGCGGTACGAGATATTAAAATAAAAACTATGCAACGCGATTTCGGTACGACAGCTGTGTACCGAATTTAAAATCTCTAAATCCAATATTTCGAGATTGAAGTATGACTTGCGCGCCCCCTGATGGTCCGATTTCAACCACAATCTTTTCAATTCTTGCCATGACCAAATGATGCCTGCATGCCAAATTTCAGCTCAATCGGATGAAGCGTTTCGGCGATATCGTGGAGAAATACAGACATATAGACATACATGTCTTCTGCGGGTCTGTCTGTCTGTCTGTATTCCTCCAGACTTCTGCGGGTCTGTCTGTCTGCCTGTAGACAGACAGACACATAGAAGTGCGTACACAATACTTTTCTTGCCAGTAAGGTAAAATAAATAAAATTAAGAGTAATTTTATTTAACACATGGATAAAAGTTAATAAAAAGAAGATTACAGCAATAAAAAAATCAAAATAACAAAAAAGTTTCAAAAATTACCAAAAAAGAGCAGTTAATCATAGTCATAGTTATAAAAACATGTCTGGATTCGATTCGTTATCATAATATAAATACTTTCCCGCACCCCGTAGTAGATGTTCCAAATGGAAGTGCTGCTTTAATTACGAAATGACATTTGGGACACTCCGTATATAGAATTGGAGGCCGCTAAATGCTCCTGCCGTGTTTCTTCCCCCGCGTGGTCTCGGGGTTCGGCGCCCACCAGCCATTTCACTCAGTACAGTCTACTACACTTTTAGCAACTTGTCAAGATTAAACAATTTCGCGGGCGGTGGCAAGCTCACCGGCCGGATAAAGCCAGTGCCGATCGAGTGAAGAACTAGGAAAATGGGCTCGTGCATGCAGTTAGCGCGTACGCCGACGATGCGCTGCTCCTGGTAGGCGGGAGGTTCAACAGCTCACTTAGATCGAGCAAAGAGCTGCTGTATCTCTTGACGTCATCCTGTCCCTGGGGTGGTTGGAGCTGATTGCTCCAGTGCAGTTGTGCCACTATGCACCATGTGATAGGGTCGGCCGAAATCACAGATCAACACCCATCCAGTAGCCTCCACGCAGAAGTGCGACCCCAGGTAGGACTCTGTGCCTGCGGGAGGCCGGAGAAATCTGTTCATAACTGGTAGCGAGGGCGCTTGGTCTGTCTGCTGGTTTAACTACACGGTGGCGGGCGGTAAGGGTTAGTCTCTGATACGTTTCCTAAGCAGCAGGGGTGGTTGTAGACCTGATGCCAGTGACCCACTGGCCATTCGATCCTGTGTGAGTTTGACGGGGAGCTAATGGGCCCTTGCTGAGTTGGCCACGAAGACCCATTCTGTTTCAGGGTCGGTCACACTCACGGGTCAACACCCATCCGATGGCCTCCACGCATGGGGTGCGAGCCTGGGTAGGACACTGGGTCAACCAGTCTCCCCTGGGAATCAATCCTCTGGCGCTCCTGGACGGTCTGTGCACCGAGCGGCGCAGCCAATCGATTGTGCTCTCCGACTAACAATCGGGGGAGTCTGGGAACTGTATTGTTTCCTATAGAGCGGGGATAGTTGTCTACCTTACGGCGACTGCTCTTGAAATGACCATTGGCCATCCGATCCCGGTTCAGAATCGGGCAAAGGACGCCTTGGTCCGCGACAGATTCGGTGCACTCCGTTTCACCGCTTCGTAAGGGAGAGGACCGCGCAAGCGACCTCGAACTCGGAACCAATCGAGAGACCGGAGAAATCTGGTCACAATTGGAAGTGAGGGCGCGAGTATCTCGAGCCCGCCGGGTTTATTCCTGGCTCACTCGCGGTAAGGCGTTGGACTCTCACGGGTTGTGACGTAGCTGGACGTAGAATTGTACTGTCCAAAGTCTTCTACGTTCACTGCAGGGCGACAGAACGACTAATCGTTAAAACGTCCTGTGGTGACGGGCTCGCCCGTTGTAGTCGACAACGCAAGATGTGTGAGTTTGACGAGCAAAGGTCGCCACGGTCTGCAATAAATTCAAATTAAATTACCAATAACATCAGGTAGAGGCCGCGCAATTAACTTTGAATCTGTGACCATTTTGGAGGAGGGAGAAATCCGTCCAAATCTGGTGGTGAGTTTTTTTGTCTGTTGTACTGGCACCTAAATACTTTCACTTTCACGAAGGTTGGTTGTAAGAGATTGTAGGATTAGGCCCTGTGGACCTAATCACAGTCATTTAAATTGAATCGCGAGTGCCGCGCCACGTCGCCATTGGCGGCGCACGGGCGCGGTCGGCGCAGCCGGTAGTAAAACGCAGTGTGTGCTCCGTAAGAAGGTTTATTATGAACTGAATGAGCGAACCGTCTGTCCGCTCTGTCTGCGTGTACTTGCGCTGGCAACATTATCTGCCGTCGCAAATGGAAACATTTTCTGCCTTTGCGAATGGCAACATTATTTAGCGGGCCAGTCTCTGGGGTGTACAATCTGTTGTGGTGAAGACGCCACAAGATTGTAATTTAAGCAATAAGTTTGCATGTTGTATGTTTTGTCTTAAAATGTGCAAAAAAGAACTTCTATCTAACATTGATTCAAGCCTCAAACCTCTCGAGGATTGCTTTTTTTACATATAAATAATTATTATCATTAAATTCAAAGGCTCGTCTACAATGTTTCTCAAATGAATGATGTCGAGGAGCCTAGTGAGTTAATAAACCGTCTAAGATGCAAGACAAAATAACAGGCAGATGGATTTAAAAGCATTTGCTTGCATGACATAGACACAATACACTTGCAATTTTTACACCACTCAGATATAACTGCAATGTTCTTTTAGGTTACCGTTCCACTTGGGTGACCTCTGGCCCCACATTGGCGACTCAAAAGGCTTGCAGCTATTTTATATTACATATACGTTGCTGACTGCGCTATATCTCCGGCTATATATATTCTCAAAAAAAAAATACAAATTGAAAACAGCAAATGATTATGTACCTTTTGATGTAAAATAAATGACTAATCAAAAATATATCTTTCAACAGCTTAAAAAACCGAAACGGCTTTCTATTCGATAAAATTGTATTTTAATATAACAGAACGCGTGTCAATGTGTTGATTTTTATGTAATGTTATAATAGGAACATCATTGCACTGTATCCCAATGCATTTTAATGTGGAAATGCAGGGTGAAATGTCTGACTCGTCATCAGAAGTCCAGAAAAGACTATTTTATCCTACTTGCTTGTTATACGGCGAAATGCAACTTTTAATGGCACAGCTCCCTCTTTCCGTACCGCCGATTCAGAGCAGTAATGCTACCAGAGACGGCAGACAGAGAGGCGTAGAATAGAACCTCCCACCTCTTCATAAGTCGGAAGCGTTAGGTCTGGAATCTTCCCCACTTGTTACGACCCGACCACGTGGATAAACCCGATCAATCGGCGGCAATACTACCTACTATCAAGGGGTTGTCTTGCCAAACTCTAGCTACAGAACGAATGGTCAAAATAGTCGCGGAAGAATATGCTGCTATCTGCGGTCTGTATAGAGATAAGTTTGTATAGCTCTAAAATATTGTCTGCCGGCAAAATAAGCTCGCCTTTTCTTTGTAATAGAGCATTTTATTATTATTATTATTGTTATAAAAAATCGCATGGAATCACGAAACCTCATGCCAGTTTGCAACACTAAACTTGATTACCAGCCATTTTGTTTACGATGGTTTTTTTTACTTAATACTAAAAAGAAGCTGTTTTGTATCTCTTTTTTTAAATCAAATGGTTTCAAGTATGTGTGCTCTCATATTAACATTAAAAAGTACTAAACTTCCTGTTTCACTTTAACACAAATCACTTCATCCCTTGTGGCAGTACTTAACCAAATATATATTTTTTATTTTATTTGTCTTTTAAACTATATCCTACCATAGACTATCCTGTCCGCATAGGGAGGTTTTGAAATTCTGAAGAAAGAAAAACGATCCACTCTAATGTGTATGTATGTGTCACTAACACACATACATCAACAATAACATTTTTAACACATATATACGACATGCACTCACTTCACCAGATATTGCATTTCATTCAATTAAATTGTATATATGAATATGTATATATGTACGTATATGTATACTTTTATATATGTACATGTATATGCTACATACGCTACAATTGGAAATCACTGTTTGGGCCATATTCCCTTTGCATTTGCGACGTTAATTTGGCGAACGACGACGACAACCTGTCAATTATAGCAAATATAGTCGGCGTGACACGAGTATGCGCTTTAGAAAATGGTATGTTTTTAGATTTTGAGGCATGTTAGTTTTTTTTCCTCTGAATTAGTAACAAATTTATTAAAACAAAGTTGTGCGATATTTGAGATGGTGTTTTATTCGGCCATTCGTTGTATGGCGTGCAAAAAAAAAAACAGGCCAAAGCAAAATTGCAAGATTAGAATTCTTCGGTCATAAAATGGTGCTGCTAAGAGTTTAATTCTTAACTATTCTTTTAATATTAGTAACTTACGAGAAGTGCACCTAAGAGCCTAACAATATACCTGTTCGTAAATCATCATTGACGCAGGAAATAGACATTTTGCTTAAAATGTTTTAGAGATGCCAAATCATCGTTGCAATTTAGTTTTAGCTTTCAAACTACACACTACAACGAGATGCTAAAACGACCAACAATACAACGATGCAACACGATGACGATCAGTGACATTTGCAATATGGCTCTGACCGGAGCAGAAGTTGCCCAAATTGTGACCACTTAGATTTCGGCAAAATTGGGATTTAGTGGCAAGAAGTCTGGCTTTGAGCCGTTCTACAATTCAAAGAGTATATCGTCGGTATCTACAGAATAGTGCCTTCGTACGAAGATGAGGCTCTTAGCAGATAGATGACCGTTATAACTAGGCCTAAACTCACCAGGTCTCATCGGGTTGCCCGAATGCGGTTTGCTAGAGAACACGTAAATTGGACATTGGAGCAGCGGAATGCGATACTGGTCACCGACGAAAGGAGAATGACTTCATAGTTTCGACGGTCGCAAGGTTGTGTATCGACAGCCGGGAGAGAGATACTCGCAATGTGTCACATCGGAGAGAGCGCCTCTGGGCGGGCGTTTTCTTTCGACTCAAAATCAGAGTTGGTTTTTATTGAAAACCGTACTTCAACTTCTGAGAGAAACATTAGAGAGGTCCTTGAAGAACATATCGTCCCTTTCGCGGGTTTTATTGGAGAAAATTCCTACTATTGCGAGATAATGTTCGCTCACACGCCGCTTTCTCTGCCACTCCGTGACTTCGGGAGGCCGGTGTGCAAGCAATGGGATAGTCCGCCATGAGCTTCCGATCAAGCACATATGGGGCAACTTAAAAATCGAGTGAAAAGTCGACGGTTTGATCTAAAAGCGGGTCATACTTGAAGAATAGGGTGGAATTTCTCAAGAAATAAAAAAAACTCGTAAAGTTCTTGAAATATCATTGTGAAACCGTGATAAAAAGGAGAGGGAAAAACCCCCGATTTAAAAAGAATATTGTATTGTACCTTTTTATTTGATTTTTCCTTTAATTTACTTGGTACATTAAGGTTTTCGATTTTGTTAAAAACAGAGTTTCTTCACGTCTTTCAAAAAAACTGCTCGACAACTGCTAATCCTAATGGCATAATCAAAATTCTATCTGTTTTGATTAAACTATTTCCAATGACAATTTTGCAGGTGGCATTTTTTAACGTATTGACATGTTTAACGTATTCAAGTGTATTTTTAACGTATTCAACGACTCTATGCATATGAAATGTACGCCCAAACACAAGATTTGTTGCCGACATTGGACAGGGGGCATCATATTTTCATAATTAAATTTAATGTCTTGCTGTGGATTAAGTGGTTTAGTTATAAGATATTTTATTTGATCTTTTATATTGTGAATTGTAATATGTGTAAATTGCTTAAAAAAATAAATTAATTATGATGAACACTGGGATATCTTAATATATATAAAAATGAATCGCCGTGCGTTAGTCTTGCAAGATCTCGAAAATGACTAGACCGATTTGAATTATTATTTTTTGTTTTGTTTGCCTTGATTCAGGGGTGGTTTACAAAAAAAAATATATTTAGGAAAAATTAAAAGAAACAACTGAAAATCGAAAAAATCGAAATTGGTCATTCAGGGAAATGGGCCACTTTCAATAGATGGCGTTCGCGGCGATCCTTATATTGTTTGGCAGCTGCGCCATCCATAACTGGCATACATTCCGTGCAATTGTATCGAAAAAGTCGAAAACGTCGAAAATGTTGAAAAAGTCGGAAAGTCGAAAAAGTCGAAAAAGTCGGAAAAGTCGGAAAAGTCGAAAAAGTCAAAAAGTCCAAAAAGTCGAGAAATACAAAAAAGTCGAAAAAGTCGGAAAAGTCAAAAAGGTCGAAAAAGCCGAAAAAGTCGAAAAAGTCGAAAAAGCATTAATATTTCATCATGTAAATTAAATACATTGAATTTATTTTACTTACAAACGACTTTCATTTAATCACCAAACTAAGCTCAAACCGTACATTATTCCGCCATATTATAAATTTCAATTAATTGGATTTGGAAGGTTGATTAGGATCAATAAACACTTATGAAGAGTTACAATCAAATCAATTTTAGGTGGTACGAAGTTCACCGGGTTATCTAGTGTTATTATAAAAATCTGACTCTGAAAGCCATTATAGCCATTTTAGCCAATTTTTATAGATTATCTACGTATTATTTATAAGATATGGAAGATTATGAAATAAAACTTATGTAACATTCTATATACTATCGCCCACGTATTATGTAGTAAACAGATGTGCCAATAAACGTTTGACAATTGGAGTGATTGGTGGCGGTTAGGGACCGCACTCACAGGGCGCATATTAGACACCGTTGATTAATAAACATTCCGACGCGGGGCGAACTGACCGGCAAATGGAACGCCTTGAAAAAAGGGAAGATAGGCGAATAAACCCGACTCAACTATGCCACTATACAGGTCGTTGACAGAAAATATGAAATAATTTTAATTTTCAAATTACAATGTGTTCATTACACAACAATTACTAATTCAGTAATACTTTGAATGAAGTCTTCACCAATTCATAGAAAAACATGATTAAACAGGCCGCGAAATCGTCCTCTCATGACTATATCCCTCTTAAATCGAATAAAAATACTAATACTAACCTGACATATTGGGAATACTCATCCGTCAACCCAGACGCCATCAGGCAATCGCCCGGTCGCCTGACCTTGATACTGGTTGCTGGATACTATATCGAAAAAACCGTGAGGTGGATGATTGGCGAAACAACGTAGAGGACCGTAAATAGTAGCGTTCGTAGCCTCGTTTAAACACTGATTCCCGTCCGATTACCGAGCAAAGCAGCGTCGGGCGTAGTTGGTACTTGGATGAGTGGCCGCCTGGGCACTGCCAGGTAATGTTATATAAGAAGGCCGCCTGTAAGATAATTTTCGTTTCTCATTAACTCGGAGAGGTAATGGGCCCTTGCTAAGATGGCCACGAAGACCCATTTCGTTCAGGGTTGGTCACACTCACGGGTCAACACCCATCCGGCGGTCTCCACGCATGAAGTGCGAGCCCGGACAGGACTCTGGCCTTAGGGCTAGTTTCCCCTAGGAGTCAACCTTCTGGCGCTCCTGGACGGTCTGCGCACCGTGCGGCGTAAGCCAATCGTCTGTGCACTCTGACTATCAGTCGGGGGGGGGGGGGGGTCTGGAAGCATCTTGCGGTGTCGACTACAACGGGCGAGCCCGTCACCACAGGACGTTTTAACGATTAGTCGTTCTGTCGCCCTGAAGTGAACGTAGAAGACTTTGGACAGTACAATTCTACGTCCAGCTACGTCACAACCCGTGAGAGTCCAACGCCTTACCGCGAGTTAGCCAGGAATAAACCCGGCGGGCTCGAGATACTCGCGCCCTCACTTCCAATTGTGACCAGATTTCTCCGGTCTCTCGATTGGTTCCGAGTTCGAGGTCGCTTGCGCGGTCCTCTCCCTTACGAAGCGGTGAAACGGAGTGCACCGAATCTATCGCGGACCAAGGCGTCCTTTGCCCGACTCTGAACCGGGATCGGATGGCCAATGGTCATTTCAAGAGCAGTCGCCGTAAGGTAGACAACCACCCCCGCTCTGTAGGAAACAATACAGTTCCCAGACTCCCCCGACTGTTAGTCGGAGAGCACAATCGATTGGCTTGCGCCGCACGGTGTGCAGACCGTCCAGGGGCGCCAGAGGTTTGATTCCCAGGGGAGACTGGTTGACCCAGTGTCCTACCCAGGATTCGCACCCCATGCGGGGAGGCCGTCGGATGGGGGTTGACCCGTGATTGTGACCGACCCTTTACACATGGGTCATCGTGGCCACCTCATCATGGGCCCGTTAGCCCCCACGAGGGGTCTGGAAGCAGTACTGTTTCCTATAGAGCGGGGGTGGTTGCACCTTACGGCGACTGCTCTTGAAATGACCATCGGCTACCCGATCCTGTGTGAACGGCCGGGCAAAGGATGCCGTGGTCCGCGATAGATTCGGTTTACTTACACCGTTTCACCGCTTTGTAAGGGAGAGGACCGCGCAAGCGACCTCGAACTCGTAACCGTCGAGAGACCGGAGTAATCTGGTCGCAATTGGAAGTAAGGGCGTGAGTGTAAGCCCGCTGGGTAACATACCTGGTTATCTCGCGGATAAGACGTTGGCCTCTTACGGGCATGTGGCGGAGCTTGACGGTGGACTGTATTGTCCAAGTCTTCTGCGCTCACTTCATGGGAGATAGAACGACCAATCGTTAAAACTTCCTGAGGTGACGGGTTCGCCCGTTGTAGTTGACAACTCTATTTTGGCATTAACTATAAAGACCATGGGACATATGTGTCCCATAATTAAAAAATCATTTTATATATTATGGAACATGAATTATTTATAAATTATATTTTTTCCATTTTATTAATTCTTCAGAATCTTAATATTAAAAATATATATATATTGTTTAAAAATATATCGTTTTAAAAAAAAAACGTCGCAAATGACCAACGAATGGGGATTTTAAATAAATAAATAGATAAATGTGATAAAACGTTTATCGCAACTTTTTTTTTAGTACGTAATTGACTCTTATTAAATTAATAAAATTATATTTGATAATACACGCAATTTATCTGCATCTCTTATGGACCACAGGAGCACATAGACTCGTCACTTTATACAAAACCTATTGAACCATCTTCACAAAACTTGACATACCTACATGTTATTTACATGGCCCTTTACCAGTTTTATGTATTAGAATTTTACATACTCTACGGAAAAGCGTATGGTCCTCAAAGGGTTAAGGTGGGCCGTTACTGGTAGAGGGTATACAGATTTAAAAAAAAAAGAAAATAAATCTTTCATCGACTCGAGTCGCAGTTCCTGTAAATAAGTAGGTGTTTCACTTTGCTACGGTTCTTTGCAATAGCAAGTGTTTAGAATGGCTTATCTTTGCTTTTTGTTTGAGAATGTTCCTAGTGGGGAGGTGAATCTGCCGATGAGGTTGGGATGCTGTATGGATAAAGGGCAATTAATGGCGACATGTCAACGTTGTAATTGGCGTGCGCGGAACGTTATTAGCCTCACCGTTTGGACGATTCGCACACATCATGATCGCCATAGAGCAAACTGTGAGCTAGAGGCACATACCTAGCCCGCCGAACAAAAACTGGGACCACGAGATAAGATCGAGAGATAAAATACCGTACACTTCCGGAACAATCCAGAAACGCATTCGCCAAAATATTTTTTTCTCTTACCAGCAAGAATCAACCTTAAGGCGACATGAGACCTCAGACAAATATCCAAAATGGGCGGACCCGCGAATAAAATAGGCGGGGTCAATTTTGTAGGGTTTGACCAAAAAAAATCCAGCGTTGACGAATTCCACGTCCGCTCGCGCCGGGGACCAGGCACATACTAGACGTTCTATCGCAGCGCTAGCACAGAATAACTATCTTTACGCAGTGGTGGGATAAGGGTGTTAATGGCAAAGCATATTTAGCGTAACTATCAGAGCGCTCTCACATGTTAATTATTTTTAATTAATTTAGGGCCTAAATAAAAAAATGTGGCTAAGTGCTGCCCTAGAGAATTAACCAGACAATATAATGACAAGTAAAACACAGTCACCGCTTACATTGTATGTGTCATCGCGCCTGAATGTTTTCGAAGTCAGTTTAAAGCCTTAATGTCCAATACAATGAGCAACTTTTTCGAGTCCGAATTTTAAATTGGTTCCGTATCAAGGGATTCACTTAGAAACTTTTTTTAATTAATGCTTATATTTGTCATAAAAAAAACTCATAAAACTAAAATTCTTCATATATGGTCGATCCCAGGTACCATGTCGCCTTAAAACCAAAACCAAAAACCTTGAGAGGAAGTTTGGTTCGATTACGTCACTTAGTCTGGCTTAGCCAATTACGATGCTAAAATGAAAAGCTTTTACAACACTCAGACTAATTTTCATAATTGACATCTCTCGTTTTTCTTTTGGTATTTAGTTTACTGGCAAACCAGTTCACTTCTGATGTTTCAAATGACTATGAATAGAATTAATAAACGATTCAAGGCGGTCTAGAATTTATATCGAAGATGTCAACGATTTGCGAAAATTAACTAACCGGTAACTGTAAGGTTAAAATATATAATCGATAAAAACTTACACCTAGTCTGCTTAGCTTATATTGTAACGAGTAAAAATATTAAAAAGATTAAAAAACACGACTGGCATTACAGAAAGTGAAATATTGTATTTATAATTATTTTTATTACGGGTTTTTATGAAATATTTGTGGATTATGTATTTATCAGGCATTTCATGTGACACTAAACACTATATATTTATGATATTTTATTGACATTTGAACATTTAGACAAGTACTTTTTGACATTTGGACAGTTTAGGTATCCAATGCCACTCGGGATGACAACGTTTCTAACAATATCACACACTTCTAAATCGGTTCTATCGTTTAGAAGTTATGGTGGAATAAAAAATCAGGGTTTCATCATTATAGATAGATTATAGCACATTAAACAAAAACATACAAAAAGCGGATTTATTGACTAAAATACAATCTCTTACAGCCAACTTTCGTGTAAGTGTAAAAATTTAGGTGCCAAGAGATAAATTAAAAATTAACAAAAAAAGAAGAAAAACTCTTTACATAACAAAAATTAATCAAGTAACAAAAATGCTATTTTAAAAAAAATTAAATTAGGATTTGGAATAATTCGCAAGGAGCGAAGGATATGAGAGGATGGGATGAGACCTAGGATAACTAGGAATTTAGGGACATGAAATGCTTTTTCAGAAACACTTGAAAGGTAGAAACCGTTGGTGCGTTTCTGATGTCTGGCGGGAGCTGGTTCCATAGTCTAGCTGCATGAACGGTGAAGGAATAGGTAAAAGAAGAAGAATTATGAGTTGGAATCGCAATTTTACTATCCTGAATGAAACGGAGTGGAAGACCATGACTTCCTAAGTGATTGAATTTTTTGGTTAGGTAGGAGAGAGCGGCAGGATTGTTGAGGATGTTATAAAGAAATGTATGTATACTTACTGATTTTTTCCGAGTATAATTGCGTAGTTTTATAATTTTCAAAATGTTGGATTGGAATAAATTCGTAAGATCCAAAACCGGTTATTTAAAATCGGTAACATTTTGGGGAGTGTAGTAATTAAACTCTTTGTATAATTAATATTGCTAAATTAATATTCCAAATACTTCTCCTCGTTACTAGGCCTACCGGATCTATCCCCGGCGGCCGCAAAGAGGAAGAACGTAAAAAAAACTAATCTGTCAAATGATGAATGTCACCACGCACCTCGTCACACGGCGATTTATTTTAAAGACGCTGCTTTCTCCTTATATGAGAGTAAAGGGTCGTGGCACGTACCCTATGACACTCGGAAGGACAAAACGATTCTAACAATACGATACACGTCTAAATCGGTTCAAGCGTTTAGAAGTTATGGTGGAATAAAGAAACGGAAACATACATAGATACATCCTGAGCACATACCACTCCTTTTTTGGTCAGTCGTGTAAAAACCAAAAACCTTAAGAGGAAGATTTATTCGATTATATCACTTAGCCTAACTTTGCCAAATACGATGCTAAAACGAAAAGCTTTTAGACAAGCATAAAAAAACAGTCGGCCTAATTTTCATAATTGACTCTTATCTCTCGCATTTTTTTTAAAATGTTTAGTTTACTGGGAAACCGGTTTACTTGTGATGATTCAAATGTCATTGAAGATGATTCTTTTATCGAAAATGTCAACGTTTGGTAAAAATGAACTAAGCAGTAAGGTTAAAATTAATAAACGATAAAAGTCCCCTTAAGATACTACAGTCTGACCATTAAGAGTAGGTATTAATTCGACACGAGGAAAAAATATTTTGATGTGGCAACACTTACCCTTATCTCAGACGAATGTTGTCCTCTTGCTTGAGTTACTGAAATTGCGTTAATTTTGTAATTAATTCTCGTTATCCATTTTTTTTGCGTTAAAAATGAGCAAAACTATTCGAAACGGCTATTCACATGTAAGGCGAAGGGAATGGTGTATTTATAAGAATGTGGAATGGTGTAATTTTAATAAGTACCCCCAGAGTGTTCTGGAAAAGCTGAAAATTCATCAGTTGACAGTGGATGCAATAAAGAACTCGAAACATATGGTCAGACTGCTTTATAATCTAACAGCGTCAGCATCTCCTTACCATTATATTACGCCATTGCGACCGTTATATTATTGCGCGGCATATGTGTCGTGGACCGCTGCGTGTCATGTATGGAGATGTTGACGCCACGCGCTCGATTATGAAGCATTATGTTTTGAGTTCTTTATTGCATTGTCTACTGATGAATTTTAGCTTTCCCAAAACACTTTGGGAGTACCAATTAAAATTACACCTTTCCTTGTACGCCAGCGCCATGTGTCACGGAATCTGGCCTGCTGACTGTACCCTGGCATTCTATGGCATTCTATGTACCCTGGCATTCTATTGTCTTAGGTTTGAAAGCACCTTTAAAGAAGCGAAGTCGGTCAAACGACACATAAATTGTACCGTTACTCAATTAAAAAATATATTTTGGCATCACAATAACCGTATCATCACATCGAGGCGAATAATTTAGGTTTTCCAGTTTGTTGTGAACCGAAATTTCTAAAAGTAAACCGGCGAGTTTATCGGGTCATGCTATTGTTTAAAATCTGTATGTTCTTCGGAAATAGAATTTCCAAATATAAAGTTATTTTGTGAAACTTTTGAAATAGTACGAGTACGCCCTAAGTTTTTCTCTGTGAATGGTTTGCTCATTTTCTACGTGCAAATTTATTCATCAAACACGTTAGGTAAAGTACAGAATTACGATTCGATTAAATCTTATGATTACATAATAATATAATATATATTATAATCAAAATTATTTTGATCGATGAATTGACCATCTCCCTCGGTTTAGGTAGATCTAATCGGTATAATCTGAAATCTATATGGTGATAAACATGATTAACTGTCAATTAGGATTTATTTTTGATGACGCAATTATTTTTAGTCAACTGGTCGTAATTTTTCATTGTTACGTTTTATTATACTTTTTTTGTTGTATTTCTTAATGTTGTATTTTTGGGTTATTCACAAACTAAATTACGTTGAATAATGGTTTAATCACAAAAAGAGAATTGCATTAGATAGAGCTAATAACATCACAAATTGATTAGGTTAGATTACTTGCAATTTTGTGGCCTTTTAAGGTTTCGTCTTTTGCTATTGTTGCCATCCTTCCATTGTTAACAGTAAATTTAGGACGAATAACTACATCGTTCTCCCAATATTTCGTTTTCCTGCTAAGTATCTGTTCGATGCCGATATGATGATATAATAGTCACAGTGACTCCGTTTTATTAGCTTGGGTATTTAACCGCTCGGAAGCCAGCCTTCGCGCTCAAAAAACTGCACCGCAGCTATTTGGTCGATTTTGTAAATAAATACTAACAATATAGTTTTTTCATGAATTCCCTCTTGTTATTTAATAATGAATCTTCTTGTTAGTCATGTATATTATATATTTTTATAATATATGGGAGCCGGCCGAAACTGTTACGCGCAGAAATGCCTATAGGAACTGTTGGCGTCCGACGGCTTAAACGACATTTTGTGATTATTTTGTAACCTCGATTTCTTTCGTGCTTTTGTAACCTTGGCCTATTAACTTCCATTTTCTTCAAATGTATATATTATTGCATGGCTTTATTGTAAAATTTTATCTTATCACGACCATAGCGCTGACGATGATTTGCGGTCTAGAGGCATTTACGGGAAAACGATCAAGCAATATAATTATGCTATTAACAGAGTCAAAAGAAAAAAGTCACCACACCACACCTATGTATTGATAGCAGCGATTAGGATGCCGTCAGACGGCAGGACATTAAACGGGTTGAAAACGAATGCAACTTTACTAATGATTACACCATGGAGCAATACGTGGAATGCTGAATAATGGACGAATGAGAAGAATTGCCAAATGCAAGACAACATTGAACTGGAAGTTAGTGAAGCGGCGTACAATGGCAATTTGCAACAGAGGAAAGAAAATCGTAGCTACGCCCTCCCTCTCCCTAATTTCTAATGTTAATTTTGATCATTTGATAATGCTTGTTGCATATTATTTACATAGCCATAAATAAATAAATATATAAGTTATATATAGTATTTGATGGCTTGTAGCCCCACGAACTATTCTGGTTGTGGATTCAGTTTGCCAATTCAAGCAATTGTAGCTCTTACGGCTTCTGTTTACGACATCAATTAGCGTCAATCAATCCGTCGGTGGTTCTAATTGGGATCGATTTCCAATTGCTGGTATACTGCATACGTAGACTACACCAGCTTTGCCTTGAGCAGCCCGAAGTCATGCGTAGTAGGACGTATATTGACGAAGCTGTATATAGGTTGAGTGTTTTTTTATGTAAAAATCACTCTTATGCGATGCAGACTACGCAGATAACACTGGACTTATCATAGTAAAAAAACAGACCTTGATAAGTTGTTCAAAATTAAGTCTTTCTGTTTGTATGTCATCGTCAACTAGGTTAAGACATGTTTCTCGACTAAACCCCGAATTTATAGTCGAGTATTGGTCAGTACTTCAGTACTGGCCAATACTTGAGTCATATCTGAGTACCAGTTTTCGTTTTTAACCGACTTAATAAAATGAGGAAGTTATCAATTCGGGTGTATTTTTTTATGTTTGATACCTCAGAACAAAATCCTGTTCTGATGATTTGAAGTTATCAATTCGGTAGTATTTTTTTATGTTTGATACCTCAGAACTCCGTTATTTATAACCCGATTTAGAAAATTCTATTTTTATTTGAAAGTATATACTTCCAGATTTGTCCATTTTTAATTTTTTACAAAATCCTGTTCTGATGATGGGATCCACGAGAAATTGAGGGAACTCCTCTAATATTATCATATGAAGTTGAAATGAATGACAATAAATGTTCCGATGACAATGATTTTTTTAATGGTAAGCATGACCTGATTCTACACCCAGGGTTGGCTCCCGACGAGGGGCCTATTTGAATATTAAAGCGCGTAATTATTACATATTCAAATCTGCGTGATATGTTTAAAAAAAATGTTTTTTTATTATATTAGTATTTTATTCTGAGGTTTGCATAAACTAATGGCGTGTTTAGAATATCATTTATTGGGCTACTGAACATGAGAGAAGATTAATCAATGTTTGGAACTGTGGATGCCATATACCTACACGTTGCGTTTTGTAGTAAAAGCCTAGTTGCCAAAACGTAATAAGGCATTGAGCAATCTAATACCCTATATAATCAATAGTAACACTCTATACCTACATTGGTTTTATCTGTTATCACTCGGCCCTAGATTCGTCCTCTTCCGATCGCTATAATAACCACTTGGTAGTTCATGCTAATGACCCCAAATTTAATCACAAATACTTGGATTTTTAAAAATAGTTTCTGCACAGCACCAATGCTAGATAACCTATTATAAAGAATTACAAGATTTTAAATGTAAAACATTGTTTAAGTTGTTCCATTACAGGTATGGAATAACCCTTCTCGTATCATCTAATAACAATATTTTTTTCCTGCTCATACAGGTAAGTGAAGACCGATTCAATTTTTTCTACTGTGCGAGTAGATCCAGTTCCTACAATGTGGATTAAAGCGTGCCGAATGGGGCTCCGAAATAATCAAGTAACTATACAACGTTATTAAATATTTTATATTTTTATTGTGTTTATAGAAAACGAGCGAAAACATTTTTTCATACATAACCTTACCTATCTAACTGCTGTTTTTTCACACTGGCCACTTTGAACTTGAATAACTTGGGTTTGAGATTTAATTTCAAATTCAAATAAATTTTAATTCAAGGCCATGTTATCCTTTTTTAAGAATCAGCTGTTTATTTGTCTTTCCGTCGTTTGTTTTTGCTCAAATATTTTCGTTTGTGCAACCATGGTAAAGTAAGAAATTTGCTTCATTTTCAAATATGAGATCCTGTGCCGGTATTTCTAGTACAGCCTCTTGCAGTCTGGCTATACAGTTACCATAAATGTGTACTGTTAAGAACTGCAAACAATGATGGAGAAGCTCGTGATTAAATGACCGAGCTTGGTCAATCGTCATTGCCTATGCTTCTGCATGACAACGTATAACCACAAATTTCACTGCAAACAGTCGCAAAGTTGCAGGAGTTGCGACTGGATGCTCTTGGTTACCCACCGTACTTGCCAGACCTTGCTTCAATAGAGTTAAAAAAAAAACAGAGTTTAGATAACTTTTTACAAGGGAAAAAATCATCTTTGAAGAGCCGGTGAAAAACGCCTTTAAAGCATTCATTGGTTCCTGTCCACGACAGTTTTACAGCAGAGGAATTAACCAACTCTCATTAAAATGACAAATCAGCTTAGATAATAGGGGTCAATATTTCTATTAATTGAATATTTATTTTTCATACAAAGTTTTTGGCCTTCAATTTCCTTTATAGAATAGAAATATCATACGCAAGGACCCAATAATACACTTTTGGAAGGAAAAGTCCTTGCATTGTCGAATCGCGACGGTTATCAAAATTACACGATTCACTCACTCATTTCTAACACTAACGGGACTGTATGGTCTGGGACTCTATTATAGTTTACTAACTACGGCAGCATTGTTTTCTCTATATGTCTCCACTCTAAAGTAGGAAGCCAATTTTATAGAAGGAAGGGAAAAAGCTGATATACTGCTGATAACTTCAGAGCTTAACACACAGATTATTTGAAAAGGATGTAAAAATTGTCTTAAATTGCAATAGTCAATAAAGATAAAGGTAATCTGCAGGTTATAGTATTTATTAAAGAGACACATTGAGAAAAAATATATGATAAACACAATGCATCTTATCTGTAAAGTAATTGTCTACTTTATAATATACTTTTTACGAAGTGTGTTATTAACCAGGCGGGATTTTGGACGGGCATCTCACACCCAAGTTTTAAAAAAAAATTGATTTATAGCGAAATTCTTGTACATTAGCCCCTTCTTCTTCTCAGTTGTCTGAGAGAACTAATAGTCGGGAAGCTACTCATTATTTTCGGTACTGATTTTTCCCAGTCAGCAATCGTCGATAGGATTATTCAGAGACTAATCTATGTAGCGGACATGTATTTTGTAGGGAGGTTTTCCAAAAGGTTGAGCTGGAAAATGCTTTTGAAAATACAAATGTGCTCCACTTTTTTTATCTTTAATAAAAATCGTTTTAGTGTCACGTCGAATGCAACGTAGAAGAAATAATCTGGATTATCTATAGGTATGGTAAACATGTCTGGCACCTGAAACCCCAAACAAAATATTAACCCTATTTTTTGCGTACCTGAATATTGGTTATATGATACATTAACATATTGGTCATATGATAGCTTAGAATAGCAGCTGGTTGTGATGTGCGATCGCCAAAGCCTTGCCAAACTCGTTAATGCGCAAATTAAAAAAAAAACAAGAAAGTGAATCCCGCCAGACGCATTCCGAGATTTTTTAAAGTAGCCAGACTTCTTTAAAATGATAATCTGTGATAATACCAATTTGTATTATAAGTTTTAAACGTGTACGCTTGACGTATCCATAAATTACATCGATTTTTGTAATTAATTTGTAATTTTTGTAAGTTTTTGTAATTATTTAGAATTCTAGCTTCCTTCAACTGGAAATAATCCAGATTGCTTCTTTGTTCATTTAATGATTGACTCTAGTTAATGGAAAAGATTTATAACTGGGAAAATAAGTATGATACAATTCAATTACACCTCCCGTCCACCCACCCATCGCATAATGTATTTATTAAAGAGACACATTGAGCAAAAATATATGATAAACACAATGCATCTTATCTGTAAAGTAATTGTCTACTTTATAATATACTTTTTACGAAGTGTGTTATTAACCAGGCGGGATTTTGGACGGGCATCTCACACCCAAGTTTTAAAAAAAAATTGATTTATAGCGAAATTATTGTACATTAGCCCCTTCTTCTTCTCAGTTGTCTGAGAGAACTAATAGTCGGGAAGCTACTCATTATTTTCGGTACTGATTTTTCCCAGTCAGCAATCGTCGATAGGATTATTCAGAGACTAATCTATGTAGCGGACATGTATTTTGTAGGGAGGTTTTCCAAAAGGTTGAGCTGGAAAATGCTTTTGAAAATACAAATGTGCTCCACTTTTTTTATCTTTAATAAAAATCGTTTTAGTGTCACGTCGAATGCAACGTAGAAGAAATAATCTGGATTATCTATAGGTATGGTAAACATGTCTGGCACCTGAAACCCCAAACAAAATGTTAACCCTATTTTTTGCGTACCTGAATATTGGTTATATGATACATTAACATATTGGTCATATGATAGCTTAGAATAGCAGCTGGTTGTGATGTGCGATCGCCAAAGCCTTGCCAAACTCGTTAATGCGCAAATTAAAAAAAAAACAAGAAAGTGAATCCCGCCAGACGCATTCCGAGATTTTTTAAAGTAGCCAGACTTCTTTAAAATGATAAACTGTGATAATACCAATTTGTATTATAAGTTTTAAACGTGTACGCTTGACGTATCCATAAATTACATCGATTTTTGTAATTAATTTGTAATTTTTGTAAGTTTTTGTAATTATTTAGAATTCTAGCTTCCTTCAACTGGAAATAATCCAGATTGCTTCTTTGTTCATTTAATGATTGACTCTAGTTAATGGAAAAGATTTATAACTGGGAAAATAAGTATGATACAATTCAATTACACCTCCCGTCCACCCACCCATCGCATAATCCTTGCCAGTCTCTGAATTTCTTGATTAGCATCAATAATAGACCAGATTTAATTACTCCGTAAATTGGGAAAATAAGTCCTATAAGTATCCACTACATTTCCTATAA
This sequence comes from Micropterix aruncella, assembly GCA_944548615.1. Classification (NCBI taxonomy): domain Eukaryota; kingdom Metazoa; phylum Arthropoda; class Insecta; order Lepidoptera; family Micropterigidae; genus Micropterix; species Micropterix aruncella. The sequence goes on from OX155964.1 coordinate 8,866,696, forward strand.
GAATAGGGCTAGCAAATGCGAATTGCCAAATGGTACTAGATATGTATCTAGATATAAAAATTTGACGATAAAAATGCTATAAATAACGATAGGAAATTCTGAGAACCAGATAAGGCCGAAAATGTGTCATTATTTACGTTTCCTGAGTTCAATTATCAAGCTAAGAGGGAATTTTGTTATTTTGATTTGTTTTATAAAAAAAAGTCAATAAAATTTCTACGGATGGTATTTTGCAGATTGATATTGTAATACATTATCAATAAATGTTATTATAAATGGAAAACATGTATTTTTAAATAAATCACCATATCATGAAAAATATTAAACATTCTTTCGTATGACATGCCAGGCCAGACCTACGCGATGGTGTAACTTTTTGCCGCCAGACGAATTCGGGTTTATTCGAGCATTAAATTGTTTTCCGGGTAAGTTAAAATTTCTTTAGAAATTAAATTATAAAATGTATACTAAACCCCATAAAAAAGGATCAAACTTTTTAAGTCGAAACTTGGGAAATGAACGTTTATTTCTATTTCTAGTATTTATATTGCTATGAACTATGCTAGCTTTTTGAGGACATATTATATACATAGGTTTTCCAATAACGGCGGCTCGATGTTAAAAGTTTATGGCGGCCATGTTGTCAAATATGTTGTTTATCATTTATTCACTGATGCCAAATCACAACGGCAAGTTACACGATTGAGCAGCACGTTAAAACTTTATTATCGAAATGAGTATTCGTTAGTGAATGGTTATCTCGCGGAGGTGACGTGAATTGGCCACCAAGATAGGCCTTTCAAAAAAAATAATAATTTCTTTAACACCTCACACAGCTTGTTTTATTGCACAGACTGTCTACTAGACCGACCCGCCCTTGTTGGAAAACCCTATATTTGCAAAAATAAATTGTGAAGCAACAGTCAGGATATTCATTTCATTAACAACTTCTCGCGTCTAACCCGATATGCCACAATTGTAAAAAAAAACGGCTAAAACCAGATATGTTTAGGTACTGTGTATGGACTCTTATCTTGTAGTGTTTTGTGTGATTAAGGAATACTGTGAGCAGTTTATGTGAACCTGAAATGACTGTTAGGTGTGGTCGGTCACAGGTCAGTATGGGTCTATTTTGGTCCATGTTTTACCAGTTGTCGTTAACTATGTTTTAAACAAAAGGTGTATTTTTTATAGTGACTGCGTTCGTGCGGTTGTAGTGGCCCGAGCCACCCAACCGCGTGCGGCGGCGCGCGTTCGCGGTCGTCGCCGCGTGTCGATCGACATTTTGCAAGGTTGCGCACGCGCATCTGTGTGTCTCAAATTGCTGGGTGACGTCAGATCGTACGATATCTCTGCGCCAATCAGGGACGCGGATTGGTGGGCTTGTCTGTCGCCCTTCTTCTTCTCCGCCTCACCCACCTCTTTATTTATTCAGTGTCACAGATTAAACAGATATCTGTGTGCGTTCATAACAGATATGACATGATCGCGAAATCGCCGGACCGACACGTTTTCTTCAGATGTGATAGGCTACCTTTCTGACCCTCTCCAACTATACAGGGTTAATTTTTATTTGTGAGCACCATGTGGGTACAGGTGGGTGATTCTACCATTGACATACTAGAATAGACCAAGCGACCAGCCTGAGAAATCGATAGATAATAGAAAGAGAAAGCTGCATATGGGCCCTCTCTATCCTTGTATAGTCGCGCATGCGCGGGGAAATAAATAGCCGTAATAATTACTAAAAATACAAGTAAGCTTTTTAAAAAGCGACCTTTTTCTGGACTGAGTCGACAATAATCTAGAAGTTTTATTGATTTAGGCCAGGGGTCGTCAACATTTTTGAGGTCAAGGGCCACCATACTTTGATTTTTTTTTGGCGTCCGCAACACAAATAAAATTTTCCAATATAAACTAAAGTAATTGAAAACCATAATCGTTAAAGTTATTTATTAGAAAATTTTACAAACAAAAAAAAATTTCAATAAAATTTTATCAATAAGATGTTTGACATTGTTTACTCTTAACTATTTTATCAATATCCGCCCCTATAGTGGTCGTTGCACTTTTCATACTGGTCTGAAGGTTGCAACGTGTTTTCTATTCAACTCTAGTTAAGGCGACATGATTCCCCATATCTGAAGAATTTAAGTTTTATGAGTTTTTTTAAAAATATAAGCAATAATTTAAAAAAGTTTCTAAGTGAATCCCTCGATAAGGAACCAATTTAAAATTTGGACTAAAAAAAGTTGCTTATTGCCTTGGACATTAAGGCTTCAAACTGAAAAAGGCTGAAAACTTTCAGGCGCGATTACTCCTACAATATAAGCGGAGTGTGTTTCATTATAATTTTATTATATTGACAAAGGCCTAAATTTTAGGCCTTTGTTACCGAGGAAAAAATAATGAATATCCTAAAATTGAACATAAAAGATGCTTAGTGTCAAAGTTCTAAATTAAAAAAAACGTTTGCAACATTTTCAACTCAATTTTTATGCAGAATAATTTTCTGTACGAATAAATCATAAGAATAATAATAACCAACAAATTTCCCCTTTTTCCGAAGAATTGACGAATCAGGCTCATTAACATCTTTAATCTGTGCCGTCCCGCCGCGTTCCAATCTATTTATGTTATCGGCCATTCTTCGCGCGCTCAGTCAACTCTGCATTTAATTAGCGGTTAAGTGACTGTTGTTTCGACGATTAACTGTGATTTCATATTGTTAGCGCTTCTGCTGATTTTATTACAGTACCAAGAAATGGTGGTGTTAAGCATAATATAATTGGTTTAAAATATGAGAATCATCAACTTACCTACCTACCTAAAAGTGGATTCGCTGCATCGGCATTGGTTGAAAACCAATTCATCGGCAGAACAACGCAAGAGATTAGCTTAATAATTGCTCAGGAATGTACCATTATTTCCATTGATCCAGTAACTGGATCCAGCGTCACTGGGTTCCCTCGCTGGATCGGCCTGGGCAATGGGCCGGGCCGTTTATTCGCGCGCGTCCAGTAGTAATTTTTAAATCATAGAGTCTTTGAATTTTTAAATCGGGAGTGAAAAAGCGAAGCGAATTAAAGGCATTGTCAACAAATATTTGCGCGTTATTACTAGACTCAATGATTTTATTTTACTTTTAACGCCGTCTATGGCTGCCCTTAACATTCATCCTACTCAAATATTCGGCAATGCTGTAGACCGCATATTTTTGTCGCGGTCAACTTGGGATTTTATGTTCCAATCTTCTTGTCTATATAATGGACCAACTTTATAAGCTTTTCAGCAGACCACTTTTTCGATGTCAATTTCGAAACGTCAAACAAAACACGTGGTCACTGTATGAGTAGGCGCTAGCAACTGTCTGTATACTGGCACGTAGTGTTTCTACGAATCCAGCGCCACTGGCACGGGCTGCGCGGTGAGCGGGTGCGGTCACTGGACTGAAAAATAGACGGTCGGTCTATTCCGATCCAGCACTGGATCCAGCTACTGGATCACTATAAATCAACCCTTATGACTGGGGTGTTTCCCAACAGCCATGACCTAATTAATTTATGTTCGGTCAATTTAGTTTCATTTTTTTTTTAATAAATTCTTAAAAGATTGTTTAAACTTATATAAATATTCAAAGTCATCACTAAATACAGTAAATAATTCCTAATAATGTCAAGAAAAAACAATTAAAAATCGGTTGTGTTCCCGAAGACCTGCCCGGCAAGCAGCCAAGCCTCCCAGCCCCTCCCGAAAACTCACCCCCCCCCCCCCCCGCCAACCACATTACATGGTGTTAAAATGGGTATTTTCTAATATGATGTCGTATTTTCCTGAATATGGCAGAATTGAAAAATCATGTGTTTCGCTTGTATACGAAATAAAATATTTTACAATGTGGTTTAAGTCCAACGATGCATCTGTGTATCGAAATTCAAGTCTTTAAGTGCGATATTTCGAGATTCAAGTACGACTAGCTTGCCCCATTGATGGAACGATTTCGAACACAACATCTTTTTCACTCTTGCCATTATCAAATGATGTTCACAAGACGTTGTCTCTGCCGGGAAAGTAAAACTGCATAGCCAACTCTGGCATAGGTATAGCATGCCTGCGAAACCTGAACCCTGAAACGAGACTTTAATAACTTTCTAGAAACTGAGAAAAAATATGATAATCAAGTGAAATAGTGGGTTCTCTTTCAACTCCTACATCAAATTCCTCCATAAATGTTAATACAGATTGAGAGATATAAATGTTAAGAAGAGAGCGAATGACAATACAATGCTGATAGATGTTTCTGTATTATAGCTTAGTTAGATGGACTCGGGATAAGGATGATAATCTTTTAATCCTGTCGAAGCGTCGCCCGTGTCGGGTGGTGCTTTATCGGGTTAAATAAACGGTGCTTTAAGCGATATTGTACGTGCAATATTTATGTTTAAATAATTCACGTACTTGCAGCTATACTAAATCCGTCAATCGCTTTACCTACCCATAAAATCTGTCATAAATCCAATAGATCGGATGAAAATGATTTGAGATTTTTAGATTTTATTTAAGAAAATTATTTTTTAAATTTGTTTTTATAAACTTCGTCCTTTTCCGTGCGACCGAAGCTCGGCACTTTCGTACCGGCGAGTACCTACACGGCGAGCGCCGATATGTAAAAAAAGTTTCCCTGAAAACAGAGATAATTATCGGCCCATATCTGTTTTCCCAGTTTTCGCTGTTTGCCGTGAGACGTCAGCAATTCGTTTGGGCAATCCGGCCAATACCTGGGGAGTCTGGAAACAGAGATGGGAAATCATTCCATAGGAGACAGATAGCATGATGTCGTTATAACTCCCTGGAGTGGCGGGTTCGCCCTTTGTAATTGTCGCCCCTCAATGTTTTACCAGTTTTCATCATTTTTTCTAACTCGACTTAATTTCTTTGCTGATTACATAACACGGACAAAAAACAAATTGGTTTTAAAAAAAAACTCCACGCAAGATGCAATAGCCAGGCTTATTAAAAAAACACTTCTCAGGCTAGACAATATTAAAAAACCCCTAGGCATTTTTGTGACCTCTCGAAGGCTTTTGATTGCGTAGAACACTCAATCATATTTCAATTAAATACTATGGCATTAGGAATAACAGACTGCAACTCATAGAATCTTGTTTGCAAGAACGCATTCAGATTACGCAAACGGGGAAAACCAATAGCGCTCCACAAAATATTCACAAAGGTGTTCCTCAGGGATAAATACTTAGACTGATTATCTACCTTGTATATATAAAGACATCATAGAGTGCCTGATGTCCGTGGATGACGAAATCATTGTTTTCGCCGATGACACTTCCCTTCTCTTTAGCGATAAAAATAAAGACACTCTGGCTCAAAAATTAAAAGAAAATGTAGACAGACTTGGTATATGGTTCCAAGTAAATAAACTGGCACCCACTTTATGTAATTAAACCGAAGCAAAAATACCCCTATGACTAAATTCAACGGATTAAAAAAAAACTAAATTGCACCGGTCTGATCATTTAAATGACATCAGTAAGAAATTGTGCAGTACCACCATAGTCGCCATTAAAAAGATAAGAAATGTATGTAGTCCTAAAGCCGCCAAATACGTTTATTTTGCGTATTTTCATTCCGTAATAACGTATGGCCTAATGTTTGGGGGAATGGCGGCAAATTCAACCAGAATTTTTCTCCTCCCAAAAAAGAGCGGTTCGAAGATTATACAGTCTCTTTAACAAGATTTTGTAAGCAGCATTTCGTATAATGAGGAATAATGAATCTACTTTCATCATACATCTATCAAAATATGATTTAAGCTCGTAGACACCTAGCAGACGTCCCGAAGATTAGCCCTTGTCATCATCACGACATAAGGAATAAATCCAATCTTCACATAAACCGACAACGACTTATAAAAGTGCTATATAGTTTTATTCACCAAAATTTGTGTTACTATAACAATATTTCTGGGAAAATCAAAAGCTTTAGAGAGGACTATAAAAAGATTCCAGGCCAAATCAAAAGCTTTGGAGAGGGTCAATTAAAAAAGATAAGGGAGTTTGAAAGTTCTGGATTTATGTTCATTGCTTAATTTATAAAATTTTATACGTAAAAGTATTATGATCGCTGACGTTTTTATTAATCTCATTTTATTACGAATGCATATTGCTGGATTTGACAAAAATATGTTTTTACCTGCATAATTCTACATTTCTATTCTTTTTACATTTCTATTTTAATCTATTATTATCCCTGGCGTTTTAATCTTATTACTATATTTTGGTTATTTGTATGTAGATAATATTAAATATAATATTACAGCTAGGTCAATTATCGAGATGGTTATGTTTTTAATAATTAAATTTATAACGATTTATTTTGTGACACATTTAAGTGTATGGATGCATATCTACCGGAGTAGTTCATTTTATTGTATTATAGTGGACCTAACCAGTTACAAAACTAATAGACAATCAAACCTATAAATAATACTAATTAAAAGTTTATGAAGAGAAGTACCATTATAAACTTTCAAGCGCCTTATTTGTGCACTGAGAATCGCAATTCGCATGTTTTGTGTAACAATAGCAGTAATAGTGGCTTATTCCTAGGCAGTTGTATACGCGAAAATGCAGCACACTTGCGAAGTGAGGTCATGCCAGCGTAAAAGGTCGAAATTTGCAAGGGATAACGTCAATATGATGCTAAACACAGACACAACCATAAAAAGATTTTTTTTAAATACTACGGGAATTTTGTAGCACCCAAGGTTTCAGCGATGTTGCAACCGCCGTTGTCGGACAGCGGCGGTTACAACCTCGCCGAAACTTCGGGTGCTCCAAAATTCACGTGGTAAATTCGTTTTTAAACCTTTTTATAATGTCAAACAACCGCGATAGTCTTCGATTTCATACAGACACAATCGTACGCGTGTGCCTAGGAAATAAGGCCCAATTAAATAATTTTTAAATCTAAGCAATTAGAAATATTACAATTTGCAATTTATTAATTAGTTACTTAATCCCCAGCAAGAAAATTATCTCAGTTATTAAATGATGTTTACTGACCGATGTCGGACTAAGCAAAGCATGTGCATGTGCGGACATTCTATACCTAAGCATAGAGTTACCAAAAATTTATATAAGTTAAATTATAAAAAATAGAAGAGGTGAAATAATCAAAAACATGATATTTATTATGTAGTCGTAAAATAATAATAATAATAATCAAATAATAATAATATATAAATTGTATGATAAATACATTTAATCAGTTATAAAAATTAAAGCAGGTAAAAAATTAAGTATCCCAATGTCTCCTTGACTTGAATTGGAGCAAAAGGAAAACCGCAATTTTCAAGAGCCTGCGGCTCGCGTACCACAGTTTCTGTACTCCTGGACTAAGCGATTTAACCGGCCGGACGCGTAATAGAAAACTATGCACTGAACATTGATAGACGTGTGAGTGTGAGCCACGTCAGCGTTGCCAGAAATAGACAGACATCTAAATTTAAAATTGAAAAAAAAGCTCAATTTGATGTACGTACATAGGTTCGTTCTAAAGTATGAACATACATAGGTATGTTCATATCGATACCTAAGTACTAGTAAGTAATAAGAATAATAAACAGACTCCTTCCACTGTTTTTTTTAAGCTATTGCATAGCTTTTATCGCGGGCCTAGGCCAGCGCGGGGACCGAATCAAGAAATTTCTTAACGAAAATTAATGATTTTAAACTGATAATTACGTCTAAACGAGTACTGCTTATGATTCGAAAAAAATATATGTTAAACAAGAACATTTTCCTAATATTCTTAGCTTTGAATATTTTAGATTTTGTTTATATTACATAGTGTAATTAATTTGTGAAATTAGGTCTAACCGAACACAAAAACGACTACTACGCAAATACTATCTGGCGTATTATTATGAAACCTGCACCATTTTAAAGATAATTTAATTATCTATCTTTTTATCTACGATTTTTTCGAATAATCCGTTTTTTTTGCTTTATCGAATAAAAAATTCGTGCGCGGCGCTCTATCGGAAGACGTTTAAATTATTCCGAATCATTTGCTACCGCAGCCGCAAATGATTCGGAATAATTTCAACGTTTTCCGATAGAGCGCAGTTATCTGATATCACAAAAAATAAAATAAATAAATAATTATAATTGCATAAGTTGTTAAAAATGCTATGCAATAGCTTTACCGCGGCAGTCCCCGAGTGCCACACGTAATTTTTATTTTTTCTATTTGTTGAGTGGGGCTTTTCTAAGGTCTTTATGAGCCTTGTAACACTGCGACCATTGCTGATCTATTATGTTCGCCACCTACTATAGTTCTGCGCTAAGCCTCGTGTCATTTAAGAACCGCAGCAGGCTTTTGCCTGCTGCGGTTCTTAAATGTGAAATCTCGAAAGATGAATATAAAAAACTGCTTTTCAAAAAAAACAAGATCCAAAACAAAAAAAGTTGTAGATGATTTTCAACTCAGTTTTTTGTATAGAATTATCTACTGTAAATAAAAATACCCTAATATAACAAACATTTTTTTTCATTGTCATTTAAGAACCGCAACAGGCTTTTGGCGCCAGATTGTCTTACCTCCTCAGGTTGGAGGTAATGACCCCCCAAGTGGGTGTATCTTTCACGCATTAGCGTGCCACACTCGCACATGAGGTGCTGGGGAGGTTCCTCTGCTCCTTGGCAGAACCTGCACATTTTTGTGTCTCTGAGCTTGAGGTTGAACATGTGTTTGTTCCGGCCACAATGCCCCGTGAGCGCCCTCACCAGTATGCGTAGATTGGTCTTAATTAGCGCTTTGGAATGGTTTAACCCTGGCGTATTGTTCCAGTGGTTGACGGATTGTTCTAAACATATTTGTTTGAGCATTAGGTTTGCAAGGCTTTTAGTTACGCCACAGCAAGGTTCAGGGCCGTATAAGCTTCCCTTTGCTCCCGTCTTAGCAAGTTCATCGGCTTTTTCATTTCCACTGTTTACACTTCGGTATAGGCTCTTTGCTGAGCCAAAGGGTTTTATGTGTGCGATACACGACCAAGTTATCAAAACGAACAATTACAGGAGATTCATCATCAAATATAATAATTTAAATATTATATAATATAAATACTATAACGGAGAAATTAAAAACTCTATTAGTATAAATTAGCATAAATATGTAAAAGCATTAGCATAACTATAACAAGTAAAAACTATATTAGGCTAAATTAGCATTAACATCACTATGTAGAATAATTAGCGTAAACCAAGCTAAGTAAGATAAGTTAGGTTGTGTTAGGGCATAAGTATGTACGATATCTAGTGTAAATCATTTTATTAGTGTAATCATTTATTATTGTAATTGTAAACAAATTAAGTACCTACACACATTTAGTGTATACCAAGATAATTAGTATAGGTTAGGTTATGTTAGGTTAGGTTAGGAAGTAGGTATATTAATTTAGTGGAAAATCATTTATTTACTGTAATTATATATTAGTGTATATTCAGCTAGTTATTATAGTAAATATAGGTTAGTTTAGGAAGTCAATACATCTACTTAATGTAAACAATTATAATAGTTAATATAAGTATAGATAATATAAGTCAGGTAATAGATAATATAAGTCAGATATGAACACATTATTGTTAGTTACCCACTGAAATTTAAACGGAACTGTAACATGTAATTTGTATATTTTTTATTAATAAAGACTATCATCAAAAAAATATATATGCAAACCGGCAACGCCGTCACAACTGTGTCCGACTCGTGGACCGATCGGGCAGCGGAAATATTCGCACATTTTCCCTGAATTATGAATACTGTGACGTATATAAAAGTATACCCGCGCTTTCCTCGTATTTACATAGGGGACAGAAATAGATCCAGCGAGATCTTCCCTGTGATATTTTCCCGGGTCAAACTTTCGTCTTTATTGAGTAAAAATATAAGTCCTATACATAAACATTTCTTCTTCTATTAAGTGTCGTCTTCTGTCGAATAGGTTTTTTTTATTTCGACGTAAATACATTTTATTTAATTAAAAATATATATAAAATAGAAGACTTGGATATACGTACTGTTATCCATGCAGAATCGTTGGAAATAAACATTACTATAGCGAAAAAACATAGCTCTATGCATACAAATATGCTAGCATATCTGAAATGAAGCGAAATCGCAAAACCATCTAGACCAGTGATTGCCAAAGTGGTCTAGGTGGACCCCCAGTGATCCACGGGAGACTCGAATGGTAGTTCACAAGTTATAAGTGGGGGGGGGGGGGGTCACGAAAATTTATCTGGTTTCGACAGTAAAAAACAAAAATATTGGCCTGATTTTACATACCAATGTTTATTTAGCATTAATTTCCTTTTTTTAAAACCTCCCTTAATTTTTTGAGTAGTGTATTTTAAGAAGGTCAGCGACTGCTTCTTGTAAAAACTTGCATATTCGATATTCAGTACAGGGTTGGAAGTCAGCTTAGATTTAATCTTCACATTTTTTGACAACTTTTGGGAATATGGTAGAAATGTAGCAAAGGGGTCCACCGAAACCAGTAAAATTTTGAAAGGTATCTATAAGAAAAAAAGGTTTGGGAACCTCTGAAATAGACCTAGAAGGTTTGTATCTGGCTGTGCTGTGTTATACTTTGTTTGTTGACGCGCGAACTGACGCATTAGATTTAAATTTTCAAAGATTACGTATACATACTAAATATCAATAGACAATAATAGTACGTTATTATTTTGTTCAACGAATCCTTTGAGATTATCCCCTAGAAAAAAACCGTGAGAAACCAGAAGCCACGTTTTTGGTACTATTATTATCAAGTTACAATTATTTTTTTGTTGATATGACACTAGATAGTTAAATAGATATGACACTAGATATTAAATAGATCTATAGGTTTATAACTTATGAGTTTGTTGATCGATCCAGATGATGAAAACCTAAGGTTGGTCAACATACCTATCCGTATATAATTTAAAGTTATATAAATCATTTTCATTTATTTATTTCCAAAAACTCTTAGCTGATTGTAGAAACTTGATATCTAGTTATATTTGAATGAATTTTTTTTTCGTCCCATTTTTACAATATCTAAATTGATCACCAAGGATATATAATTCAACGTTCTTTATTATTGCTTTTATGATATGTCGATATGCAACATTTTAATACTGGCAATACTCAAAAATCATCATTAAAATGTACTTACTAAAACCACAAATTAAAATAATCAATAAAAATAATCAAGATAATATAAAATCAGGAAGGTCAAACTAATTCAAAAATGCTACTTAAAATTGACAAACAATGGCCAAAAATTAAAAACATCACTAAAAATTAACAAACTCTTCGATCGAATAAAAAGCTTTTCTATTAAGAATTCTTTTAGTATTTTTTTTTAATACGCTTGCCACTTCAATTATTTTAAAACTTTTCGGTAGCCTGTTAAAGTAATATGACCGGAATATTTTGTGTCTAGCCTTGCTGTGTTTAGTTTTGTACCTACATGGTATAAAACAAAATATTTATTTCTCGTATTTTTGTATGAGTATCTGAAAACTTTTTATAATGTATTTCTTTATTCCTGGCAAATTACCATGATTTGCCTACTATTCGTTCTATTCGTAACTAATATTTTAACAGTTTTGATCTTATGAAGCTATGTTTCTTGGGTTTACATGGGGCTGACTCTCTGTATTTAGAAGGTAGCTGCCACTTTCCAAGATGGATGTTATCCAATATGCCATGTGAGAGCTCCGTCGCTGTGACCCGTTGCTCCCCCCCCCCCCCCTCCTCCGAGGGGTGGTAAATTAAGGAATGGTAATTTTGCTATCCAATGGCGTGTATATTTCCCCGTCATATCTAGAACAGATACTTTTCTAGATATGACGTGACGTCAGTTGAATCCAGTTCAAACTCTGCGGTTTCTAAAGACGTCACGCCGCTAATAAACCTCGTTGAGCTGCTATAACAAAAAACGTCAACACAATCAGACACAATTAAAATGAACGGAAAACATTGTAATATTTTTTTCCTGATACGGTTTTTTACATCTTATTAAGTTACAAAAGTTCATTAAATTGTCGTTTGTTTAATTTTGTTTAAGTATGTTCTTATCAAGGCTGAAATCATTCACAGTGTTCATGAATAAGCGAAAATTTATTTGTTCCTGCGCGGTGTTCCGCCCCATTAACATATCTTCTTCTTGTAGTGCTGTCTCCTAATGAAGGTTGGCAATCATCTTGCTGATTTCAGTCTTTGAGACCGCCGCACGAAACAATGCGCCAGTGCTCAGCTGGAACCACTGGCGTAGATTTTGACAAGATGAAATTAAATATGGACTATGAAAACAACGAAAATTATCTAAAATTTCTTAGTATTGTTTCATAATTAGACATTTATTAGCAACCTAATTTCATGTTGATCTCTTTCTAACTTTATGACGCGCGTTGATGCTTGAAAGAGATAAATATATTCTGTTTTATAAGCTGCGCCCGGATTATTACAATTGTCAGTTGACATTTTCAGCGTTAAAAATGTATGAGATTTACTAAGTTTGCAGCTGGCAATGTTCTGAAAATGACAATAAACTACATGTTCTATTTTTAGCATCTACATACCTTAGAAATGTTATTAGATGTATGAGAGAGACAAATAGATACGCTGATACGCCGCGGCCGTTCCGTAGCATACTTTATTAACATTGCCGACTAGTACATTAAGAGTTCGATTTTTATGAAGCATTTTACAGCGGCAAATCAAACATAACGACTAGCAACGCTCGGTCAGGCAATAGGCGGAACCACCAGTACGTTACAACCAGTACTCGCGAGTATCTATCGACTACTATCTAAAGAGTGTTATTGGTTTTAGGGATGTTGTATGGTTCATTGTTTACCAAGAGATTCTCAGTGTTCTGGAGGAAATAAGTGATATATAAAAATGCTGATCATTATACTAAACACCAATTCTTTTCGAACTTCATAAATCTGTGGAATTTTAAGTATTTCTAGCATTTCAGTATTTGAATAACTGTTTTTTCGGAGCTACGACAACGTTGAATTCACCTTAATATACAGTAGGTTGCTAACTAATCTAGCACGTGATGTAAATATAAAAATTTGATTATTCTTATACATGACCTAAAATGATTTTAATAAGAATGATGTTCTCTATTAGCTCCAATCATTCGTTCAGGTTTTGGGCATGGAATCCATGAAATTATTGTACTTTTCAATGATTTAAAGTCTGGAAATTGTATAAATAAGATGAAACGAATTTACCGCGTGAGGTTTGTAGCATCCGATCTTTCAGCGATGTTGCAATCGCCTTGTCCAGGGTAGACTATAACGGCGGTTGAAATGTATTGCACTGACAATGTATGTGGTATTATAAGACCAGGCTGCGATAGGTAGAAGCAAAGATGATAGAGGCAGTATTTCGAGTATGATTTACGGACCCACAATTCATTAACTGCAAGAATATCATTGATTCCACACTCATACGTCCAGTAAGTCATTAAATCTAACAGGAGAATATCATACGCATTAAAATAATCTATAATAGATCAAGGACTGTACACTTACCGCCAAAACAAAGTCCTTGCTGTTATTCGCGAGGTAATTACCCTCAATTGGCTCGTGCCTACAAGTATCTGACAGTACCCTACAAACCCCAAAAACAGTTTGTGCGGGATGACTCTAAAGGCAATACCACATTCCACTACAAAACCTTTCTCAATAATCTTGGAAGCTTCAGATTGGATTCTGGAGGTGTTCAATTCGGTCTAAGCAGTATCAATTTCCTGAAAGTCTCGGATGCATAGCCTTTCGTTCAGATATAACTCTTTACTCCCAATCTCGGAAGTTATTTTAGAAATAAGTATAGAATGAATCCTCATTGCAGAATTAATTGTTCCATGGTAAATAAATATCCCAAAAGACCACGAGTACAAATTCAATAAATAACATGATCTCGCAAATGTCGTCACCCGGAAAGGCTTCTTTGCCCACTTCCACGCGATGGAAGTTGGCGCTTGTGGCCTGCCAGTTAAATCTCTGTTTCATGTCTTCCAAAATCTTGGTCTCTCCATGAAAATAATCTGCTTTTTCATGGAAATATATCCAAAACAGCAATTTTCGCAACTCAAATTCTATGGCTTCCAAGGCCAGCTGTCTTGCCACATGTGAACGCTCACATGTGGAAAGACACCTGTCCTAAACTGCAGCCGGTCGTTAGTCCAGAGTCCACCGCTTACCCCTTAGAAGGGTAATAATAGTATTATTTATTTATTTAATAATTAATTACTATATACTAATAAACATTGATTCGACTTACAAAAATAACAGGAACCGTACGTCAAAACCTTTATCATATGCTTATTTTATTGTCATCCAACTGGGACTAGCCCGTTCTATGGTGGAAAGTGCTCTAATATTACAATAAATTAGATCAAAGCTTCAGAAAATGCTTATTAAACTAAATTGCCTTAACATTTGGTAATTAAAAAAAACAAATCGAAATCCCAATATAAAATCGGCATTAAATAGAACATAACATCCCGTTAAATGAAGTAATTATTATGCACCCGATTCTGGTCGGTGAATTCGATGGCAGCTCTGTTTGTATTTATTATCCATAGTACTAGGTCATATAGAAGTTAAATAACTAATAAATTAATCTTTGAAAATGATAACTTATGTTCGCATTAATTCGCACAATTATTGCGAACCTCCTGCGATGATTAGGCACTTTTACGTATTATAGATTATATATGTCATTATTATCTAATCTTATAGGACGGATCTTGATAATTTTCGACATATTGACACTATTTAACGTCCGCCAAACATTGCAGATTAAATGATCTTATCAAGGCGTTTGATTCGTGGCGCCATTGGTATTTATAATTCATAGATAGTGGTTATTCTATTCCCTATAGGTTTGGCATATTAAATAAAATATGGGGGCGTATCACGACCATGTTTCATGAATATGGTATGGTGGGGTGTGGATTCATGGACTAATAAAATAATTTAAATGTTATTTGCTAACATGTTTTTTTATGTAAGGTCGAGAAAAATGCATGCAACGCCTAATATTACACGACTTCTCAATAAAAAAAGGAGTGTTATGTGTTCAGGGTTCATCTATGTATGTTTTCCGCTTATTTATTCCACCATAACTTCTAAACGCTTCAACCAATCTAGTTGTATGTGGTAAATAAATATTGTTGGATAATATAAAATAAATATTGTAAATATTGATAAAATAAAATAAATATTGTTGATGTATGTGGTAAATAATAAATATTGTTAGTTACATGTTACATGAGTCTCCATTTGACAGTTTATTATGTTTTCGTTCTTCTTCTGTTCAAATGTCAATAAATTAACATAAATATATAGTGTTTAGTGTCAAATGATAGGTCTGATTGATTACATTACGGAAATATACGATCTATATGGATAAATGCATAAACCACAAATATAAAAAAAAACATATTTTTTTAAATTATAAATCCTTTTGTAAGTTATTATTGCAACGCCTATTATTACACGACTGCACAACAAAAAAGGAGTGTAATGTGTTCAGGGTTCATCTATGCATGTTTTCCGTTTCCTAATTCCACCATAACTTCTAAACGCCCGAACCGATTTAGAAGTGTGTGGTACTGTTAGAATTGTTATGTCATCCCGAGTGTCATGATAAATGCGATGACCCCTTGATCTCTTATAAGGAGACTGCAGCGTCTTCGATACAATTCGACGTGTTACGTGTTCGTTACATGAGTCTTCCTTTGACAGTTTATTATGTTTTCGTTCTTCTTCTTCGCGGATCTTCTTCCAGGAATAAGACCTGTAGGGCCGCCAGTAACGAATAGAAGTTTGTGGAATATTAATTTAGCAAAATAAATTATGCAAACTGTACCTTAACTGACCAAATATCAAGTAAGTAGTTGTCTAAATGTCCAAATATTAATAAATCAACATAAATATATCGTGCTTAGTGTCAAATGAAAGGTCTGTACATGTATTTATATGTATATTCCTAAAAAAACATGTTTTTTTTGGCGCTCTAAACCAGTCTCCCCCCTTAAAGAATGAGAAAAGCGATCCGTCAGAACTACAGATAATGACTAAACTCAAAACTAACCGAAACGGAATTGGATTATTACAAAACGCTTATTTGAAATTAAGCTGACAACTGATCGAAGTGTGAACGTACCCTCATCTTCCGTTTATACTTCCTTACGCAGCCATTTTATTCGAGAACGATTCCATCATTTGTCAGGCTGTACGTACAGCGGGGGGTGGGGAGGCGCGACCGCATGTCTGCAAACAATTCCTTTAACAAATGGTATGAAAAGTGAGCAGTTGCAATAACGCTATGCTATTCCAGCTGTCACGACAAGCAGCATACGCTCCGATCGAAATGTCGGAGATACACGCTTTCCTTCTGTATCCGACTTGAGATATTCGAAGAGAAAACGGAGAACGCCTGCTTTTGACAGCCATTCAGCCAGTCCGCATTGGTAGGTGTTATATGGGTCCGTATTCCCTTTTAGTTGGGGAGCCAGCGACAATAAAGTGCAAGAGTTTTGTAAAAGCTGATACTTTCAGATCAGACAGAATTTTGACCATAGAATGCCGGGATAGTCAGCAGGCCAGATTCTGGGACACATGGCGCTGGCGTACTAGGAAAGGTGTAATTTCAATTAGTAACCCCGAAGCGTTTTAGAAAATCTGAAAATTCACCAGTAAACAGTGAATGCAATAGAAGAACTCGAAACAAATGGTCAGACTGCTTAACAATAGTGAACGCGTGACAAAAACGAAGTGCCTGAAAATACGCCGGTACGTATTTGTCGGTAACTATTACACATTGGTGTAATGTGCCTCGCAATATTTAATGGGGGTTTATTTTTGGGACATGTATGGAGTAATGCTGACGCCAAGCATTCTATTGCTAGGCAGTCTGACCATTTGTTTCGAGTTCTGTATTGCATCCACTGTCTCATGATGAGTTGGCCACGATGACCCATGTGTTCAGGGTCGGTCATACTCACGGGTCAACACCCATCCGACGGCCTCCACGCACGGGGTGCGAACCTGGGTAGGACTCTGGCCAACGAACCAGTTTCTCCTGGGAATCAAACTTCTGGCGCTCCTGGACGGTCTGCGCACCGTGCGGCGCAAGCCAATCGATTGTGCACTCCGACTAACAGTCGGGGGAGTCTGGAAGCTGTATTGTTTCCTATAGCTGTGTTTCCGCCGGGTTTATTCCTGGCTCACTCGCGGTAAGGCGTTGGACTCTCACGGGTTGTGACGTAGCTGGACGTAGGATTGTACTGTCCAAAGTCTTCTACGTTCACTGCAGGGCGACAGAACGACTAATCGTTAAAACGTCCTGTGGTGACGGGCTCGCCCGTTGTAGTCGACACCGCAAGATGTTTCCTATAGAGCGGGGGTGGTTGCGTACCTTACGGTGACTGCTCTTGAAATGACCATTGGCCATCCGATCCCGGTTCAGAGCCGGGAAAAGGACGCCATGGTCCGCGATAGATTCGGTATACACCGTTTCACCGCTTCGTAAGGGAGAGGACCGCGCAAGCGACCTCGAACTCGGAACCAATCGAGAGACCAGAGAAATCTGGTCACAATTGGTAGTTAGGGCGCGAGTGCCGCCCGCCAGGTAACATACCTGGCTATCTCGCGGTAAGGCGTTGGTCTCTAACGGGTTGTGGCGTAGCTAGACGTCGGATTGTTTTGTCCAAAGTCTTCTACGCTCACTGCAGGTCAATAGAACGACTAATCGTTAAAACTTCCTGTGGTGACGGGCTCGCCCATTGTAGTTGACACCTCAAGATGCATCCACTGTCTACTGATGAATTTTCAGATTTTCTGAAACACTTTGGGAGTACTAATTAAAATTACACCTTTTCTAGTACGCTAGCGCCAGGTGTCTCGGAGTCTGGCCTGCTGACTCTATCCCAGCATTCTATGACCAAAATACTGTCTAATCTTTTCGAAAGCATTAGACTTTACAAAACTCTTTCGCTTTTTTGTCGCTGCCTCTTGGACTATTTATTTTTAGTGCCTCATTCAGAGAAAAAATAAGCATGTAAAACGGCATCTAATAGTATTCAACTAATGTTTTGGTATTCTGCGAAATGTGCTAACAAATGCCATTTTGGAGTGGTTTACATAACATTATTGCAGGGTTTGTTGGTTCATGGGTTAATTGGCTGGGATGCCTGTACTAAGACTTGGTATTGGTACTCCCAGAAACTTTTATGGAGAGTCATTAATTTAAAAAAACTTTCCCGAGTAGTTCAGAGTAACGCAAGCAATATAGGGTATATAAGTACAAGCAATTGCATGTACTTCATATAAGGCAAATATTCGTTAAACAGTTGCTCGTTCATTATCATAAATATAAAAATGACTAAGTACGCAGCTTGCAAATAACAACTACGAGGGCTAAAAAAGGTTTAAATTTTGTGATACCTCAAGTAAGAGCGACAGGCTTGGTACATTACACCCAGAATGTACAATAATCTAGAATAACATGTTAAAATATTAGATAATATCTATAGTTTCAAAACTTGAATAAATAAATTACTATTGGAGTTAGGACGATCTGGAATGGAGAAGGAACTGACGATTGTAGTTTAATTTATTTAAAATAATATATCTATGAAAGATGTCAATATATCTAGTGTTTTAGTGTTTAATCTAATAAATATTTTTTGTATTTTTATAACTTGGCTTTTATTAGCTTGACCTATAACGCTTAAGCTATAACGTGACTATAATGCGATGTATGTATCTATCTATCTATCTATCAATGTAATGGAATCTTTCAAGTTAATTTTCACTATATTCCTGAGGTTTGAATAAATTGAAATTTTGCACATTAACCCGTCGGACGCCGACAGTGCCTATAGGCACTTTACATCGTAGACAGATCCGCGCGTAACCGTTTCGGCCGGCCCCCATATATATTATATTAATATATAATATACACGACGAACAAGATTAATTACTAAGTAACAAGAAGGAATTAATGAAAAAGCGATATTTTTAATATTTATTCAGAAAATCGACCAAAAAGTTCGGTGTAGTGTTTTGCACGCGAAGGCTGGCTTCCGAGTGGTTAAAGACCGACGACAATGCAATACTTTCATAATTTTGACCTATTGTCCAGACCTGATTTTACAGATTAGATATATAACCGGTCATATAATGACAGTAAATATTGTTCTTCTTTATAAATAAAATTATAGTTATAAAACTAAAAAGACTAAAAACAAAAAAAAATATACAGACTAAAATGTTCCTGGTATTTTAATTTTATGTACACAATTATTTGCTATAAAATTAAATGAATATTTATTTTTACCCAATCTATTACATCTACTTTTTGAGATATAAGTTTATTAATTGTTTTTTTAATTAATATTAAGTATTTATTATTGGACATGGACTATTTCTAACTTATTTAAATCTTTGACATTTTAATTTATTTCAACTGCGACATTTTTTTTGATTAATTAATATAAATATAATTTTTATAATTTATTTCGATTTGTTTCTTATTTTTACTTGCAATGTTGTTTCTTGTGACTATTTTATTCTACGATTATTTAATAATTTATCGCGACATTTCTTATTTTAATTATTTATTTGTTTACTTTTATTTTATTTTTTTATTTACATCATTCCATTTTTATGTATTGATGGACATCTTTTGAAAACCTAATAATTAATGCTGTATGAATGTATGAACATCAAATCTGAGAAAAAAAATATCCGCCTTAACACAGAACCGATAGCTAAATTATTTCTGCTGTAATTTATCATTGCTGCTAATATATTTGTATGCACGAGTATGTAGTTATAATGTAGAATTTTAGATATTTATTTTATTTTCATAAATGATACGAAATAAAATAAGGACATATAATATAACCCTCATATTGAATACATTTAACCGGTTCAGGTTTTAAATGTCGGTGTGTATTATTTTAATTTTACTTTTATACTTCTGCTTTTATTTTTGGACAACTTGTATAAAATTATATTTTGCTTAAATATTATCTTTATTTAAATACGTCTGTAATGTAACATTACGAACTTACTTTATTATACTTACTCATATCTCGGCCCAATTTTTATGGTGATTGAAGTTAATAATTACGCGAATCGCTCGGCAGAAATTATGCACGCAATGCCAGCATGAATAATCTAGCGAAAATGGCGTGAGCATACCCAAATCAAATTAAAGTAGGGTTCAATTACCTGCCTAAAACCCGAAATAGAGTGTCGTGGATCTCTCGTAATTATACTTTCCAAATTTTAGACATTTTTCTGGTGGCAGATCGTGTCATGAAAGGTGGAAAATTTGTTGAGAATGATGAATAAAATACAAACGGAGCTGCCATGGAATTCACCGACCGGAGACGGGCCCATTATAGATAATATGCCTTCCCGCAGAAATTGTATTGGGGGTTCGAAGGGTAATATCTGAATCTTGTTGGCACAAGCCACTAGGAGTCTAATTACCTCACGAATAACAGCAAAGACTTTGTCATGGCGGTAGGTGTACCGTTCTTGATCAAATGCCGCCTTGCAGCCAGCTAGAATATGCCTAGCTTGGGCCATAGGATCCATTTTGTTTCTAGGGTCGGCTTAACTCACGTTTCAGCTCCTATTCAGTAGCCTCTCCGTGTGAGGGACTACCCCGGAAAGAACTCTCGCGTCTCAGGCCTCAAGGCTGGTGGGTCGGTTTCCCCTAGAGTATCACCCTCCGGCGCTACTGGACGGTCTTCGCACCGTACGGCGTCAGCCAATCCGATGTTCACTCTGACTAATTACTGTAGGAGTGTGGAGACTATGGAAATATACTGTCTTTCAAGCAGCGGGGGTGTATGTTGACCTGTCGTCAATCACTCTTGAAATGACCAATCGGCTACCTGATCCTGAATTCAGAGCCGGGCAAAAGATGCTAAAGGTCCGCGATAGATTCAAACTGAATCACCACTGGATATACGGCAGGTAGCGGCTGCGCAAGCGACTTCGGACCCGTAACCAGTCGGTAGGTCGGAGGTATTTTAATATTTATTTCATGACGGAGACATCCTGCCAAAACTGGTAGCCAGGCGGCGAGGCTGCCCGCTTGGTCACCTAGCCGGTGCCTCACCATAAGGCATTGGCCTCTGACGGTAGAGACTTATACTCCCAAAGTCTTCTACGCTCACCTCACGTCAGATAAAACTATCGTTATCGTTAGAGCTCCCTGGAGTGTCGAGTTTGCCCGTTTTAGTCGACAGCTCTAAATGTGCAAAGGGTTTAACTACAAAGGGTACATGAACTATCTTCAGAATAGAATTCTTCAGAACTATCTTCAGAATATCTTCAGAACTATCTTCAGAATATCTTCAAAGTTACTGGGCTTGGAAGGCAATTCAATAAAATTTCAGCATATTTTACGCAGTCATACAACACTACATAATATCCTGGCATTAAGGCGACGATGTAGGTAAATTTCGAAAATTACATTTTTTGGCAATTTTTGAACAGTCATACTGAAATAACTGATGATGTTAGCCAACAAAAAAAAAATATCGTAACTCACGGTACCTTTCTTAAGTAGATAGCTATTTCAGATTTTTTTTAAAGTATTGGAAAATTGAGGAAAATAATTAAATCTGGGAGCTATACAGGAAATTTTCATTTTAGAGCATTTTTTGAAACGTGCCTCACACTAAACTGCACGATCAAGAAACTCAAAAAAAATACTACGGCATTTTAACAATAGTTGTAAAGAGGGATGTTTTGGCATAAATTTAAAAAAATAAGTTTTTCTTGTTAAAAAAAAATATATAAAAAGTGTAACTTTCATCCATATTCACTGTTAAATATTACTTATTACTGTGTGTTTTTTTTCAAGTTTGTTTTTTTTTACATAAACTATGTACAATAAACTTGTAGTATTGACGATTATTTTTTTCAAATAAAATATCAGTGTATTTTAAAAATAATATTTTGCAGAGCCCGTTTATATTATTTTTGTCATACAATGAGATGAGCGCGCTCTTCTCGCGACGACGCGCTGGCATTCAAAATGCCGCAAGCGACATTGGGTCAATATGGTTCTTATGTAGGGATCAATTACTGATTCAAATGGCATAACAGCCAACCTTTTATAGTGAAATGTTATTGGCTCTTAGAAACGTGACGTGGTTCATTTCGGCTTCGAAGGCCGACATATGCGGTTGCGTTCGCGACGCTCTGTTTCATGACTTATTATTACCAAATTGACATTTCGATGGATCGGAGATGTGAAAGTAAAAAAATATCGGTTTTAGATGGCTATTTCACCGTGTAAATGAAAGAGGTTTAAAAACATGATAAATCATATGTTG
Source organism: Micropterix aruncella (assembly GCA_944548615.1). NCBI lineage: Eukaryota > Metazoa > Arthropoda > Insecta > Lepidoptera > Micropterigidae > Micropterix > Micropterix aruncella. The sequence goes on from OX155964.1 coordinate 8,889,158, forward strand.
AAAAATAGAAACAATAATAAGTAAAATAATATTTAATATTTATTTATTTTTTTTTTTTTTTTTTACAATATTACTTTTTTTTAAATAAAAAGTGTTCATTTATTTGATAACAATGTTTCTTTATGTATAAAAACAAAAAAAAATTATACATATCGGTAGGTTTTGAACCTACGACCGGTGTGATCTTATGCGAGTTTAAAACAAGTGCGCCACTTCAGCTTGCTTCCTGCGAGTCAAAATGTGTGTATATAAGGGGACAGTAAATAATGCCAATACATTTGCGTTAGAGCCATATGACAGAGCTATACACTATGTATAAATATAATATACAATTAGGCTACGATTCTGACCGTTCTAATATAGAAAACCGTCAGATAGGCAGAATTGTAATTTAAAAAACAAAACGTAGGTATCTACTTTTTAAAAGCTTTTATTCAACTTGTAATGTCTGTGAAAAAAAATCTAAAAATGCGAAGAAATATTACATCAGCAGTAGCTTACAATAAATGTCAAAACTTTTCAATTGATGAGAAAATTGATTGCCTGTATAATGACATTTTGAACGCCCTGATAGATGCATTTGGAAACCATGATAAATGTAGAAGTTTTTAAAATTGTTTGTCGGAAAATGAAACACTGGATGCAATGAGTTGTTTGATGGGTGACATTATTTGGGAAAGAATACGTTACATAACTTAAAACGTAGGTAGCAATACATGCAAGAAGCCTAATTCATGATGTAGATAGTAATGTTCTCGAAAGGTTTAACGGCATCATTGCAAAATTTATTGGTGGTAAGAGGACAAATTACATCCAAAAGCAGTCTTACCAAGCGCGATGTAATGCGGCAGTTATATCATTTAATACAAAACAGCCACTGTCAAGATTACATAAAAAATATATAGGCAAAAGTCCCTCTGGCAGGATATCAAAAGTGGAATAAAGAAGACAGAGGCATTTAAGTAAATCCATTCTTTATAAAAGAAATAAAAGCAGAAAGTTTTTTTGAAGAAAAAAAACAATAATTCGCATTATGGAGAACATTGCAACCAACCCGATGTTCCATCAGAAATATTCGAAAAAAGCAAAGCTCTGTTATTTCAAGAATTGGAAAATAGAAAAATGATCGATTGCGAATTGAAAAACTTACGGTTATTCAAGGTGAAAGCAGCGAGTGGTTGGAATTACGAAGAAAAATGGTAACTGCGTCTAACTTTGGCGAAATTGTCAATAGTTAACAACACACAAAATGCGCCAATTTAGTTAAATCCATGACTGAAAATGGGATTTGAGCAACGTAGCATCAATTTGCCATGGAAAAGAAAATGAAACAACTGCACTAGAATGAAAAATATGTCTAGAAAAAGTGGAAATTCAGCAATGTCGATTATTCATTGACCCTAAATTTCCATTTTTGGGAGCTTCTCCAGATGGAATATCTGATGATTATATTTTTGAAGTCAAATTTCCCATTACAGCGCATAGAATCTGGTTAACGGAAGCGACAAGAAAAAGAAAAGTGACATTTTGGAAACAGAAAGATGGAAAACTTGAAATCAGCATCAAACATCACTGGTACGTTCAAGTTCAAGGACAGGTCCATATATAATTTCTTTTTATTTATTTATTTTTTATTTTATTATATACATACGTGTGCATAAATGTAGAAAAAAAAGAAAAACATTACGCCTATAATCGTTTATTACACATTTGGATTTCAGCATATTACACTTAAAAATTAATTATAAAATAAACAAAGTTCATATTAAATATAAAAAATATATAGAAAACCGATGGGAGAGGTAGGGAATTGGAAGTGATTAGGAAGAAGGAGTTAGACGATGGTATGTGTATATGTATATAGATATAAATAAAGATATAGATAGGTCGTATAGTGGATATATAGATACAGATATTTATTGATGTTTATAGGTATTTATAGATATATAATAAATATTTATAGATATTTATAAATATTTGTGGTAGCTACTGATATGTTGTATAGAAAGTATATAACTAATTACTATAGGTATTAACAAGCTCGTTAGGTGCAATTGATTTGAATAATTCTTTAACGAACGTCGGTTGGTTGAGGTTGAAAATGTCGATGGTGGAGAAACAAGAGTCGTACGTGCATATCAGCCCATAAGCGATGGAATGTTTCCCGTAGTTGGTATTGGCACGAGAGACCTCAAACGTGCTTGAATTGCGAATTAATCGCTGAGGAACGAAAAAACGTAAGTTTTCAACAAGGTATGAACTATCTGTGGTATTGTGGATAACTTTAAAGAAAGTGTGCTGGAAAGAAACTGTAACTGGAACGATAGATATAACTGGATAGGAAGTGTGCCTATTTACATTTTGGTCTGGTAAAAACGATCTCCTCAAAACCGAATATATACAGACGGATGATTTGATTTGGACAAATGTCATGGAAAAAACTTGTTTGTTTTTATATGGACTGTGTATTACCTGAAGTTATCGATCCAGGAGTATGAAGGAATATGGATTTAAAGGAGCCTGAATACACTTTGAAAGAAGCAAATAAAAGAAACGACACGATAAAACGAAAGAAATCGGTTCCTCTCCCTTGTCCAACGCTTAAGCGGTTGTTAGTTTTCAGTGATTCCATCACAAAGTGAGCAAAGAACTCACAGAGAATGTACTTGCCAATAACACTCCAAAGCAAAGCACAAGCAATATAGAGCCACCGAAAAGTACACGATATTCCAAATCTGTGCTGAGTACAGATCTAATTAATAATGATGAAGCCACCGAAAAGTCGGCGCACCACTACAAAGCGACACTGTCAAGGCTACAAAAAGGAAGTCTCAAATGTACTGCGCAATTTTAAATGTATTTATTCGTCTCTTTACATTTAATATGTATGTATCTACTCAGAAATAACAGACTACTTTGCCAACCAGAAATGTCTTCATGATTTTTTGTCTTAATGATTTTATATTTTCATTAATAATTATTTATTTTTAATGATGTGTATTTCTTTAAAGTTTACAATGATGTGCTTACAGTATCTAAAAATAAATTATATTACTTTTTAATTAAATAATTATTTAATGATAATGTACAAGGCGATGGGTGTCGTTATGTCCTCCTCAAAGAACTATTATACCGCGAATAAATAGTTCGATACACAATGTTGTTTTTTAATTCGATGCTAAATGTTTTTCTGCCAAAAAATACTATCAAAAACTGTCACTACAACTATCAAAAAAATACTAAAGCTGTATCTCACGGAACATGAATTGCGATTTATGTCATTTAAAAGCCCTTGGACAACTGTATCCAAAACAGTTAACGGCATTTCTCCAATTGTCATCTATCACCATTTAAAATAATTTTAAAATGTCGAAAATTAATTAGTGACAGGTGACTGTTCTTAATACAGTTTTTCAGGGGCTTTCAAATGACATATCGCAAATGAAATTCTGTAAGATATGGCTTCTGTCAATTTTTGACAGTGATAGTTTGGTTTAACAGTTGACAGCCAAAATCTAATGGGCGCATACCAGGGTGATACTATCCCTATGTTCCAAATTTCAACTCAATCGGTTCAACGGCTCGGCAGTTATCGTGAGAGATTACATACAGGCAAACAGACATACATTTCTCTGAAAATGGTCTTAATCATCTTGGTGGACCTCAAAATGGACATCTCTGTCGTTATCTAAACATTTTTTTCCGCACGATCACAACACCTTCCCTACCAGTGGCAGCCGGGAAAGTAATATAATGTTCAAGTTTAGATGATGATAAAGCGTAGCCTTCTTCTCCAGCGTAGGTACATGACACTTGCATAATCCCAAAATATAAATCCCATTGCAATAGTGTATACCTAGTGTGTTTAGTCCAGACATCGATAGCGAGTGAATATCGCTGCGAGATGAGTCAACATAATAAACACCTGCCCCGTCGCGAGGGGAGGGGGTAAGTAGGCGGGGCTTAAAAACTCAGATACGGTTTATTTTTTAAGTAGTACGTCGCCTTAAAGGCCAATTTTAAAATCCTGCAAAAATTTATTTTTACCCGACTTCAAAGAAAAGAAGAAGGTTATTAATTCGGTCGTATTAAAAAAAAAAAATGTTTGTTACCTTAGAACTCTGCTATTTATGAACCGATTTGGATTTTTTTTTATTCGCAAGAATATACTTACAGATTGGTCCCATTTTTATAAAAATCCTGATGGTGAGATCCATGAGGAATTGAGGGAACTCCGCAAATATTATCATATGAGATTGAAAATGTATATGTTGGTTCATTTCCGATGTCAATTCATTTATTTTTTGGTAAGCATTACCTGATTCTACACCCTGGGTTGGCTACCGACAAGGGAACTCCTCAACGGTCAATAGCACAGACCCCAAATTTTGTATACTAATTTAGTTACAATAGCTCGTTGTAAGTTTTATCATGACATGGCTGCTGCATCCAGGGTTGGCTCCGGACGAGGGAACTCTTCAACGGTCAACAGCACAGACACAAAATTTTGTATATGTATTCAATTACGACAGCCCGTTCTAAGTTTCACCATGGACTGCTGCACCCAGGATTTGCTGTCAACGAGGGAACTCCTCAACGGTCAACAGCAAATACATAAAATTTAGTATACGCATTCAACTATGATAGCCCGTTCTAAGTATCACCATGGATGCTGGACTTATAAAAAAAATTGGAGTCGGTTTTTCCTTTTCTTAAAATTTTGTCTATTATTTAATGTCCTACTACTAGGCGGCGCAAAAGCGAGCACCTTTTCGGAAGATACGCTCGTTTAAATACAATACAATACAATACAACGAACTACTCCAGTAGATAGGCATTCCTACACTTGAATGCGTCACAAAATAAATGCTACAAATAATTCCTAAAAACACAGCTATCATGATAGTTTTCATGTCATAGCTGTAATATTATATTCAATATTACCTACATACAAATAATCAAAATATGCCAATATGATTGTATAGTCAGGGAGAATAATATATTAAAATAGACATGCAAATTCTAAGTACTCGTAGAATTATCAAGATAAAATAGTTATATTGTCATTTCAGCAATGTGCCTTCGTAGTTTTTACAATTAATAGATGTAAAATAAATTGTATGAGTATAATTATGTCAGATATCCTAATACTATTATGTTTAAAAATTACGTTATGTTTTCGTGACATTGACATTTGTTTGTTTGCTTGTTTGTTATCACTCTTTATTGTGATATTTCACAATGGGCGGGTTTATTGTCATATGACAACTTCGCACAACCAACCCTACTATGACGTGTTATTTGTATGTGTGCGTGTAACATGTCTGTAATTGTGTGTATTGTTATTGCATTCGATCGACAGAATTGAAAATGCAATTCCGTTAATTTGATCCCAACAGAAAATGGTGACCGAGCCAGGAATCGAACCCGGGACCTTTATAGATCAGGCGACCTAACCACTATGCCACCGGGCCGTGTGGTAAGCAAGCACCATTTGTGAAGTAAGCAAAAGCATAACAACTACTCATGAACGCGGAATAATTGCGTGAAATGTTTTTGACAGTCGTGAATTTCATTGGCTAATCCCTTGGTCGCCGGTCTCGTGGCAACAGATCTACAAACACCGCATCGTTTTGAGGAGACTAGTCAACGCGGGACAGTCTTAGAAGTTGCCGACCCCTGCTGCAGACGTCCAAGAAGATTCATAAACATCAACCATACGACGTGCCACGGAATTGTACCTACATCAGCAGACGGTCTTTACAGCGAATTTCGGTTAAAGATTTGTAGATGTCCCTGTGTAAAGAGCAGACCGCCAATCACGTGTAAATTACAGACAAGCCCTTTTAAAACTCAACCACGAGAGAATGCTTTTCCTTTGAAAATCGTCATGATTGGCGAAGCGCATACGGATGTGAGGGACCACCCCTCACAAGACTCCAGGTTGTTCGGTGTGAGGTGGTGGTATCAACTTACGAGTTATCTCCGTATTGAAAGGCGGTTTTGATGTGAAGTAGAAGGAATTTATTGATCGAAGGTTTGAATATCGCCAGTTGTAACGCTTGCCGAAGTAACGAGTGCTCGGATTACTTTATCGAGACGCGAGGGTTGCGCGACGGAGGTTATATGGGAATACTGGATGATATTGTGCGTGTGCTCCTAGTATCTTGTACTGGGCACGGCTCGAGTCTGTGGGATTACAGACTGATGCTTCGAGACTCAGGGAGAATAAGGAAAGGAAACCAAGGAGCCGGATTCGTTGACCTAACTCGTGAGAGAGAGTACCGAATGCCGTCGCAACCTTGGGGGAAGGTGATCACTCGGGGAATGATATGTGACCGAGAAGCCGGGACACCGAAGTGTGCCGTCGCTATCTGGAGACATGACCACTCGAGGAATGATAATTTGGTTGCTTTTGCGCCAGTTTATATAGGCCGATCAATGATGCAATCCAAAAATATTCCGAGTAAAAGTATTGTTTCATCGTGCTGATTCATAGCTGCACGAGTCAAAATAATAGCTGAATTGTGTCTGTGGCTTTCACTGGAAATCGATGCATTTGTTGATCGCATGTAATGGACTTAAGGTCCGTTACACGGATACAAGAATGTGGAGCTGTGGTAGCAACACATTTTATGTTCTTTTTGTTGGACTTGGTTCAAAACATGATGAAGCGATAGGTCGTTGGGTAGGATTATGATAAAAGTGTACTATATTTTTAGTCTATGCGCTTTATGTTTCTGAATTTTAAATATGTTCTGCGATGGCACGTTTTTCAATTACCATTAATCATTATTATGGCGAATTCGTGTGCGGCAAAAATCACGATTAATTCGAATTGTTATTTAAAATGATTTTATTGTCATGCATTGTGCTAGGTGTATAACCATTATGACGTAATTACAGTTTTTTTGTTTTATATACGCATATATGCAGATTAATATAAAACAGTAATATACATATGTGTGCATACATACGAAATCTATATTGAATGAAAACATTTTAGCATTTTGAGTTTGGAAATTCGATTAATTTTCGTCCCAAAAACCAAACTTGCAAAATAATAGAGGTCCAGTTTTGCGGTCCAGTCACTATATATCACTTAGTCAGTCTGTATGTACATGTACATTTAGACATGTAAGAACGGTATTTATTATTTATATTATTCAGTGAAATCTCGATCGATCGTCCTCTGAATCTTCGCGTTTACGCATATGTCGTGTGTTTTGTATGATACCAAACAAGTAAATATATTAAAAAGAATAAAAAACACGACTGCCGTTACAGAAAGTGAACTATTGTATTTATAATTAATTTTTTTACGGTTTTTTAATGTAATATGTGTGGAGTATGTATTTATCCCTATATCTATAGATGTATATTTCCAAAATGTGCTCAAACAAACCTTTAACCCTTCAGGCCTCGGCCCCTCAGCCGATTGACAAGTTGATGTCCCAAAAAAATTTAGTAAAAAAAGTTGAATTATGACAGTGTCTCACCAAAACATTAATTAATGCCAAACCACTGTACCCATAATTAAAATAAAGCATATTAACATAATAAAACATAACAAAAATTAAAATAAAATTAAAACGGGGCCGTCACTCTGAATCGTGTTTTGGCCGATATCGGCCAATCGGGGCTCTAGGGGTTAATTTGAAACTAAACACGATGTATTTATGTTCATTTATTCGACATTTGGACATTTAGACAAGTATATTTTGACATTTGGACAGATTAGGTACCCTATGACACTCGGGATGACATAACTATTCTAACAATATCACAGTTTTCGAAATCTGTTCAAGCGTTTAGATGTTATGGTGGAATAAAAAAAACAGGTTTTCATCATTATTTCATACCGGTTTTTTCCTAGTACAATTGCGTAGTTTGGTAATTTTCTAAAATATTGGATTGGAATAAATTCGTAAGAACCATAAACGGTTATTTAAAAATTGGTAATATGTTATGAAGTGTAATAATAAAATACTTTGTATAATTTATTTTGCTAATTTACTATTCCAAATATTTCTCTTCGTTACTAGGCCTACCGGATATATTCTATTCTTAACTGTCAAATGATGAATTTCAACACGCACCGCTTAACACGGCGATTTATATTCAAGACATTGCTTTCTCCTTATATGAGAGCAAGGGGTAGCGGCACGTACACGATCTTGACACTAAACACGATACATTTATATTAATATATTGACATTTAGACATTTGGAAATTTAGACAACTACTTACCTACTTGGTATTTGGATAGTTAAGGTACCCTATGACACTCGAAAGGACAAAAGAATTGGTCTTGAGTGTGAACCTGTAAAATACGCATTATAATATTAGGAACCACTACAGTTAGAAGTGCATCGCAAAACATAAATAAATCTGCCGAATTAGCCAAGGTTTTTCTGCATTTCTAACGCTGGCCTAATTATTATTATACTATCTGTATATGTGTATGTAGATATATAAGAATCTTGTTTGAACAGAAGTTTTATCTTATCTTAAAGTACAATTTAGAATTTTGGATAGTGGCGTGAGCAGACGACGAATCATTAGTAAATTCTTATCAGACTTTTTCAATGTCGCCTATTGCGAAGCCTGAATATTTATAGTGTGTTGCGTCAATACAGACGATTAGTTTTATATACGTACAGCTGTATTAGAAGTGAGCAGATTCTGGTCTAGAGGCCTAAATTTTAGGCGTTTTTCCGAGTAGGATTAAAAATAATATTTTTTTGACAATCCATTTTTTTTACAAAATCTTCATTGACGTTTCAAGAATACAAAAAGAAATAAACAAAAAAAAAAACAAAATTTTAAAAAGTAAGTGCATCCTGGTTGACCAGGACGCACTAAAGCCGGGTCTCCAGCGCGTATTTCTTCGAAACAATACACAAAAAAACATTACACAAAAACAATTGTTTTCATACACAAGCTGTCTCCTGCCTATAGAAATATTTCAATTTTAAATAAACATTTTGTATAGGTATTAAAATCAGTTTCGACGAGGAAGACGAATTTTAGTTTTAGCAATTATGGAATTAATATTGGGGAGAAGAAACAACTCGAATCCATTGTCAATCTCATATCACAAAGTAATATAACCAACCTTAAAAACCGAGTTAAATGACAGTTCCGCGCATGCGCGCAGCGTTTGAAAATGTTTCCAAGTGCCACGGGAAACAAAAACATTATGTTTGCATAGACAAATGTGTATGGCCATGCCCATTTGTTTCGATGTTTTTGTGTATTGTTTCGAAAAAACACGCGCAAGGGGCCCGGCTTTACTCTTGCTATTTACAACCCTTGTAGTGTTATGAAATAAAGAAAAACGAAAAAATCTTGATTAGTAAAGACATCGCTATGGGCCGGACCATGAAAAAAAAAATCTTTTTTTCCGCAAAAGCAAAATGGCGGTGACTCTTTTTTGCCACTATTTTTTTATTTTTTTCCCTTTTTTTATACTGTATTTTTGACGTGACAACGTCTTAATTCGATGGAGCCGGCTGCACGCACGAAAAAACATGAGTCATGCGACGTTCCCTCGCTCTGAGGCGTTCCATTTATTATATTTATTATTCAATATAAATGCTGCCATCTACCGGTTGCGACAAGAATTATTTACTAACCTCAGTCTAAAATAGTACGAATGAAAATCACTAGATTGATTTAAATTCTTGACATAATTTTATATGTATTCTTGATATACGGAATGTTATTACTGAACGGACAATTTTCTTGTGGGTACAACGAAGTGCAACGAAGTAAGCAACTTTCATTTTAAAAAAAAAAGAATGAAAAGCTATCATTACGATGCGCTATCTAGCGGTTGGTAAAATGTCGCTGATATTGTTTATTTACGACGTATTACCTACCGCTAGATGGTGCAGCGTGCTCAAACGCTTCTTAAACCGTTATTTAACAGTTTGAGATTTCAAACTTTCAAATTAAAAAAAACAATAAACTTTAAACAATAAACAATTATACAATTATACTGCTATACAATAATACATTTACATGTTGTAGTCAAATCGGTGAGTATAAAAGCATATATTTTTGGGTGTTTGTAATAAACAATATCAGAATCTTAAATGAAACTGCTTCAAATGCAACCATTCCATCAGTATTTTCTTATGACGTTGTCACGTTCAACTATCGTCAGTAAACCGACTTTACAGACAACCGTTTTTTTTTTAAATCTTTGGTCCCGGATATAGAAGGATAAGCAAAGATGATTTCCACCAAGCTTCAAATAAATCGTGTAAGTAGAACTTGAGATCTCATGATATCCATGTCGAAAAAAGTAGTTTCGAGAAAAAAGCGTTTAAAGTTTGAGACAAATCACTGGATCCAATATTTAATCACTGGATCCAGTATATGATTATAAGCAACATGATTTGTAAATACAAGAGAAGTATTATCAACTAAAGAATTCAATATCAACAATGAAACACTTTTCCATAATGATTGGAAACTATAGTCTCATATTAAAACAGGAACTGCCCTTATTAATAGTTCCCTATTATTTAGAAAAAAATACATTTATTGAAACAACACACTAGCTGTATTACTAAATAACGAAAATATAACCGCGTAGCATAAAGGAAACTTTATAATGATTCAAATACTGAAAGTTGTAAACACATGCAACACCACATCTAATTACTAAATACTGTTATAAAACGTAAAATTTTTGTAGCTGAAAAACATTAATACTGCAGTAAAATAAATATCAGCAAAAATAAAGTCACACCTGCCTGAGCTATAATAAATAAATACAAACGGAGCTGCCATGGAATTCACCGACCGGAGTCGGGCCCATCATAATACTATTTTTTACACTTCTGGGGGGTGAGCAGTGGATTCCGGACTTACGAACCGGTTGTGGTAGGTTTAGGACAGCTGTCTTGCCACATGTGAGCGTTCACCTTGCCACCCATTCACTCCCCCTTCGAAGCCATAGAATTTGAGATGCGCAAATCGCAGTTTTAGATAATTTTTCTAAGAAAGAGTTGATTATTTTTCTGGAAAGGCCAAGATCTTTAAAGAGGTGAAATAGAGATTTAGCTGGCAGGCCACGAGCGCCAACTTCCACCGCGTGAAGGTGAACAGTGAAGCCGTTCCGGGTTACGGCATTTGCAAGATCATGGTATTTATTTAATTTGTACTCGTGGTCTTTTGGGATATTTGATTCCCATGGAACAGTTAATTCTACAATAAGAGCCACCTTCCGAGATAGAGAGTAAAGAGTTATATCTGGACGGAGGGCTGTGCATCCGAGACTTTCAGGGAATTTATACTGCTTAGAGACCGAATCAACCTCCAGAATCCAATCTGTAGCTTTCTCGATTATTGAGAAAGGTTTTGTAGTTAAATGTTTTTTGCCTTTAGAGCCATCCCGCACAAACTGTATTGGGGGTTTGGAGGATACTGTCAAACCCTTGTTGGCACGAGCCACTGAGAGACTAATTACCTCGCGAATAACAGCGAGAACTTTGTCATGGCGGTAAGTGTACCGTCCTTGATCTAAGGCCACCTTGCAGCCAGCTAGAATGTGTCTAGCTGTGCAAGGGGTATTGCTACAGAGGGGACAAGAACTATCCTCGGCAAAGCTCCAACGAGCGAGGTTACTGGGGTCTGGAAGTGTATGCTGAAAGGCATTCAAATAAAATTTCAGCATCTCTGGCGTCCAGTCATAGAGCATTACCTTCCAGTGCATTGGAGGCGGAATGCAAAAGTCCCCAATTGTTGTCCAATCATTCTGGCATTGAAGGCCAATAGCATGAGCCATACTCTTGCTGTCGTAATCTCCCCGCAAAAGAGACTTCTTCAAGTCCACGTCGCTCGTAGTTGTACTGCCATACCCTAGACCAGTGCCATTCTGGCTGATTCCAGTAAGGAACTTTTTGTGGAAGTCTACGCGGGCTTGTAGGTCATTTGAATCACTACGGCCACTTATTACGTGCTTCGATATTGCCGGATCTTTGGAATTGCACAGAATCGAATTTTTGGTTATTCTGGAGTTGGCGTAGAGCAGAGAGGGCAGTTTAAGCGCTAGCCCAAAATTTTGTTTGGACCTGAAGAGAGTCGAGGGGTCAGCTGGTTTGGCTAAGGACAGCCAGGATTTTAAACTAGCTGTCACCAGCGCATCTAGACGGGACAGTTGGGTTTTGGTAAAATCGTAAATAAGAAAGGGCCATGACAAATGTGACGTTAGATAATTGTCATAGATCCAGGCCTTACGAGGGCCAGAAATTAGCAAGGCATCTATTTTCGCCAGGCAACTTTTGAAATGCTCTATAACATGATCGCCCGAGACGTCTTTTCCCTGATGGGTGATTTTTCTGCCGAGGAATTTGAAATGATTGTTTGGGTCTATAAGGGAGATATTAGAGCCCTTATAGACCAATTTGGGGTCATAGGATGTAAATTTTGTGCCCATGCGGGCGAGTCCAAGGCAAAAACATTTGGAGGGCTTCACTTTTATACAGCCTGACCAGTCGCAGAAAAGCTCCACTTTCTGTAATAGCAGGGAAAGCTGCTTGGGGCTTCTGGTGATGAAAGTTAGGTCGTCGGCAAAAGCGAGGCACGACGAGGTGTATTGGCCGTCTGTTTTAAAACGGTAGCCCCACTTCCTGTCAAACTGGGTCAGGCTTTCCAGCAGTATATTAAAAACTATATTAAAAATCGTCGGGGAGAGGCAACAGCCCTGAAATAATCCAATTGAATATGGTATAGAGCGGGTAGTCCATTCTTGCGTTTTAACATGGAAAGTCAGACAGTTGTAGTAGGAGGCTACAATGTCACGTACGACTGGTGGGAAGTTGTACCAGCGGAGTGCAAAGTGGAGGAGACTGTGTCGGACTGACCCAAAGGCATTCTCTAGGTCGAGCCAGCATACATTGATTTGGCGTTCGTGCTGTCTCGCATCCTTGATGGCAGCAGCCAGGAGGGAATTGTGCTCGAGGCAGCCCGAGACGCCACGCATGAAGCCTTTTTGAACTGATACTCCAAGGTACTCATTCCGGTGCATGAATTCGCTCATCCTCGTGTGGACTATGCTAAAAAAGATTTTGGCCACAGTGTCTGTGAGAGCAATGGGCCGAGCGTCCTTTGGTCCGGTGCAAACTGGGACCTTCGGAATTAAGATGACTGTCGCTCGGCCAAAATTCTGTGGGACTACACCGCTATTCCATATATTTCGGAAGATGGATCCTAAATATTGCAGAAGGCAGGGGCATTTTTTGTATACTAAATAGGGAATACCATCCTACTACTATTATAAACGCGAAAGTTTGTAAGAATGTATGTATGGATGTTTGTTACTCTTTCACGCAAAAACTACTGAATGGATTTTGACGAAACTTTACAATAATATAGCTTACACATCAGAATAACACATATGCTATAATTTATAAGGATATATAGTTTTCTATCATCATTATCACAATTTTCCATCACCACGCGGGTGAAACCGCGGGGCGCAGCTAGTAAATAATAAAACCGTTAGAAATTTGAGGATTTCATCAAAGCCAGTTAAACTGATATTAAATAACCAGGATTCCATTGAATCTCAGGAGTACATTGAATCACTCTATCGTGTGATTCAATGAACTTTTTATCTCTTGACCACACCCTATTTTTTCGAATATATCCCCGCATAAGGTCGCATACGGATGAACATTTATGCAACCTATTTTTATTTATATTGCAGAAACCTCATGAAACCTATTTGAACCTTTTATTTATGGCTAAGCCATGTTCACAGAAACTATAGCACCATTTTTAAACGGAGATTTCAGACGGTAATTGTTGATTGTATTGAATCGCTAAAACTTACGAAATCACAATGAATCTCCAGCATTTCCCTTAAAGCCATCTTTTGCCAATCTCTGCGATGCGTATTTAATCATAGTTTGTAAGGGGCTCTCTAGATGATCAAGCATGCTTGCGTAACCGCATGCTTGCGTAACAAGCATGCCTGCGTAAACCGCAGGAAATATGCAAATATATTTATTTTTATATTTACCAAAAACGCCTAATTTTGTAGTTTATACCAGGGAGTCACGTTAATTATACGTAATTGATTGGTGAATGACGTGCTCCCTGGTATAAAATTACAAAATTAGGCATTATTGGTAAATATTTAAAAAAAATGCATATTTCCTGCGGTATACGATCCCCTCCCAGCCCACGACGCGATGCTTGACAAGCATGTTTGATCGTCTAGAGAGGCCATAATATATTAAACTTCAGAAGATATACTTCAGGAGATACTATATAGAAAATTATCGGCCTATATCTCTTCTGATGATTCTATAGTTCAGGACCGTAGTGACAGGAACGTAAAACAGGACTTCTTGTATTTTAATATAGGATTTTATAGTCCTCACTAAACACAAATTGATCTACCTAACAAGCCATTTATAAATGTTTTAAAATTGCCCATAAACTTCTAAATGCAGCACCCTAAACTGTGGGTATAACTTGGGACTTAAGTTGACTGCTTTCGACTATGCTTCCGACTGTGTCCAGCACAGAATCCTAATTGCATAACTTGATTGCTATGGCAACAGACCAAGCAAAGCAAACGAGCCATTGATTGATATTTGCGGCATAGGAAGCGAATACTGAGGCAGGTGGGGCAAGTACAGGGTGGGTCAAAAATCGAGCGAAACAGTTCGTCAACAATTTAAAAACAAATCGAGACAAATTTATTTTGACTCGAATAATCAATATATAAATATAAACATTAAAACATCAAAAAGTTACAATAAATTTTGAAAATGCCCTCTCTCACTTAGCGACAGCGTAGACAACGTATTTTGACCATATTCCCTATTTCATTGAATTTATCTAAGTGTATTTTTTTACACGACTGCCCAACAAAAAAGGAGTGTAATTTGTTCAGGTTTTTTCGTTTCTTTATTCCATTATAACTTCTAAACGCTCGAACCGATTTACAAGTATGTAGTATTGTTACTTGTATTAATTAATAATACGTATTAATATTACAATCAAGCAAACTCGATTGTAATATTAGAGTCCTGTCCACCCTAGAACGGGCTAGTCCCAGTTGGGTGACAGAATCAAATTTGCCATTCGGTTCCTGTAATTTTTGTAAGCAAATCAATGTTTTATAGTAATTAATTCTTAAATATATAAATAAATAAATAAATGTTAATCGCCATCGAATATCCGATTTTAAAACATCGTTTACTTTTATGATTTTGATAACGTTATAAAAATAGCTTTGCCTACTATTTTTGCATATTCTTAGTATTATTATTTACGTAATTATAATATTATGTGTAGTCTGAGATTAAATAAATAAATATGAATAATATGCTTTTATTTCAACACTTTGATACGGAACACTAAAATTCATACTAACAGCTTGCTTCCTTCACGACGGTATCGATTTCTTTCACGTTGGACGATTATGTATTAATATTCTTACCGCATTTACAGCATCGTCAGATAAAAAAACACCTGCTGTTTTATTTTGGTATCGGGAGCAGCGAAGATCAATGCTCAGAGGTTCTTTTTTTGCTTAGGAATCCGGCGCGTGTATTTTTGCACCCCTTGATAAATTCCCAGCGATAACCCTTTCGCGCACGATCGCCTTTTTTCTGATTCCTTAGTTTATAGGCATTATTAAGGTCGGAATAGGCTGTAACATGGGCTTTTTGTATAACGGATTACTAACCAGATGATTTTGTAAAATAAATATGCGGTTTTACATAGAAAGTATTGGGTATATTTTTATTTCATTTATTTATTTATTTTAGTAATGCAAGTATAGTAAGTGGGTAAACAATTTGGGAACTTAAGAACTATGCATAAAAATATTTTTAACGAATCAGTACCTGAAAATGAATCATAATCATAATCAATTTTATTTTTCAAAATACATTAATTATCTACAACAATCAAATAGGTAGATACATAATGTCTTGAAATCGTCAAATAAAATACATGTTTGAAACATAACTACATAGCAGCATAATAATATGTCAAATTACATTACAAAATAATGTGCCTCTTAATAACAAATAACTATTATATTTAATTACTACTCTAAAATTTCGAGTAGTTAACACCTACAGTACGAGTATTACAAAACATCCAGGAATGTTATTGCAATCATCCACAAATCATCCACTACTATAATAGTGATGGACGTCTCATTTTGCACTTTCTTGAAAAGTCATAATATATTCATTGACTTGAACAAATATTAGTTATGGTTGAAATAGTCTTAAAAACGGAAACTTAAGATAACAGATAACAAATAAATGTCATAAATGTCAAATGGTATAACACAGTAAAAAAAAACATGACAATACTGTCAAATTAAGAGACACAATAATTAGAGAGAAATAAAAGTTTTTTTTTAGAAACTTAACAAATACCAAACAACAAGATAACAAATAAAAATGGAAAACAAAATTTGTAAAATGATCCTTCAATGCCAACAATATTTGGAAACAATACTGTTTCAAAAACCAACTTAACAGCTAAACAGCCTGAAACGCATAAAAAAATATTCATCAATATTAATTTTGTGGCCTGGTTGTGAGAACACAAAAACGAATTTTTAATACAATTATGCCGGATTTTAAAAACTCGATCCTTAAGCTATCATTTCGCCAAAACTAAATTGGTAAATTATTTCCATATTCATTGTACATTATCTTTATTCTGTTACTGTTTTCCAAAAAAATGAAAACGAGCGAGATTTGTCTTCAGTTTTTGAAAAACCTAGAGATGATTCTCAATATTAAAAAATACTATTTACATCAGCGTATGGTCTATTTGCATACCACCAAGAGAGTTTTTGGAACTTCCATACAAAAAATATAAGAAAAAAATGTTTCAAATTACGTAATTTCCAGAAATGTTATGGCCAAACATTATTTTTTTCTATTTATTAAAGATACTTTCGAGTGATATAAAAAATAGCACAGTGATCTTAAGTTATTGTATTGTTGTAATTTAATTTTTGCTTTATAAAAATGTATTCATTTGATAATTTATTATATTATAATTGAAAAGCCAAATCGACTATATTCGACGACGCGCGAAGCCGAAATCGTCATTCGTAATTGGCCACTGCCAACGGTGGGACGTATTCCCTTGTCGCCGCGGTATACTTATACATCTTTATGTATATATCGAAAGCGCGCGGACGCGTGGCATTGCAAAAATACCTAAATTTTTAGTCGCGTCAACTCGGAAGGGAGCCTTAATAGCGAAAAACTAAACTAAATGCATGTTTCTTGCGGTTTTTCGCGATTACTGAAGTTAGCTCACTGGCAAGATCGCAAGTTGAAAATCGGTTTCAGCTTCCAAAAATACATTTAAAACCGTTAAGAAAAATACTTCCGGAGTTTTTCCTGAGAAAACTCCCATATGCTTGGACTACGCACTTGTAATTCGATTTTTAAATAAAATGAGATTACGTCCTTGGCTAATTATCGGGAAGTTTTGAGGTGACAAAACCGTTTATTTCAGCTTTGGCGGAAATATGTTGTCAGCCGCGCGTTCTAAAAGCTTTCAGTTGCCCAAATACGCTAAAAGCTTTACGCGGGGACACCATTGATGCGCCCTAAATGGGTTAACGCGGAAATGCATTTTGTTAACATCTCTGATGTTCAAATACAGCCAATGTAGGTACATATTCCCATTGGTGAGGAGGCTATAGGAGGGCAAACTCGGTTAAATAGCTTCAGAGATATCATACAAAGTTGAGGCAAGTCAGATAAAATAGCACAGATTCCAATTTTTTTAAGCAGAATTTAGTTATTTTAGTTGTAATAAGTAGTTGTAAACGTAATTTCCACAATTTTATTGATTTTCGCAGCCGGTTTTATTTTTTAATATACTTTTTATTATACGTCATTTTTTTTTAAATAGACCGGAGACTTATTACGTGATGTGTTACAATCGTTAAAATATATAGTAGAATAAAAGACAATCGCGCATAGAGGCTGTGTTGTTTCATTTTAGAATCATCGACAATCGCGCATGGAGGTGACGTTGGCGCCGACTGTTGCGACGTTGGCTTAGTCGGTCAATATGTAGAGTAGGCATAGTTAATCGATATGAACATTGCTTTATTCATTGATGAAATTTTCCTGAGGTTTTTTAATTTTCGTTTTAAATTCATTTCATATTACATTTTTCTAATAACCTACATCAAAATCCAATAGTTTATTTAGAACTATTATTTAGAATATATAAAAATACACTATAGACAATATTGTATATTTATCAAAAATAAGAAGCTCTAAGAAGAGAGAAGCTCTAAGAGTCCAGACAACGGACTAATATTTTAAAAAATAAGCAAAGAACTCTGAGATTCTATTTCATGACCGGGCAGGATAAAATATGTTTACATCCGGCGCGGTCGACAAACAGAACATTAAACTTTTTAAACTCCATTTTTAATGAAGGAATTTCACATGTAAATCATACATTCAGGTACTGGCATGTTACATGTGTTACGTGCTTCTGGTTGCATGAGATCGGTATGAATCAATTTGTCGCTTTATTTTAAAATATATACTTAAAATATAAGTAGCTCATAGTAGCTCCATCCGTATTCCATATGGGCAAAAGAATAGCCCGATCAAGAGTGTGAACGATTTCTTCAATGTACCGGAAATTTGTTTAGTCAGACTGTTTATTGGTGATTATCTACCTATGTTTAAGTCACCCAAATATTGATTTTCAGACCAATGTTATTTTCTACCCATTGACATTATCTTTATTAGATTGCTCAACTACGTACTACAATTTTGAAACCAGTATTTTACCACAAAACGCAACGTGTATATGGCATGGCGTGTATATGTTCCTAAAATTGATTATTATATTCAATATGACGACTTTCGTAACAGTATGGCGAAGACAGAATAATCTGTTCAGGATTGGTCACACTCACGGGTCAATACCCATCCGGCGGCCTCCACGCATGAAGTGCGAGTCCGGGCAGGACTCTGGCCTTAGGGCTAGTTTCCCCTAGGAATCAACCTTCTGGCGCTCCTGGACGGTCTGCGCACCGTGCGGCGTGAGCCAATCGATTGTGCACTCTGACTAACAGTCGGGGGAGTCTGGAAGAAGTACTGTTTCCTATAGAGCGGGGGTGGCTGCGGACCTTACGGCGACTGCTCTTGAAACGACCATCGGCTACCTGATCCTGGTTGAACAGCCGGGCAAAGGATGCCGTGGTCCGCGATAGATTCGGTATACACCGTTTCACCGCTTCGTAAAGAAGAGGACCGTGCAAGTGACCTCGAACTCGTAACCAATCGAGAGACTGGAGTAATCTGGTCGCGATTGGAAGTAAGGGCGTGAGTGTAACCCCCTGGGAAACACACCTGGTTATCTCGCGTTTAAGGCGTTGGCCTGTTACGGGCATGTGGCGGAGCTTGACGGTGGATTGTTTTGTCCAAGTCTTCTGCGCTCACTTCACGGGAGATAAAACGACTAATCGTTAAAACTTCCTGAGGTGACGGGTTCGCCCATTGTAGTTGACAACTCTATTTTTTCAGATAATCTAATACATGGCATTATATCGCTCCGTATTATTTGTGTGATGTAATCAGCCTAGATAAAAAATGCGAAAGGTAGCACTAATAATTGAATGTTATTATTGTTACCGTTGGTAAAGTATTAGTTTTCTATTATGAAATCTTTTCATAATAATAATAATAATAAAACGCTTTATACTTAAGAAAAGGCGAGCATATTGCCTGCAGGCAATATTTTAGATCTAACGTATTGTAGATGACCATGTAAATTGCTATTAGTTTGGCCGTTATTGCTATCAGCGCCACTTGAATTTCGCCGGCATAGAAAGGTTGCCAAATAATTTTTTAGGTTTGAAATCGAATTTTCAAATCTATATCGTATATTTAATACATATCTATAAGTATATATATTATGTATATATATTTATAAATATGGATATGTGAAAATAATTGTATATGTATATATTAATTTTTTCTTGTTATTATCTACTATTTTATGTATATAAATATTTATCTACTTAAATATAATATATTTTATATATTGCATACATTTGTATTCATTGCATAGAATAATAATAAACAATTAATTGATACCCTATAATATGTAAACTACAATATAATACATATAGATTAGGCCTTTCTTAGTACAAGCGAGGAAATGAAATGAAATGAAATGAAAAATACCTTTATTGTACTAACAAAAAAAATTACATGGGTAAAGAAAACTTAAATTCTATTTTAACTTAGTACAAACGGCGGGCTTATCGTTTCACGATTTCTTACAGCCAACCGTGTAATATTAAATAAAAGTATCAATACAGCTCACATACATAAACATATACACAAATATACATATACATACATCCAAATATACATACATACATAAAAAAATATAATTTATAATATAATATATACATATATATATTATAATAATAAATACATAGAAACTACAGATAAATAATAATAAAAATAACTGCTTATATAAAATGATAGATATTACAGAGTTCTTATGCTTCTATTCAGTCAACAACCCAACGAAAGGGGGAAGGGGGGAGGGGATAGGGGGAGGGTTGGTTCTTAGTTGATATTTTGAGGGAGAAAATGTTTTTTCAGTAACGCCTTGAAACAGGGCAAGGATGTTGCATGACGAGACTACGAGGACTAGTTAGGATAGATTTTTTGTTAAAATAAATGTACCTTTTTATATTTAATAAAGAAATTTTAATTTTAATTTTAATAGCAAATATCATCAATGATATTATCCACGAGAATTTAGAGGCCTCGTCTTTTATCTCCGACAAATTCAGTTGCCTCCCTAATAGTATCATCATTAGCGTCCTCAAAAGCAGGTACGAATGCTCGGTTACTATCGCGTTAGCGGCGGTAAACTGTTTTATCGACGGCGAAGATAATTTCCTACCCGCTCCTCTTTTGTCTACCCGACGCGCGACTTCCGCCTCCGCCCCCGCTTCCGCTTCCGTCCTCCTGTCGCCATTTGCATCGACGAATGCAAAATGGCTGACGCCAAGTCGACGCGTCCTCGTCGCTCGTCTTTCGCAAATTTAATAAATCAATATTGGCACAGGCTGCGAACAATCGAACTTGCAGCGGCATTTCTCTACCTCCACCATTCTATTCTATTCTCCGCTTGTTCTATTTCTGTTTGATTCCATTTGTCCTTTGCCTCTTGTTTCCGGATTCTTCCATCTTCTAGCGTTGAGTCGATTTTATTAGTGTAACTTCTATATTCTTCTACAGTTCGAATTTTACCGAATTCGTTAGATGCAGGTGGACAGGTTGCGCTACAAAATTTACCTAGATTTCTCCAAAGCGTTCGATAGGGTCAATAGAGACATTCCGTTGTATAAATTGGAACTTTCGATTTCTCAAACGGATTATTATCTTCGTAAGTTACTTAAAAAATAAACCTTAACATATGAGTTACAAGTTACTCTCTCAGTGTTAGGGGGAAGTCCCCTAACGCCGGACGGCACCTAGCGTCGGACACTAATAGTATCTCGATAAGTCGCGGCGCGATCGATACAAAAATGGGTGAAAAGAGTGCGGGCAAGCACGCTTTTCCTTTTCCTACGTCTTTGTAACGATCGCGCCGCAACTTGTCGAGATACTAATAGTGTCCGACGCTATATGCCGTCCGGCGTTAGGGAAATTCCCCCTACTGCAGGGATCTAACGTGGGGCCTCTTCTTTTTAACCGACTTCAAAAAAAGGAGAAGGTTATCAATTCGGTTGTATTTTTAAAAAATGTTGGTTACCTCAGAACTATGTCATTTATGAACCGATTTGGAAAATTCTTTTTTTATTTGAAATAATGTACTTTCCGATTGTATGTACTTACCGAAAATGCTGTTCTGATAATGGGATCCATGAGGAATTGAGGGACCTCCTAAAATATTATCATATGAAGTTGAAAATTTACGTGTAGTTTCAGCTCCGACGAAAATGCATTTTTTATCTGCAATGCATATAATATCTGTGTCGCTCGTATATGGGATATTCCAACTAAAATGTCACAATGTGGTTTCGGCCCAACAATGCATTTGTGTACAGAATTTCAGGTCTAAGTCCAATATTTAGAGATTGAAGTTTGGCTAGTGCGCCAGCTGTTGGACCGATTTCAAGCACTTCCCATGACCAAATTATGATCTTTTCAACTCTTTCCATAACGTTTGGGCGCTATCGTGGAGAAATACACACATATACAAAGACACACAGAAGTGCGTTCACAATAATTTCCCTTCGCCGGGTAAGTAAAATATAAAAAAATAACATAGGTAGTTAATTAACTGCATTAACGTACTTGTCGATAACGTATTTATTTCCAATAGAAAATTACAGCAAACACGCAAGACATTAACGGCAATTAAACTGAGAGAACTATTGCAGGTAAATTGTACCTAATGTTTAAAATTTGCATAAAATACATGTTTCTCCTATTAGATTGCACGATAGACGTAAACTAAATTGTTGATCTAAACTAGAATATCTGAGCGGAAATAACAGAAAATTATTTTTTTTTTAAAACATTTGTAAAATATCTACCTATCAAAAATGTAAATATTTTAAAAGTAGATATTCACATATAATGCGGTTTAACCCACCTTCGGTAGCACCTTCAATACTCACCCCAAAAACTATTTTCTCAGTCAGGCTTACACAGCTCCTTCTTTTCTATCTCTTTCTACCAGTATTCTTCTCTTGGGCAATTATTAGCCATACGGTATGTTTGTATCTATACTGAGAAAAATATAACGATTAACACACGGAAATGAGCATGTTTTAACTAGGATTACCTACAAAACGCGGACTGTGGTTCGAACGTATGAATTGCCATGACGCGTAACGGCGTTGGCATAAGGATAGTTACCATGTCGTAATGTTGAAACATAACGTTATTTCAGACAGACTTTTTAAGCCAGACTTATTATGACAGACTTTTAAGTGTGGATATATTACACTCATCAAAAACCTCTTATAAGAACTCAATAAAAAAAAATCTAGAGTCTATCTAGATGATCACAAAACACTTATACATATTATGTTTCATTTAATTTAGTTCAAGGACATAATTTTATCTCAAGTATATTCATTATAATAACTATATGTCATACCTAAAATTAAATATAAATATATTTATATACATACATAATATATTTTTATCTATTTTGTCTCTCCCTTTCACCTCACTTCCCATCCTGATTCCCCCATTCTCAAGCGGAAACAATATAAAATTATATTGCGTTCATTTTGTATACTTTATATTCGGAATCACATTAATGGATTTTTGTCACTTTTAAATAGGTTTTTATTGCATTGTATGTAGTTCTGTTTGGTTCCAGAATAAAATAAAATAAAATAAAATTACGTCGCGACCTTGGGATCTGGCTTTTAACATGAGAGCATTTTGAATTACAAGGAATTTTGTTGAAACTCCGTTACTCGATAATATGCATCAACATTTTCCTTACAGTTAATACGAAAATAACATGATTGATGAGTCCGACTATAACCGTACGTTGGCGCTCCTCTTCAGCTTCAAGACAATCTCGCTTCTAACATGCTGTCATGTTAGAAGCGAAATCCCAAGGTCGCGACGTAATGAAATAACATTATGTTTTAACATTACGACAAGGTTACTACCGGCACGCCAACACCGTTACGGTTAATTCATACGTATGGACTAATTCTTTTTTGCTAAAAATGTGTATCTTTAAGATAAGTCACGTACTGCAATATCTGTTCAATACCTGTATCGCCGAAGGAATATATCCCACATGCTTAGAACGCATAAAAGTAGCCCCTGTGTATAAGGGTAAAGGCTCCCGAATATTAATGGCTAACTACAGACCGATAGCAATTATACCTGTATTTGCAAAAAAAAATGAGCTTGGGATTTCCAATAGAATTAATGAACACTTTAACAGCAGTAAA
The DNA here is from genome assembly GCA_944548615.1 of Micropterix aruncella. Lineage (NCBI taxonomy): Eukaryota > Metazoa > Arthropoda > Insecta > Lepidoptera > Micropterigidae > Micropterix > Micropterix aruncella. Next base: position 8,913,156 of record OX155964.1, read on the forward strand.
CTTTTTTGTAATGAACAGCATGCCTATCGCTGCAACCGCAGCACTGTATCAGCCGCTCAAAAATTAGTCACGCATGTAATGAAAAGTCGAGAAGCTGGAAGACGTGTCGCCGCCATTTTTTGTGACTTATCACGAGCCTTCGATGTGATCGATCACGATTTGCTGCTGATGAAATTTAAACATTATGGTTTCGACGGAAACGCCTCTAGCCTAATGAATTCTTTTCTCCGCAACAGGCAGCAAGTGACTGCTATTGAGGACTGTCAATCCATAGGGGGCGAGATAGCGATAGGCATACCGCAGGGATCTTGTTTGGGTAACACTCTTTTCCTAATATATATGAATGACATTACATCTGCCACATCGCGAGCTGAGCTGATACTTTACGCAGATGACACATGCGCCGTAATAAAGAGCGAGAGTGTACCATCGTTACCCAGCAATACCCAACTTGTGTTGAATGAGTTAGGTGCATGGTTTGGCGCTAATGGCCTGATACTCAACATTAACAAAACTAATGTTATGTATTTCAGCCTTAGACCTACTAAAACCGAAATACATGTAGCCGTCAATACCGAAGAATTAACTCAGGTATCCTCAACAAAGTTCTTGGGATTCGTAATCGATAATGAATTACGATGGCACCTACATATTGATGCTTTATGTGATAAATTGGGAAGAGCGTGCTATGCACTGTATCGCATTGCTTCGTTTCTCGATTTACCCGCGCTGCGCATGTGTTACTTTGCATACGTTCATTCACTGCTAACGTACGGCGCGGAGTTATGGGGGCGAGCAGCCGACAGGCAGAGGGCTTTCGTCATGCAGAAGCGTGCAGTCCGCACAATAGCGCGTGTGGCGCTTGATACGCCAGCTAGGCGTATCAAGCGCCACACGCGCTATAGCGCGCTATTGTATCTGTTTAGAGATCTCTGCATCATGACGCTGCCGTCCATTTATATAATGGAAGTAGCGCTGTTCGTTCGCAGAAATCTAGCCGATTTTGAAGTGAATGGTGTGCATCATCACTATCCAACAAGATCCCGTAGCGTGCTACGTTCGGTAAGTCATGCATTATCCAAGTCGGAGAGGCTAGCCTATATCGCCGATCCAGCGGTTTACAACAGCGAGCACATTAGGCAGGCGCAATCTCTTGACGTGTTTAAGAGACGCCTTAAGAGGTACCTTACAGATAAGGCGTTTTACTCACTGGAGGAATATTACTCGAGTGAAGTCTAAAATGCTTTGGTGGCTAAAGTAATTAATGATCTCTTTGCATTTTGTCTTGTATTTCTTCTTTTAAAATTATTCTTGTGTTTTTTCTTAGTTTTGTTTTGTTTATTTTATCTTTTCTTTACGATAAAAAAAATGTTTGTTTGCTAATATGTATGAATGTTTGCTAATCTGTATCTGACTTGTATACCAGTATACTAATAAAATGAATATGAATATGGATATGAATCTGAATATAGTCCGAGTTATATACGAAATCCTTGTTGAAACATGCGTATTTCCGTGAATTAACATCGGTATATTTTTTTTAGTGTTTTATTTTAATTTAATTTTGTTGACTGGTTAAATTTCTAGCGTCGCGCTTAGCCACATTTTTATTTAGGCCCTAAATTTATTACAATTAATTAAAACGTGAGAGCGCTTTGATAGTTACGGTAAATATGCTTTACCATTAACACCCTTATACCACCACTGCGCAAATACAGTTATTCTGTGCGAGCGCTGCGATCGACGGTTTAGTATGCACGCGGTCGCCGGCGCGATCGCACGTCAAATCTACGCCTGACGATTCGTCAACGCTGGATTTTTTGGTCAAATCTTATAAAATTGACCCCGGCCTATTTCTTCGCGTGTCCGCCCATTTCGGATATTTTGCAATGCGTGGATCGTTTCGATTTCGTTTTTATATATCGCAATACCTTCATGGGGTGTCGGGTTCACCCGTAGTAGCTGACAACTCCAAACTGTACCGCGAAGGAGATACCTACTGTGGCGGACGAATAGAGATGGGCACTCGGGACCGCTATCACTTTTGCCCCCCCCCCCCCCACCACACATTTCAAATTTACCGTGGGGCAGGCACTCAAAATGCTAATGTTTCCCATATCCATTGTTGAATCCAGCTGAACATTCGTTGAATCCAGCTCTCATTTCGTCACCATACGGGAATAATTGCGGATCATAGTCGATTACTGGTTTGGAGGTAGCTATTAAAACGTTGATTACTCGTATATTGGACCATCGCGTAACGCGGCAACGTGTAGCATATCAAATTCTGTTTTTCAATAAATACATTATTCTTAAAATAGTCAATAATATAGTCTATAGTCAATAGACTTTTATTTATCCAAAATGGTAAATACTGTTGGATATGTCATAATAATAAATGATTGAAACACAAATATTCAAAATATGGATAAACCAAATAATAAAGAAAAAAACAAAAATCACCTAGAAAAAATAACATATAAATGCTTAATAATAAATTATGTAAAACAGCAATAATTGCAATGAAAAATCAAATATTATTAAATTATTTCTACGAGATTTACTTTGTATGTTTTAATTTAAGAATAATAGAGATACCTTAAAGCAGTGTTTTTCAACCTTTTTTAGTTTGCCACCACCTTTTTGGTAAAAGATAAATAGAACTCTAACGCGACCCCTCTTACACCCGAATCTATAATCGAGTATTGATCATTACTCGAGTACCGAGCAGTACTCGAGTACCAGTTTTCATTTTATAATCGAGTATTGAGAAGGCGAGTAATACTCGAGTATTACTCAGAGCTGAGTATCCGTATGGCGATACTTGAGAGCTACTAGGTTTGGAGCTGTCAAAACTTTTCGTTTATATGAGTTGGTGCATGTGTATATTATTATATTTACGTATTATTTCGTGAAATGGCGGAGTTTCTACAACGGCTGGAGGAAATCGAGAGAATATCGAAGTCCAAATGAACAAAGTCCCAAATAAAACGCAGAAGCCGATATGAGGGCGTTACGCGTAAATTCAAGAAATATATGATTCTTACGCGCGCTTTGAAAGATTTCATGAAGTTAGAATTGAATTGTCAAATCGTGGCGACAACAAATTGGCGTTTTTTTAAATCACCGGCTATGAATTAAAATGAACAATTTAATTTATATTTTATAGAGAAACAACCATAAAATGGGTATTAATACTCTATGTAAATCTTCATCTTTTAGATGTAAGATAAAACATTAGTAATTTGTTTTCAAATAAATTACGAAATATTTAATTTTCCCCATGTTTTCCCCTCTACTCGAGTATTACTCAGCTGAGTCGATGAACTATATTCGACCATAGAGCGCATCAAATACTTAAGAACTACTTGGCACCTGAGTAATACTTGGTTGAGTAAAGACAAGTAATGATCAATACTCGATTATACGTAGATTCGATTGTTAGACTAACTTAGTAATCTCGACCCCACATAGTCACTTCCACAGCTGTAACTGTAAGCATTCATTTTTTTTTTGTTGTAAAAGCAATGGCGAAAACCACATTAATTTTAACTGTTTTTTACTTACGAAGCTATACTTACCTGTTTCCATCTGAGATCAACATAAACTTTTGTAAAGAAATAGCAAAAACATATAATAAATATGTTTATCTTTGGAAGCTGTAAATTTTTGCATATGTTATAAAGTTTTTTTTTATTATTTTCAATTTTTTTAGATAGCTTGCGAACCTCTTCTCTTTGCGACCTCCCAGGTGGGTCACGACCCACTGGTTAAAAAACACTGTCTTAGACAGCTGATATTATTTTTCTTAATAGTTGCACTTTATGTTAAAGATATTATAATATTTTTTTGAGGTCATCTACCTTATAAATAGTATGAGTGATGATCCAGTGTTTAACTGTATTTTCGAACATTGTTCATTTTAAATCTCCTATCGACTTTGTAAGGTTATTAAAGAGTTTAAAGACCAAAGACACAAATGACTTTTGGATTATAGTCAAACGGACTTCGGGGTGGTCTATGTTAACTTTGCTTTATCGAGGGCTATGTTATAGACTCGTGTAAGCAAAATAACAGACAGAGACACTTCGATGACATGTTTAGTCTTAGGAAGGTAATCCCATATCTGCGCAAGAACATATCTGAAGTTAATTCTATGTTCGTAAGTCACATTGATCGATCACGATGGTAAGTCTATCCTGTCTAGTGCCTGCCAACCGTCACAGGCTTTTCTCGATGGACAATACTTACACCCATGTTTTAAGTATGCATCCCTTTATAACTTTGATATTAGCGATAGTTTTCATCATTCGAAACACCATGTGTATGTACATGATAGTCAGGTGTTCCTCTCTTTCGATCCCGATGACGCAATTTCTGTAGTTTTCAGAAATTAGAAGAAAAGCTCTAATCTGTGTTATTCGACCTACATTATATTTTAGTCGCAAATTAGTTAGTTGCAAGCAATATTAAAATCGGTTGTATTTTTGATAATTTTTAAGGATATTAATTTTTGTACTGATAATTTTTGATAATTTTGATAATTTTGTAAATCATGAGATACGGCACATACGCAATTATAAATTAAGCATGCGGAGTACGCATATAATATTATACCCTAATTAGAAACAAAGTAAAAATGTTAGCGATAGCCATGTAATATTAGAGTATTGTTTGTGTACCTTTTATAATAAATAAATAAATAAATAAATCAGCTTAAGAGTTTCCCGGCAAGCAGACAAGTCCTACCCTTCCCCTCCTCCCCCAACCCCCCGTCATCGTTCAACGTCATCTTATACTGGTAATGTCAACGGCCACGACCTCTTACACGACATAATTATTTAATTATAAGCGATTAGCGATCAGAAAGGAAACAAACACGTAACCTGCTTGACACATTCCGTTATGGAAATATACAGTTACATGTTCTCGCTCATTTTCCACCCGATCATCACCCGAAGATCAAATACGTACTTAATGTTAATATAATTTACTCGTATGTATGTACTTATTCGTATATTTTACACGTATATTTCACATTCATTTCTTTTCATCATTTGTATGTTTAGAAGAATTTCATTGTTACAAGTAAAGTAGGTACTACAAATGATTCCAGAAGCTAACGGAAAATCGGGTACCTCAATGAAATATATATTTTTGAATATCTTAGACCTTCAAGATAATGGTTGATTATGGGCAAAAATCCCTCAATACATGGGAAGGGGGTCAAATCGCTCAATACATGGGAAAGGGGTCATATCATTCTCATCAATTTTGTTTACACTAATAAACATTAAATTACATCAAGCGACCAGAAATGGTACTAATATAAAAAGATAGTTCGAAAGAGTACATATAAATGAGTATAGAGGGCGTTAAATTTTATATAATTATTTGAGGTTTCAATCAAATGTCATTAAGATAATGAAAGATGCATTGCATCAATGTATCAAATATAAAGAAGATATTTAAATATAAAAAAGACGTTAAATCAGTCTTATTTTGTTCTTATGTTCAATACTTTACTCGTCCTCTCTACCTTGTTGAATATACAAGGGATTAACCACTTCAATCTTATTTTACCATTAGCTGTACTCGGCCACTCGTTGCTGTGGCTCAGTCTAGTTATATGAAATAAGTTTGCATTCATGCAATACTTTTCCCGTGCCGGATGCTTTGAAAATATTGCACGTGGGAGTTTGAATGAATTGTATGTTCAATGGCAATTTCAAAGCAGAATTAGCAGCTCTTTTACTTAGTAGCAATGTCGCAGCGATTTCGGACGATGCAGAGACAAAAGATCACCCGAGTTGTAATTTTTCATGACACAATTCTACATGGAACAGTTTAGCAGCGGATCGATTCGGTGATTCTCAAAATGTGGCTTAAGCCCCGTTTCGTCGTGTCTGAATATAGGTGTAATATTATTCGGAACTATCATTTTTAAAATACGGTGTTGTAGGGATGTGATGCGAGATATGCAAAATTGAAAAGGTTGCCATATGTTGTAATTCCGTAAGAAATAATAGATTTGACTTGCGAAATACAGCCTTTTTGGCTATTTGCATTTAAGAATGTGTTTTAAGTGGTAGATTAATATAATTATTTTATCTCAGATGGTGATGGGTGTAAAAACAAATTCAACAAGAAAGTTGTACATCTTATTAAAATAACAGTAAACATGAAGATAGTTAACACTATATAAGGCTCAATACAATAATTGTAATGTGACATAAATGCCAGATACCATATTTGTTTTAATTGAAACAATATTAGCCACTACTATGAAAATCATAATTTAATAAATGTTTTTAAAAAATCGTCTGTGGAACTCTCACCGCCACTCCGATTTTTAGGACAATCGGGTATGCCCTCCCCCCCCCCCCCCTCGCCCCTTTTGTTGTTCCCTCGACCACTTTGCCACTGGGCCGTGTGATGGGTGTAAACAACAAATAAAACATTAAAGTTGAATCCGTAAAAACCCCTTCCGATATCCTTCTGATAGCTTGTATTAAGAATCTAAAGAGCTAGACGTTTGTCAGATATATGTACGCTAAGATAATCCTGCTCTACTATCATGACCATGAGAATGAGCATATCTCTACTTAAATATAATATATTATATTCATTGCATACTATGTATGTTATAGGCAATTGCTACTCCATATTAAGTAAACGAAACTACATACATTTTGCCTACGGCTTTGTAATTACAATAAATGTACCTTTATAGATTTTATAAAGAAATTTGCATTTGAATTTGATGTTATTAAAATAATAGTAAACATTAAAATAGCAAATGCTTAATAAGAAACTTGTGAGAATGGCCACCCTTCACTAGACTCCAATTGCTTGTGAGCGAAGGGTGGTTCTCAGCATGAAGGTTGCTCCGTTAATGAGAGTCGTAGATGTCCGTGTAGAAGAGTTTATTCAGAAGATTGAAGAGAAGTGAGTCGAAGTCGCCAGTTCTTAACGCCTTGAGTTGTGTTCGCCGTTGTGTTGTAGTGTGGGCGCGAGGTGAAGCCGTGGAGGTGCGTGTGTAGTCGAGGAGCGAAGTGTGTAGTCGAGATATCTGTCCACTGAGGGGACGATGTGTAGAGCGCGGTAACTGTCTGCCGAAATAATGATGTAGAGGGGCAACTGTCTGCCAAAGGAATGATGATGATCGAATGAAATGTACTGCGTTTTATAGGGTGATCGGTGATGCAATAGCTACGAGTGGGGCGACGCATGTGTCGCTTGCCTGGGCAATATTTGCCAAATTTAGCTGGAAATTAACTGCAGCTGCTCGTGTAAGTTTGAGCGTGTCTGCAGTTTTAAATTCTGTGAAATTAACTTTTTTGTTGTGGGTATGTTGGGCCGTAGGCTCCTACAGACTCAAAGCAATTATTGTAAACTGACTTGTACCTGCAAAAATATTTAGTGGCCACTTCTGAAAATAATCATTAATTAATAAATGTTTCCGAAAAATCGTCTACGGAGTTCAGACATCTACCCTGGCTTTTATGAAAATCCGGCGTGATTTCCTCCGCCGCCGCCCCCCCCCTCCCCCTATTTTAGGCAATTTGTGGGTGCGCCACTGGGCTTATGGTGCAACAGCATATCCGCATAGATCCCGTCCTGTTAGGCAGTGTGTGTAAAATTAAACAGGGGTTTAGCTGAACAAAGCGTGGCGCTTCTCTGGCTAAGCCGGCAGAAAGTTAGCGGAGCAGAAGCCCGAGGAAGTGTTCACGCCATGCGCAGCCCTATCGTATGATAGGCCTCCGGTTATGCGCCGCCTCTCCACTCCACTATTTCAAAGCGCATGAGTAACTATCTAAAGTTGAAGTTGTCTAGCTCTGGAGATTATAGAGTGTGCATTGCTGATGCTGCAATATTGACATATTAATTAAACCCGTCACCCCAGGCCGGTATAACGATATTGATCGTTCTTTCAGCCGTGGGATGAGTGTAGAAGACTTGGGGAGAAGACAATCTACTGTCTAGTTCACCAGCAACCCGTTAAAGTCGAACGCCTTACGACGAGGCACCGGGAAAGGTACCCAGCGGGCAGCCTCACCTTCTAACTACCAGTATTGGCAGAATATCTCCGTCTGGAATTAACCCTCAGGATACCTCCGTCCTCCCGACTGGATACGAGTCCGAAGTCGCTTACGCAACCTCTAGCTGTTGTATTAAAGCGGTAATTCAGTTTGAATTTATCCTGGGCGTTCTTTGCCCGTAGTGCCACACAGGATCGAGTGGCCCAAGGTCATTTCAAGAGTGGCATTACATCAGGTGAAACATCCACCCTCGCTGCTTAGGAAACAGTGTATTTCCATAGTCTCCCCTCAGCAATTAGTCAGAATGCACAACCGGGATGCAATCCCGCCGGAGAAACCGGTCCACCAGCTCTGAGGCCTGAGACACGGGAGTCTTACCCGGGGTAGCCTTCCACTCGAACAGGCTTCTGAACAGGACCTGAATCGTAAGTTGAGCCAGTCCGAGAACAAAATGGATCTTGTGGCCCAAGCTGCACGAAACCCTTCACCACCAGTAAAACAAGAACTGTATAACATCGCCATAGTACGCACCGATTTCGCACTCATACAAGCGCGCGTTGTACGTACGCGAGTGCGTACGAATCTATATAGAAGCGCGCGGTGTACGAATCTATATAGTGGTAACTATATAGATTTTCAGGCGCCTCGTTGCCAGCCAGTCAGGGCTGCCGCGCGACAGCTTGGTATAAAAAATGTGGAATGTTTTCTGTACAGGCTGTAATGTAACCTATCAGATATTACATTTACAAGTTTTTTTTATAGGTAACGTATATCGTTCATTAAACAGCACCCTACATTTCAGCAAAACTGCATTCATCATGGCGAACGTTAAATAATATCACTAAATATTATTACTGATTTGTAAGTATTGTATTTGTATTTTTTTTATATTTTCCTATATGGCAATTTGTGAAATTATCCAATAATTCTGATTAATTATTGGTACTATTGCCCATATTATAATTTACGATATTATGTAAGAGTTTTGATAAAAAACATTGGAAAAATTTGTTTCCTTTATTGTATTTAACTTTAAAAATCTGCGCTTGACTGTTCAACGTTTATAACTTATAATACCAACATTCATACCTTCTAACTAATAAATTAGAGTATGTGTGTAGGTAAGTAGGTGCGTAGGTATGTAAGTATGTAGGTAGGTAGGTAGATGCATGTTTGTTGAGTACCTACTTTAACTTACTAAATAGTAGGTATTTCGAAAACATGTAACAAGTGATGAATACAAGTCACACACAGTCAGCACTAAGTCATATATTCTGTTACAGTAAAATTTTGGGAACTGTTGCTTGATCTACAAACCAAAAATACATAAACGTACATAATAATTAGAAAGAATTGCATTTTTGCTTTGATGGGCTCACAACTTGTCGATTGTGTATGTGTTGTGGCAACCCTGGTGGTTCGGCGAAGGGTAGGTTATAACGTGCGATTGGGGATCATATTTACTTTATACCGAAACAAAAATTACAAGAGCGACATCGCATTTATCCAAAACGCGAAAAAAGAAAAAAACCATAGGAGGTTAGGTGATTACCGAAAAAATAAAAAAAACAACCACAGGGTCGGGGAAAGAATTTGGTTTGTCACTAAATTTGGCAAAAGGAAAAATAAACCTTCGCAAATTTAAAATAAAACAACAAATTGTCGAGTTATAAAACAAAGGTCCTTTATTGAGTAGGTAGTTCCTTCCATAAATCTCCTCTTCCGACTACGGTGACATATCGTACTTTTTCAGGTTCAACTGAATATCCAGGCGAGAAAAATCCGGGCACGGTTGGCCGATTCGTGAGGTTTATTTACATTAGGAAATAAAAGGCAACACAGCACAACCCACGCTGTGACAAAAAGAAAAAAAACCACCATTACTTTTACGAACTCGTTTAGCTGATTGAACCCCAAAAGAATTAAACGCTTACCAAAAAATAAGACCTCGTTCACATTACACAAAAACGCCGCACTTCTAGTGCACTATATTCCGCGGATCACTGCTTTTCAGCAAGTTCTCAGTCTCCCAGCGCGAGTGAGTCAAAATTCCCCATCATGGCACCAACTGTCTCTCAACCGGAAGTCAGTATTTGACAGGTCGGAAGTGGCCTAGCGTTAAATAAACTTTAGGTTAAAAAAAACTCATCACAACTCATGTTCACAATAAAATAGTAATATTTGTGTAATATATATTTCATTTATTAAAATGTTCTTTCAAACTTGGTTTTTTTTAATCTCTTTTTTTTACGGCAAGGACATCAGGAGGGTCATTTTTTTATTGGGCCGTGCAATACGGCTATTTCTGATCTGACAGTAAGGCAACTGACAGCTACATGTCCTAGCGTTTATGCGAATTTTTGGAGTAATGCTTGCAGACCCGGAACAATGCTTAGGAAACAACTCAAAACCTGAGTAAGACCAATAAAAAAAACACGACAAATGCACGCGAAGCATGTTGCAATGCGTGATACATGTTTCTGAAGTATAACATGCCACGCAAATTTGGATTTTTGTTACAAGGTACTTATTTCGAAAACGGGCTCGAGATGTCCTACTGTTCTTATTGTACTATGCCCGTGTTAAATGGTCATGTCAGTAAAGATATCGCAGCTGTTTTGGGTCGTAATATAAAGCCGCTTTATTTTACTCATACTTAACATGAGCCTTCTTTTACTCATACTACACCATGCATTGGCAAGGAACGGTGACACATGATGCATAGTGTTTAAAAAACTATTTTTGTGCTGCGGGCCTCTTTGTGGTGCGGACTTCTTTGTGGTGTGGCCCATGTGGTGCCTACACTTATTACGAGACAAGAGAAATCGTTTCGACTGACGAAATACGATAAACTAAATCTACTGTACCTTAGTTGTGTCCAACGTATCAATCACGAACAATGGCCGATCTTATCAGATCGCGGAACGGATCGTTCAATAAAAGCGTCGGCGCGGCGCCGGCGGGCGTCGCGACGCCGATGACGTCACTTGTAAAAGCAATAGAAAAGTTTGCGAAATAAACGCCGCCATCGCGCCGACTCCATTTTCACTGCGAATAATGGGAAAACTTCGTTCATTTTTCAATGCGGACCCGTCAACCCGTTCGCAGCCGCTATATGACCTGGAATAGCTTCCCATCGCCCCGACAACTTTCTCCAGGATTCTGCCACGGCCTATCATAGACCGTACTAAATAAAATAGACCGAGCACCACCGTTCGAATTTTGTACTGCTAAATATCATCTGATCAGACGTCCTGCTACATACGGTTCTGTACTGGCTGGGCTGGGAGAGTGGTGAAAACGATGAGAAGACGCTCCACAAAAAGACGGTAGCAAATCGATCTGTGCACTGACGTATAAATACGAGGTGTGATTAAAAGTAATAAGACTTTTTTACAATTACATTTTTAAAATTATTATACATCCATGTTATCAGCTATACATCGGCAGAGGTATTTAAACCAGAATTTGCAGCAGTGCTGGAAAGCTTCAAGTGGAATGCCTTCAGCTCCTCGCTTACAGTCCTTCGAATGTTATAAACAGTACCAAAACGGCGTCCTTTCAAACAAGTGTTTATCTTGAGGAATGATAAAAAGTTGCAAGGACTGAAATCCCTTTTTCCTTCTTCTTCCACAAGAATCTCTATATTCCTGTTCAATCGCGACGTTTTTCTGGCACCATCTTGTTACAAACCTGCCTCATGCCAAATTTCCAATCGAAATCTGATGAATTGTTAAACGATCCGAATTTAACTTCATACTTAACAGTCTGAATGTAAGTCGATGTGCTGACATCAAAGAAGTCATCACTCGGTATAAATTTCCTTCAGTTTATGGTGTTGAAGGTCTCACTGAAGAGTAGGGGGGGGGGGGTGGCCCCATCGATCGGCATGTATGTAACATCATTTAAGTAGACAAGGAACACGACCGGACGAGGACACTCCCTTGAGGGACGCCAAACGCCACCCCTGTCTTTGCAACTAAAATTTGGTCTAATTTGGTCATTTGGCATATTCCAGTAAAGTAATCCCAGAACCTAACTAGCTCCCGACTCTTTACAACTATATGGTCGAGTTTAAAAAAGGAGAGGGTTAGAGACAGTTGAAGTTTGGTACATTGCTGTGGGCGCGGCCGCCATACCGCCGTCGTATTCTCACCTTCAAATGAGTCGCATAGACTTTAGGACAAAGGCGATCTACTGATCCAGCACTGGGAAGTAGTCCCGGTATAGACTTTTACGCCATGCCTACGAGATTTGCCCAGATTTCTCTGCCCAGTAGTCTTATTGTAGTTCGAAGTCACTAGCTCCAACTTCTACCTTTTGTAAGCGTGCTTCGTCATTGCTCCGTCCTGATCATTTTCCTGCCATTTCACCAGTATCAAGTATCCAACGGGTCGTTTCTACGGTCAGGTAAAGATATGTTGGCAGCACCTACCCCGCTTCTTAGGAAACATTTCCAGACTCATCCGGCTGCGTAGATTTAGCAATGCCTGGCGTGCGCAGATCAATCCCTCCGACGACATACCAACTGACAACAAACTGTTATACAGTTGCAGACAGTTGCCTTTCGAGGTACCCTCTCTTAGAGGAGACTACCGGCCAAACAACAGTGCAGTCGGCCATTGGGGTCAAGCTGCATGGAACAGCTCGGCCGCCGAAGGAACTGCTGGATGAGAAACACGGTCAAACGCGTTGAGCAGGTCCAGAAAAAAGTGAGTCATTATTCCCCTTTGTCCAGAATGTTAACTACTGTTTGCAAATTGTAAATGTTTGCAAATTCCGCTATTGCATCATTTTCTTTGCGGAATCCGAATTGTCTTGGAGAAAGGACACAATTACTTTCGTAATGTCACAATTCTAGACGTTCCTTCACAATAGTTTAATGCTAGATAACTAAATATTCGTCGAGCGGACTACGCAATGAAAACCCTTAAATATTAGAAATATTATTTAATAATAATGCAAATTTTAAACTAAACAAGAACAAAGTATTTATGAAAATATTATGCCGCACAGTTACTACATAAGTCAATATTATGAGGACCGCAAATAGCATTTTTGCATTTCATTCGGCTGTATTTCGTCATTCTTCGAGCCTCCGACGGACAAAAGCAAAAATTTTTCGACTTCAAATTTCCACAAATTTTCCACGTTCGACTTGGAACGAGCAGAAGCTTCTATGTTGGACGAAACATTCAGAATACCTTGTAGTACTAAAATGCAGTAATGTATTTACATACATCTGCAAAAAAATATGTAGTTACTAAACTTTCGTCGACCGGACAACGAGATTTCCTTAAGTCGTTACCTTGAGTATAATTAGTTGTCTAGGGTTAGATGATTTTGGAAAGCGTATTTAAAAACTAATAAGCCTGTAGCATCTGTCCTTTATAGATATGACGTATTAACCCAGTTGTTACTGAAACTTTTTTTTATCTTGTATCACAGTAGGTTTTATTATTATTACCTCGATGCATAAAGTAAACATGGAAAAATACTAAAAAAAACTGAATTCAGGAAAGCTCGGAAAATGCGGATCGTTTTAACGATCAGTAGTATTAGGCAGGTAGGTTAACGCTCATATAACTACTACTTTATCGATTGTATCCTATTTTAAATTAATGAATCACGGTTATTACTATGAAAAGGGCTTTATTATCTATCTATCTATACCTATCTATATAATCTATATCTATCTAGGTCATACATTTATAAAAAAACGTGCATAAAATAAATTTCAATCACAAGCTTATTTGTAAACACTTATCGTTTTGAAGACATAGTGAAAGTTAATTACGCTAATACGAATTAAAATAGAAAAGCACTTCAAAATTATGATCATAAGATAATTATCTATGCACCGAAACACTGTCAAACGATCACTGCGGCGATTGGTAAACAATAAGCAAAAGTTATCTGCTCGATAATATTTTTAAATTAAGGGTATTCCCCATACTTTTTTTTAAATCTTTATAACGATTGGTCGTTGTAAATGGGTTAATACTATTTTACCGTGATGGGGAATGTACCAGTGGAGGGGCTGAGGTTTACAATATGTCATATGGTATCGAACAGATATACTGCAATTTTAATACCTTAACCCCTTGAGTATGATACGACCAAATCTGGTTCTGAAACAATTATCCATTGAGTATGATACGACCAGATCTGGTTCCGCGTTTTTTTCACTTCTTTGACGTTCTCATATTTATTCATAATTATCTAATTGTTTTACAAAATGATATTTCAATATTCTATATTCGAAATTTCAATGCAATCATTGTGCAGTTGTTCTTTATATGATTGGTGTAGTAGTTTCGTAGTTATAGTACTTTAAGGTCGATGTCGCCGAAAATCCTGCAAAAGAGACAGATGCATCCATGAAAATACCCATTTACTCCAAGGGTTAAGATCTGGTGCCTGTATTTTTTTTTGGACTAGATACTTTCTACTAGATAGACTTTTACACATTAAACGAATCTTTAAGCTTAAAGCTTTTACACATTAAACGAATATTTCTCATAATATTATATTGTGGGCATGCATTTTCATTTTCTTTTTACAATAATTCAATTAGGAAGATTACACATTTTAAATTATATACATTTCGTATTTATAGGCGGATTTTTGATTATTCCTTGATTTTGATTTTTTTATTTATTTTTTATATTATAGGTGAATTATTTTTATTAATTGCCTTCTACTGTTAGTTCTACTTATCAGGTCTGTTTAGATTTTTTTCATGTTATATTTCTCTTTTAAATGTTATTTTATGCCATTAAATGAACATTACGAATTATTCTTGATTTCATTTAGATATTATAGGCAAACCAGTGAAATAATTACATTTTTTAATAAGATATTATAATTAGCAGATAAGTAAATTTAGCAGATAAGTAAATTTGTCAATCTGTTTTAATAACAGGTAATTGTGAGAGACATAGTTTTACGCATTATCACCATAAATGTACCACCACAATTTCGGACAATAAATATATTTCTATTTCTATTTTATTTATTTATTTAAGAAATACTTACTAAAAAACATTGATTTGCTTACAAAAATGACAGGGATCGAATGGCAAAACCTTAACCTTTTGCTTATTTGATTCTGTCACCCAACTGGGACTAGCCCGTTCTAGGGTGGACAGGACTCTAATATTACAATCAAGTTTGCTTGATTGCTTGATTGCTTACAGATGTACAAGTTTTAGTAAGAAGCTAATAACACTAATTTGCCCTAAAATTTAGTCTTCAAAAAAAAAAGAAGTAAAAAAAATAATAATAATAATAAAAAATATTTACAGATAATATAATTTTAAAAAAAACAATTGCATTATATAATCGGCAATAATATAAAATTCGATTAAATAATGTAAATAAAACTATATGTGAGAAAAAAAAGAAACAGTCATTAATATTTAATATATGTTAAGTAATAAAGGATTTAATATGAAAATATCTAGTCAAAATAATTACAATTCATTGTCAAAATAATATATAAGAACAAAGTCAAATAATTTTTGGTAATTAGTTCAATGTTAAAATATATTCAACATACATGTTTAAAAATATGTTTAAATTTGTGCACCTAAGTTTTATTAAACTATTATTTCTAACATTTGATGTATGGTTAGTCTGTCATGATTCGATAACCATTTCTTTAATTTATTTTTGAATTCCCTAAATGTCAAATTCATTTTTATTTCCATATTGATCAGATTGTAAAGTCTCGGCGCAATGAAAGAGTAATGCCTTTGTCCAAATGATGTTTTCATTCTGGGTATTATAAGGCTATTTTGTATAACTTGTCTCGTTGATCTTCGGTTCTGAATTATTCCTAGATCTGAGTTATTGTCCAAAAATAGCTTAAAGAGGGAAGTTTTTAGAAAAAGTTGCCTACAATCAAGGACATTAGCTTCTTTATAAAGTTCATTAGTGGGATGGCGATATGGTCTACGTAAAATATTTTTTAATATAAATTTCTGCGCAACTTGCAATGGCTCTAGCAGGGTTTTACCACATCCACCCCATCCAATTATGCCGTAAGTAATAAGCGTTTCACATAAAGCATAATAAACAGTTTTTAGTGTTTTGGAATCCAGAATATTCCTCAGTTCTTTAAAAACATATCCAAGGATTCGCACCTTCGTAGCCACGTTATGTATATGGGAGTCCCAACGTAGAAAGCAATCTAGAGTGATGCCTAGATATTTCCAAGATATTTCTCTTTGTAGAGGCTGACAGTTACAAGACTCTACGCTATCGCATTCTTGTACTACAATAGTTTTATTAGTAGTGGGTTGACCTCTGGTGTTTATAAAGTGGCATGTATTTGGTTTTGCCAACATGAAGCGTCAAGCGTTCTTATTTCTTTATCATTTTCTTTAAGTTCAACCATGTGATAACTCCTATAATTACAAACTATCTCTTTGTTATTTCGTACTTCTACCTGCCATTAGTATTACCATTAAGCTCGCATTTTTTTATTGATACCTATAGCCTAATTTAAGCGAAACATTTAGGATGGGCAAAATTAGTAGAAAGTACTTGCATAAATGATGAAAAAGCAAGTACAGCAACGTAAATTTTTAATGTCTCATAAAACCGATTGAAGTTCTTAACGGACTTATTACACGGTTTCCCCATTTCAACTGTAAGGTTTGCTTAATTTTGTAAGATGCCGAATAATTAATCGAAAGAGCTATTTTGCGGTTTCAAAGGCTTTGGTAGAAGTCTTTCTTCTTCTTCTTCTGGTTATTTTTCCGACGTTGCACTTGTAATACCGAGGACTCGATAACAGGGAGTTGTGAGAAGCGTAATGTCTTGCGTTATCACCGTAAATGTTTCACCATAATTCGGACAGTAAATGTATTTGTATGTCTATTGCTGTTACTACGTTTTTCTAGTAATGTACGATGACAATTAATAATATCGGTTGTGTCACCCTGAGACTTTTCCGAAAAGTAGACAAAGGCTGCCCCGCGCACCAACCCTTCTAAATCCCCTCTCCCCACCCAACGCCCCCTTCCCCCCGCCGATAGTGATTGTGTCAAGTGTTTATGGTCGCAAATGTAGTATATGTGTAGTATTTACGTCGTATTTTCCAATATGATGTAGTAATTTCTTAAATACGGCGGAATTTTTTAAATATTTGTGTTGCTTGTATAAGAGATATTCTAACCAAAATTTCACAATGTAGTTTTGGCCCAACAACATATCTGTATACTAAATTTTATATCTAAGTCCGATATTTCGATATTGAAATATGACTAGCGCGCCCCGATGTGGACCGATTTCAACCACAACTTACAACTTTTGCCATGATCAAAGGACGCCTACATGCCAAATTTCAGCTTATATGAGTGAAGCGCTTGGGCACTATCGTGGAGGAATACACACACACACACACACAGGCACCCACACAGCCACAGACATACTTCAACCTGGAAATGGTTAATCATCTCGGGAGGTGGGGGGGAGGGGGGTTATTATTTCCGTCTTCATCTCAAAAAAAAATTGAGCGCGTTCACAACTTTCCCTAACCGTCGGTTGGCCGGAAAAGTTTGTTTGTTTATTTATACTAATGGACGGGTTTATTGTCATACGTCAATCTCTTCCAACCAACCCTACTATGAAGTGTTTATATGTATTTGTGTTCGTAACATGTGTGTAATTGTGTGTCTTGTTATTGCATTCGATCGACAGAATTGAAAAATGGTAACACAGCCGGGAATCGAATCCGGAACCATACTAACTAAGATCAGGCGACCTAACCACTATGCCACCGGGCCTTGTATTGGGTTATCAAATGCTCGACTGTAAGATATCGCTATAGCGATAAGTCCATTATTTTAACTTTTGTTTTTTTAAACAAGTGTAATATTCTTAATGTAATGTTATTTTTGGAACAATTAAGTCGTTCTATTATATTCTACTAGCTGTGCCCTACGGTTTCACCCGCGTGGTGATGGAAAATTGTGATAATGATGATAGAAAACTATATATCTTTATAAATTATAGCCTATGTGTTATTATGATGTGTAAGCTATATTATTTAGTAAAGTTTCATCAAAATCCATTCAGTAGTTTTTGCGTGAAAGAGTAACAAACATCCATACATACATTCTTACAAACTTTCGCGTTTATAATAGTGTATTAGGATTGTACATTGTTAAACTCGGTTGTCTTTGCAAAACTTTTTTGTTGTGAGCCGCTCCTAGGCATGAAGTTCGACCATCGTCTCACATTTCGCCCGCACGCTATTGACCCGACCTGCTTAGCTTACTGGACTTTGTGTCCCGTAGGCTTGTTTCGGATACTGCCAATCCTCTTTGTTTATCAGGGGATTATCAACCCTTCCTGCTTTCCTCAAATATCTCTTCTTTTGCTGTATACGCATGCTGACCGTCAATTTCTAGATAATGGACGACTGAAAATCTGATAAAAATACGTTTGTCTATTAAATATTATTATTTATCAATATTAATTTCAAGAATTTACACTTTTACGCTAGCGCCTGCCCTACCCGCAAACCAATGCAGGCACGAGGCATCTTGAATTCACCAAAAACATCAAAAATATTTTTTTATCATTAACAATTTCTTTCAGGTTTTAGAATATTATGAACCAGTAAATCGATGAAAACAACGGTTGGGTCACTTCAAGTCTTTCCCGGCGAGTAGACAACCCCCCCCCCCCCTTCCGCGCCACCCCCCCCCCCCCCCCCCCCCCCCCCCCCCCCCCCCCCCCCCCCCCCCCCCCCCCCCCTCGCGCGCCAGTACTCCCGATAGTAAATACGTTTAAAATCACGAATGTATTTCTAAGATTTTTGTAGTATTGTCATAGTATTTTAATACTATATTTGTAATATTTTCCGTGGCATTAAATTTGTATTATGTTCCTGGCAAGAAAAGTATTGTGGACACACTTCTGTGTGACTGTCTCTCAGTCTGTATTCCTCCACAAAGGAAGGATTATTAATGTTTAGAGAGTTGCTGCTTGCCTGGAAAGCCTAAAGGTGAAACAACCGATTTTTTTGTATATAGTAGTAGTAGTATTATGATAGCAGTATTTAACTAAGTATGGCGGAGTTTAAAAATTACTTGTGTCGCTTGTATATCAGATATTTCAACAAAAGTTTCACTACGTTGTTTCGGCACAAGAGGCATCTGTGTACAGAATTTCAAGTCCCTAAGTACAATCTTCCCTAAGTACTTTCGAGATTGAATTATGACTAGTGCGCTACCTAGTGGACCGATTTCAACCACAATCTTTTCAACTCTTGCCATAATCAAATGATGTCTGCAGGCCAAGTTTCAGCTCAATCGGATAAAGCGTTTGGGCGCTATCGTGGAGGAATACACAAAGGAGTCACACACGGACAGACGCATAAAAGTGCGTTCACAATACTATCCCTCTGCCGGGAAAGTACGAGTAATATACGGGCTTTTCCTCTGCCTGTCCGGGTCATCATATCCCAAGAACACGTAGTCCGATTTCGAAAAAAATATCGCAAATCTGATTTATTCATCAATGGGAATAGCTTATTAGATTTTGTGGGACATCCATGAACCAACTCAGAGAGCTTCCATACAAGTGGCAGTTTACATAAGTTTTTCGAATTAACAATGAAAGCCGATTATCAAAGAAATTCTTAAAACTGTCTATAGTTACAATGATAGGCTTAACATAGTATAACTCAGATATAATAGGCTTAACAGACGTATAGCTCAAAAGGACATACTCTGATTTTTTCACTGATAGAAATAGATTATAGATTCAAGGTTTCGTATATGAAATAGATCGGGGAGCTGCCATACAAATAGACGAATAGTAACGTCAATAGCCGCATGGAATCACTGGCTCCCGTCAGATTACCAAAGTTAAGCATCTTCGGGCGTAGTCAGTACTTGGATAGGTAACCGCCACGAGTACTGCCACGTGATGTTATAAAAGCCGTCCGCCTGTAAGACGATTAAAAAAAACGAAGAAGAAATCACATTTTTAACCGTACGCTCGCCATGTTTTTTTTTTTTTTTTTTTTTCAATTCAATTCAATTCTTTATTGAGAAATCACACAGTATTACAGTAATAATATTTTTTTTAATGTACCTATACAGATTTACAACAAATAAAACCGGTTACGGATTTCAATAAAATTACATAAATTACGTTTTTTTTAACTACTTAATAAAACTAACGTACCTTCAATTTAATTTTTTTCAATTTTAGAAGTACATAAGAGTCGAGTATGCAGGGTGTGTGTATGTGTTTGTGGGAGTGTGTTGAGCGTGTAAGTGTGGAGTGTGAGCGGGTATGATATTAGTAATTTTATTTTTTATTTTATTATTTTTAAGGAAACATACAGCTGTTACAATAAATTTGTGACAGAATTATTAAGGTAAAAAAAATAAAGCTAATTACATGTTTCCACTTAAACATTCATAATTTAAACACAACAATATATTTTTTTTGAAGAATTAAGTAACACTCATAGGGACAGGTGGGGAACTGGAAAGAAAGGAGTCATAATAAGTAAATAAAATTTTATGTAAATACACGTTCCATAATATAGACATACATATTATTTAAAGATATTCTTGAATACATATTATTTGGCGTAATGGCGTATATAAAATATAATAATAATAATAATAATAATAATAATCAATAAAAATAGCTAAAAACCAAGTCAGCTTATTGTATCGGTTAGGGTTTGATTTGCGGAGTATTTGTAAGTGATTATGGAATTATTAACGATATCAATACCATTTAAATGGGTATTATAAAGCTCACAGCAGCGTGTGAGTACTCCATTCCTTGATGCATTAGTTTTAAAGCGCGGCAATCGAAACAGGTCAAATTGGCGTGTGGTCCTCATTGGGGCGTTAATATTGATCGCTCCCTCCAGGTCAGAGCAATCGAATATACCGTTCATTATTTTATAGAGGCACAGAGCATCATTCAAGTTGCGCCGATAACATAGCGAATTTATTTTAAATAGTAAGGCCGCCTCATTAGTAGTATTACAATAACTTTTCGTCTTGAAATTTAAGTATCGAACGAACTTATTTTGGATATTTTGCAGTCTGTTAATGTGGACCTGATAATAGGGAGATAATAGGGAGTTATTCAAATAATATAAAAAAAAGCTGCAAATTAATACGATATAAAACCGATCCGAGTCCAGCGTTTTGAAAGTACTTGTACGTTTCATATTTTTACTAGTTTTGTTTCTTTTAATAACTAGTAATCAACTGGTTAACCCCATTTTCCTCGAATCCTGAGTGTTTTATCCGAAACCGCCCAGTTATTACGAAAGCTTTCCTCGGGGTGGTTGGCGCGCAATCGGCTAAGTTGATAAGTTGATCTGCGCCCCCCGGTAAAAGTTGCCGCAAGGAGGTTGGCGCTGGCGTGCAACTTAAGAGGCGCGAGTTTAAAACACTCGAGCGGGCTAAACTGCTTCCACTCACTAGCAGGCCTTTAATCAAGTCGCGGAAACGAACGTTACGTTCCACCTCGCTAAGTGATTGTGCCCTCTTGATTAAGGCGCTGATATACGACTTTAATGATTTTAAACTGATAATTACGTCTAAACGAGTACTGCTTACGATTCGAAAAAAATATATGTTAAACAAGAACATTTACCTAATATTCTAATCTGTGAATATTTTAGATTTTGTTTTTATTACATAGTGTAATTAATTTGGGAAATGAAGTCTAACCGAACACAAAAACGATAATTACGCAAATACTATCTAGTGTATTATTATGAAACCTGCACCATTTTAAAGATAATTTAATTATCTATCTTCTTATCTGTGATTTTTTTCGAAAAGTCAAAGAATAATATCCGATTTTGCTTATTCGAACAAAATTGGTGCCCGAGTTATAAAGCGGGCCTCGCCGGCGACGAGAGTCAGTATGACCGCGACCACTGTCACGGGTGGATGCTGACGGTGCGCTCTGAACGAAATAAATTACGTTAATTAAAAACAAAATGGCCAGAAACTCAAAAATTTTAAAACTTAAACGCAGTATATTAGAGAAAAATAGATTATTAAGGTACGTAACGTGTATTAGTGTATTAATACGTGTATATTATTACCATTTGTCTACTCTGATGCTCTTTGCCTGACGTCAAATTGGGGTGACCACACGAATAGGATTCGTGCAACAATTTAACTAATTAACACATAAAATAAATTACTTCTTTTATTTTATAAACTGACCTGATTACTGTTTTTATTTTAGGCGAATACGAAACAACACTAATTCTGAAGATGTAAATTCACAGACGAGGTGAGTAAACAGTGTAAGTAAACAAAACTACAACAAAAGGTAATGCATACCTAATTTAATATTTTGATTTTAGTGTAATTCGAACAATAATTATGTTTTATCAGAACTTTAAAGTTTTATCAGAACTGTCTGAATCAGAATATTATTTTGAAATCAAATATCAAACTTGAATATTGAATTTGAAAATCTATTTAGGGCCGATTTCTATATGAAACCTGCAAGTAAAAGTACAAATATAAGTTGAACCATCGGTTTACTAAATTCATTCATAAAGCGACAAAATTTAAATCGGGTTTTCGTAGTATGACGTAAATTATACTTTGGTTGGAGGGGGTTGTTTTTGTTGCAAAAAGATAATTGTTGTTTTTAGCCAAAAATGTAGTAGTAATAATAATAAACCTACTTATAACATAGTTACGCGCATCCCTGACTCACTGACTGTCTTAGTAACGCTGTAGGTAAAGACAGTATTTTTTTAAATTTGTCAGTTTTTAAACTTGAAATGCTACTTCGAATTTCGAACTTGAGATTGTACTTTGAATTTCAAACTTGAAATTGTGCTTTGAATTTCGAACTTGACATTCTACTTCGAATTTCGAACGACATTTTACTTCGAATTTCGAACTTGACATTCTACTACGAATTTCGAACTTGAAATTCTACTTCGAATTTCGAACTTGACATTTTACTTCGAATTTCGAACTTGACATTCTACTTCGAATTACGAACTTAACATTCAAGTTCGAATTTCGCACTTGACATTTTGACATTTGAAATTCGGAATTTCGGTTGAATTTCGATAATTTCAGAATTCGAATTAAAATTTCGAAATTTAGGACTTAGCTAAGGTTTCAATTATAGGATTCATAGTTTGCTCGATATTAAAACTCAGCACTCGTAGAAAAACGACCCTTACTTTGTTTTTGCAGGAATAACTATACCTAATATCATTGTTTATCTATGTGTAGATCTAAATTGAACGAAACAAGAATTGCTGAGGAGGAAGCCTTGAATATTGATACAGAAAATGAGAAGTCATTCTCTGACAGGTAAAAGCATAATTATTATTACTGTGACATCAGCATAACTTGCGCATAGCTTTCTGTTGTACCTATAATATGTTTTGTTTGTAGAAAACCGACAATGTCAATTACAGAATTCTTATTAGGTGTATTTTCTTTTCAGAGATAATGGAGAAGTAGTCAATGGAATGCGAATATTGAATATAACACAGTTTTTTCAAGAGCTTCAACAAATATCTTCACATGGGAGTATAGACTGTGGTTTGAAATCAGTAGAAATAATATCTGAACGTAAATTGGGGCTACTTTCGAATTTAAAACTAAAATGTAAGATGTGTAACGAAACCTTTGTCATTTGTTGCAATAACCCTGAAACGACCCTGAAACGTAGATTGGCTTTTGATGATAGTAAAGTTACTGACAACGGCATACCATTTATTGACGTTATAGCCGATGGCTGCTGGGGAAAAAGGTCTTATAGGAAAAAATACTCATCCTTATCAGGCGCAGCTGCAATAATATGGAAAAGAACCGGGAAAATTCTCTTTATGGCTGTCAAAAATAAATACTGCTGCATATGCGCCCAAGCTTCGAAGAAATATGTCACGCCTAAGGAGCATGATTGCTACAAAAATTATTCTGGTATTTGAAATAGCAATTATTACCACAATATATTTCATATTTAAAACAATTTTATTTATCATTTACGTCAATTACATTTACAGGTCCATCAACCGGAATGGAATCCACCATCTTGGTAGAAGGATTTAAAAGAAGCATAGAAATGCACAATTTAATATACCTACGCAAGACTAATATCAGATGGCGATGCAAATACATATTCTAAATTGTTACAGTCAAGACCGTACGAAAATATAACAATAGAAAAAATCGAATGCCCCAACCACCTATTGAGAAACCTTTGCAATAAGTTACAGGCACTTACCACTGATACTTACTTACTTACTACTGAAATATTTAATTAAATACAGAAAATGATGAGCTGCGGTATCATCTATTCGAGAGGGCTGCAGCCAAACCGAGCTTCAATCTCGCCAGGTTGAGTACAAGAGAGGCTACTCGTCAATTCTACCGCACCTACCTACTATCAGGTACCAAATTAAATCGTTCTTATACAGCTCGTATTCGAACGATTCGCGCGCCACAACACCTTTTGCCGATTCAGCAACTATACCAGGACTTTGATTACGAAGCGTGTCTTCGTCTTTATTGACTTCATTCAAAATCGTTATTTTTCGTTTCTTGTTTTTTTTTCCTCATCCCTTTTCTATTTGCGCCCCTGTATAGCACTAACTATATAAGAGGGGTCTCTAATGATTATATTCCTTGTATGCCTAGGATCGACTAGTTCATTATCCTATGCTTTTTATTTCCTTTATCCTATGTTTTTTTGCTAATTGCGGGCGTTTTTGTTTACGTAATTACGTAATTCTTGTTTACCAAATTTTCTAACAATAAGAAAATGATTACAATACAAATCCGATTATTATTTCACATTACGTACTTTTATTTATTTAATACCTTAGAATCTTGAACATACACTATTTTCGTACGTATGGTCACTCTACAAGCCGCTATCGGTGCGTGCGGCGTTTCCAGTTCTCTTATCACGCGTTGGCTCCGCCCAATCGCCCGAAGCCGTTGACAATAGTCGTCGCCTTAAGACGCCTTCCCGAAGACTGCTACAGCGGTACACTTCTTAGCAGAGTATAAAATAAGTACAGACTGAGACCACGTGCGCAACGTTTGCAACGCGTTATAATATCTGGATCCTTGTATTTGCATGAAAACAGACGACCTATATACTGTATGTATATACGAGATTTGCAAAGAGGCATTACGCGTTTCTGGCACCGCATCTGTATGATTCCTTCTGCTCTTCATTGGTGGGGGCTAAAGTGCAGAGTACAATCAGTAGATTGATTCTGAAAAAATATATATTCGATTCAGTGGTCGATTCGGGACGGACCATGCAGACTACATCCCATGCTGATGAAGAGTTTCATTTTCTTTTGTGCCCCCCTAACACGGAGGCGACAAACCACCATTTAACCCTTAAATGCATGATTATATGTCTAGAATTAAATAAAATTGTTTATTATAGGAAAATAGTCATAATTTACGTATAAAAAAATCAGGTAGTAACATGGTATATTTATTTTGTAAGCACTTCTATGTAGACTTGTAACTTGTATGTAGACTTGTAAACGTTTGGCAACACTAATAATAATAATAATAATAATAAAACTCTTTATTCTTAAGAAAAGGCGAGCTTATTGCCTGCAGGCAATATTTTAGAGCTAACCTATACTATTGTAAGAACATTATTTGCGAGTAGACTACATAACTTAACCTATATAAAGAGTATGACAAATAAAATAGAGGAGGATAGAAAGAAGTATATACTTTACTCTTTGTGGGCACAGATTTGCCACATCAAAATAATCTAACACCTATAAGGACGCTAAAGTTTTAAAAGGAGGGGAATGGGAGGGGAAAGGGAATTTATCTGGAGGATTTCAAATGCTCTCTGAGTCTGTTTTTAAAAGTTGTTATGCTTGGCGCGGTTCTCACATTTTTCGGCAAAGCATTCCAAAGACGGGCTCCATGCACGGTGAAAGAGAATGAGAAGAAGTCACTGCTGTGACTAGGTTGTTAGGTTAGGTTACCTAACCTAACACTATACGTTTATTAATAAAGTTACTGTAGACGTAAACAAATAGTCATATTGTATTTATATTCATTAGTATACAAATTTCCTCATTATTTATGAACGATATACAGCAAAGCAATTGCGATTTTTGTTGTGACATAACAACCTTGCATTTGTTGCACGCAGTCTGTGAAAATTCTTTACAACCTGGAAGTTTGCATCTATTTTTAAAACTGCACCTTTTTTTCATTATGGCCTACTGAAAGTTAAATATGTCATTATGGCCTGGTGGGATACTGAAAGTTTTTGGAACTGGCCACTTATAATAAAAGAAATATAAAAACTTGGTTTCTATTTCTCAATCTAGATTTTCCAAAAATCTAGCTTGTATCTAATATAATTTTCAAATACAACATAACACATTGATAGCTTACCTGACAATAGGTGAGGTTTTTTTTAACAATTAGATAATTCACTCGTTTATAGGGAACTCGACCATAGAAACTTTCTCTCTAAGTAACAGATTGAACTTCATCGCCCACCACATTCAAATGTCAAAAAACGATATAACTTACCCGCCAAAAGTAATGTATTTTTATTTTCTTTCACACATTATTTATTGTCTATGGTTATCAACGTACGTTCGGAAACCTATGGTTTTTTAATAAAATTAAGTGAAAATGTCTGTAGACAATTAGTAACATTATACATTTAAGGGTTAAGCAAAGATCATTACTTTATTTTATGGTTTCCGATCCGCGTGGTGCACAATGCTATCTTATCACCAACTAAGATAGCTGCCATTCTTCCAGTGGCCATTTTGCATTGTTTCCGGTCCAATCAATCATCACTTTACGACAATGTGGTCGCTTAATGGCCGTCACCTCCCTATGTATATCGGAACAAAGGAGCTTTACGATTGCCAAACTTTCTTATCTGTGAAGCTTAAACAATTGTTACTGAACTACAAAAACTAAGAATGAACAAAAACTATACGTTTGGTTTTAATGAGTAAAGTTCACTATATAAACTAATTTAATGAGATATATTTGTCTGTGGAAATAGGTGTTAAAAACGTTAATATTTAAAAAATAAAGTCCTTGAAAAATAATTACCCATTTTGTAACAATTTCGATAGCATTTTTTAAAATGTATTCACCAATATTTAAACAATATCGATCTCATAGAAGGATTTTAATTTCTATCACTATTGTGAAAATGATAAATCAATTTTTTTAATATTTTAAAAACCTTGATTACAGATATAAAACTAACAAAACCTAACCTAACTGGTTCGCACGAGACGTCCGCACTAAGAGAGTCTCATATAGGCTTATTCGAATACTGCCTAATGATAAAATAAATCTACTAAGTGGAAAAACATGAAAACAATTAAAAAATATCTAGACTACAATAACGTAATTATAAATCTACAAATATGTACCTATATACAAATGAGAAATTAATTAGAATCGAATTTTTCAGAAATATTTATTGAAATAATATTCAAATAATAAAATAATTATATTCAAATAATAAAAAATAATATCAAAATTCAAATAAAATATAATGTCAATAATAAATATAAATTAAAATTACCCTAAAACGTACAAATGATAATGATAATAATAGTAATCCGTACGCATGATAGTAATCAATAAATAAGTACTTGTTAAAGAGTATTAGGTATGGCAATAATAAATAATATATGAATAATTTTCTAAAACTCTTTTTATGTTCAAAAGTTTTCTAAATTGTTTTTAGACTGGGCGTATTTAGACATATTTTGCCAAACGAGAACTCAATTTTGTAACGCAGTTGTAATACGACAATAAAATTGGCTATCCTGTCAAAAGTTTTTTTGCGCATTATTGACTTTTAGTCGTTAAATTTGAATCCTTCAATAAGAAAGGTGAATATAGTTTTGTCCATATACTAAGATTTTTTAATATCCGATGAGAATGCACTTTATAAAATAAACAACGAAAGTCTCTACATTTATACTCTAAGACTCTACAGTATCTATTCGAGTAAGGGATGGTAACGGTGGGTCCACGCTGACAGAAATAGAATGACATTTCTATATAATATATTCTGTCTTGTCACCTATCAACGTTTAGGTAGAAGCTTTCGGACTCTGACACGTTACACACTGACTTCACTCTATTTCCGGTTGATGAAGACAGCTTCCGGCGTCTAAGAGAGATAGGGAAATGTATATATAATTGTATATACAGTTTTACTAAATATATGTAATATTCCAGGTACATTTTAATGAGTGATCTTTTTCAAAGTAAAGATTTATTGCGACTGTTTATTTTCCTATTTTTGTGGCAGATGCTCCCTCACCGGGAGCATTTGCCTGTAATGTAACGTTACAGATTCGAGCATTACATCAGTGAGGGAGCAGATCCGAGCATTACCGTGCGCAACCTGTAATGATACAATCTGTGATTTTTTTTATACAACTTGTAACATCAATGCGTTCCACTTGTAACTATGTAGAGTTGAGAAACGCCCAATCTATGTTACATTACAGGCGAATGCTTCTGGTGAGGAAGCACCTGACAACTGAGTCAATAACCTTTCAGAGTTCCGAACGATTTATTATTAATGAAATTCAATGTTTTTAACTTTAGATTAATTATATGGAAAAAATATTTTTATTCATCTACTTACGAAAACCATACCAATCGAAATCAAAACAAACGTTAGCAACCATAAGAGCTGCTAGAGATTATATGAATGTGTCAAAGAAATTTATCGTTTATTGGGCCAAAAAATTATAACATCCCCCCTGTTTGTATATACGAGACACCCAGTCAGTCAGTCTTTAAAAATGAGTTAAAAAGTGGCTGCTTTGAGATGGTAATACTCTTGTATACTTTCATTCACTGCTAACGTACGGCGCGGAGTTATGGGTGCGAGCAGCCGACAGACAGAGGGCTTTCGGCATGCAGAAGCGTGCAGTCCGCACAATAGCGCGTGTGGCGCTTGATACGCCAGCTAGGCCTCTGTTTAGAGATCTCTGCATCATGACGCTGCCGTCCATTTATATAATGGAAGTAGCGCTGTTCGTTCGCAGAAATCTAGCCGATTTTAAAGTGAATGGTGTGCATCATCACTATCCAACAAGATCCCGTAGCATGCTACGTTCGGTAAGTCATGCATTATCCAAGTCGGAGAGGCTTGCCTATATCGCCGGCCCAGCGGTTTACAACAAACTCAGCGAGCACATTAGGCAGGCGCAATCTCTTGACGTGTTTAAGAGACGCCTTAAACCTTTTTAAACGTAATATTTGATTATGACGTTTTTTTATAGCGATGATTATTAAAACTGTTGATTAAACTAATGTGTCATTTTCAATTATTAACCCATTTTTTGGCGATTATTGACGACTATTATACAAGGTGGCGCAAAATTAATCAAATGGCGCAAAATTAATATTTTTTTGCAAATTGCGTCGTACGTCAATCATTTTTGACATTTGTGAACTGGACAGCTGCAGTATACAAACAGACAAGCAATGAAGCGCTATATTCCGCAAGAGCGTGGAACATCACTCAAAATCATATATTTTTTTTAGTAAAAACGTTATTCAAAAACAAAATTGAATGATTAATAAACGCAAAATTAATTTTGCGCCACCTTGTATATTGACGACTAGCGATTATGATTATTTTAACAGCTTTTAATTGTTATAACTAATAAAATTTATTTATTATATAATTTATATAATATGTTATTATTATTTCATTATGATTATGATTATTTTAAAACTCATGTTTTTAATTATTCTACCCATTGCTATTTTTTAAAATTTAACTCATTTAATTGTGATTTTGTTTTTGTCACGTCAGTTGTCACACGAAAAATTCGATCGCTCTTGTAAATAGTCGAAAAATAGTATCAGTATCGAGTGGCCTTTCTTTAACGATTTACCAAGTTAAGGATAGACTTGCGGAGAATATTTCTGTGAAAAAGTCGTGTAATTTGGGTGTGGGATTGGTGAGATATTTTGTTTTAAAAAAAATAACTATTTCAGTATTCATCCGAATATTCACTACAGGCCAGAACGAACAGGCCGCAGCAGGTTGACAGATAGTGAGGTGAATTTACGATTATTCAAGGAACGCTAACGATAACCCTGTATATTATCGTATCATACCATCCTGCATACGAAATTTTCGCGAAACATAAAAACATTGAAACGCGAACGTCATCTATCTACTACCCAGTGATTTTTTCTTACGAAATTAATTAAATTAACAATGAATTGCAGTAAGTGTAAAAATGATGCAGTAGACTATGTTGTTTGCGGGCAATGTAAAGGGCACTATCATTATGACTGCGCGGGAGTTTCCGAAGTCACCTACCGAAAAATGGGCTCCGAGAAGAAGGCTAACTGGCGATGCACCTCGTGCCGTAACATGGCCAGCCCCTTACCACAGTCTCAACCCTCAAATTTAGGTCAGCCGTCTTTATTTGATGTGCTTAACGAAATAAAAAGCTTTCGAGTAGATTTTAATAATATGAAATCAGAATTTGACAACATGAAATCCGTTGTCCAGAATTCAATGCAATATATCACGGACATAGATAATAAATTAATCGCAATGGATGGCAGGTTCGACGATTTTAATGGCAGATTAATCACTGCAGAGAAAAAGATTTCCTGTTTCTCCGAAGTTCAAAAAGAGTTAATAAAAGCTCAAGAAACTATATTAGAGCTGAGACAGGAAAATAATTTGCAGGACCAATTCTCTAGACAAAATAATATTGAAATTTCCGGCCTACCTACAAATAAGGGAGAAAATTTAATGTCGACATTACATGATCTATGTACCATCGTGGGTTTTAAGTTATGTGATACGGATGTTGACACCATACATCGCGTGCGCCCCTACCTGGGCGTCACTGGCGCTGGTGGAAACAAGCAGCCGGCGCGCCCACCATCAGTAGTCGTTCGGTTCACGCAGCGCAGGCGCAAGGATCAGCTGATTGCGGCCGTGCGGGCCCGCCGCGGCATCTCTACCGCGGACATCGGATTGCCGGGCGCGGTCTCTACCCTATACGTCAGTGACCACCTCACGCCTACAAACAAATTATTACTGAAGCGAGCGCGGGAACTAAAGGTCGAAAACAACTACTCCTATCTGTGGGTTAAAGATTGCAAGATACTTCTCCGAAAAAATGAAACCTCGAACATCATCCGAATTTCAAACGAATCCGATCTTCATAAAATTAAGTGACTAGCTACTGTGTTAAATGTTAAACAATTCCCTGTATTTTCAACAATTACTTGGGTATCTATTTCCTCTTCTTATTTGTCTACCTCAATTTTGTCAGTGTATTATGTTTCATCCTCACTAACAGTTGAGGCTTATTTTGTTTTTATTACAATAAATTGCAACAACGAACACTCTCTTGTCCACAAGTATCTCGCCCTTTTGAATATTATTAATTTAGTGTTTTTTAATTATAGTATTAATCTGTATGCACTGCCATATAGCTTATTACTTTTCTTGTTATTTGTATACTGCATAAAATATTCTCGTTTGAAGAAGTTATTTGACGTTTCAGCTTTATTCAATTTATCACCTTTTTATTGTCTGTTTATTTTAAGACAATACTATTATGGATTACAAACTTAAATCATTATCAATCTATTACCAGAACGTGAGGGGATTACGCACTAAGTCTCATTCGTTTTTAACCAACGTCTTGCAATGCGATTACGATTTAATCATTTTAACTGAAACCTGGTTAACGGAAGACTTTTATGACGCAGAATATTTTTACAATAATTATAACGTGTATAGGCACGATAGGCTCGTTAGTGACGGACCCGGCGAGCGCGGCGGAGGAATGCTAATAGCTGTGCGTTGCGGGCTGCGCGCGCGACGGCGGGACGACTTGTGCTCGGAGCGGGCGCGCCACTGCTTGTGGCTGACTCTCGAGATCCCGGCGCCGACTCCGCTCGTCGGCGCTCCCTCCCGCAATACTGTATCCTCACACTCACAAACTACGTACACACATATAGCCTGTTGTTATTTCCCGCACAATGATAATCATTTAGAGGCACTTCGAACATTTTACGATAATACGTTTGATATCATGCAGAATCACCAAAATGACAACTTTTTAATCCTCGGTGATCTAAATATCACTAAAGCAGATTGGTATTCTTTGGAATATTCCGATTCTCTTAGCGTGAACGCGAACGACGATATCAAAGTGTCTGACTTGATTGATTTTATGAATATTTCTAGCCTATCGCAATATAACGGATGTCAAAATAAAAATGGGAGGATACTCGACTTAGTTTTGTGTTCTACTAGCTGCAAAGTGAGGAACTCTGATTCCCCACTCACGCCGGAGGATCACCATCATAAGTCATTAGATATTACCTTTTACCTCCCCTGCAACACTTATATGATGTGTATTAAAGAACGTTTAAAAGTTATCTATCATGCGGCTGACTTTGTTAGCATAAGTAACGCGTTAATGAATGTTGACTGGGATAAAGTTTTATCGAAATTGGATACTGAAAAATCGGTTACCTATTTTTACAACTTCTTACAGGATCTTATAGACAAATATATTCCGAAGAAACTAGTAAAATCACAAACAAATTATCCACCTTGGTATTCCCGTGGTTTAATAAAATTAATTCGTCAGAAAATGAAAATGCATTCCAAATGGAAAAAATATGACAATCTTTGCCACTACCAAACTTTTTCATTATTACGCTCACGGGAAAAGAAACTTGAGCGGGAATGTTACAAAAACTATATTGATTTCTCAGAAGAAAAAATTAACATCGCCCCTCGATTTTTTTGGACATTTATTAAATCTAAATTTGGTGCCAATAATATTCCCTCTCATATGAGCCTGAACGATGTATCTTCAAGTGACGGCGAAACAATTACCAATATGTTTAATGATTATTTTAACTCAGTTTTTATCCCCGACACTTCCCAAGTGAGTGACACTTCCTGTACTGATACAGCCTTATCTTCAGTTAACATCTCGACGGTAGAAATAACAGAAAACCTTGTAGATAAACTATTTCAGCAAATAGATATAAACAAGGGTGCGGGTTTCGACAACATCCATCCCATCTTAATCAGGAAGCTTAGTAAAGAGTTTTCAATACCAATCACCATAATTTATAGGAAATCTATGCTGGAGGGCTGTTTTCCTGCCATCTGGAAGAAATCTCTGGTAACTCCAATTCTAAAAGGTGGTGACAAACATGATATTATGCAGTACAGGCCTATCTCTAAGCTGAGTCTATTTGGTAAGATTTTCGAAAAAATAATTACTACGTCGTTAACCACTCAAATGCAGCACGTTGTATCAACGGAACAGCATGGGTTTTTTCGTGGTAGAAGTGTTAACACAAATCTTATCGAATACACTGACTTTTTGTTGAATGCCCTTGATTCCGGATTCCAGGTTGATGCCGTGTATACTGATTTCTCTAAGGCTTTTGACAAAATTAGTCATTCTATCCTTATACAAAAACTTTCGAAATTCGGTATACACGGCGACCTGCTAAGATGGATCCAGTCCTATATAAACAATCGTAGTCAAGCCGTCGCCCTTAAAGGTTACCGCTCTTCGTTTCTTAATGTTCCGTCAGGAATTCCTCAGGGATCCCACCTTGGCCCTTTTCTATTTACTTTATATTTAAACGATATTGGACCGTGTTTTAATAAGTCGCATCACTTGCTTTATGCAGACGATACAAAAATATTCAAAATTGTTAAAGGTCTTGGTGATTGTGAAGATTTGCAACAGGATTTATTAAGCTTTGAGAACTATTGTAAGGATAATCAACTAATTTTAAATACGGATAAATGTAACGTCATAACATTCACCCGAAAGCATCATCCAATTATTTATGATTACAAAATATCCAGTAATAACTTAACCCGAGTTACCAACATTCGTGATCTAGGCATTACCCTGGATTCCAAACTGCACTTTAACCTTCACATTGATAAGATCGTAGCTAAGGCTTTTAAACAACTCGGACTGATTCTGCGCATAAGTAAACCTTTTGCCAGAGGCAACACCATTAAAATACTCTACAATGCATTTGTTCGTAGTGTCCTAGAATTCGGAAGTGTAGTTTGGAGTCCCCAGTATGCTGTTCACGTAGATAGGATTGAGAGGGTACAAAAGAAATGTTTAAAATCATTAGACTTTCGGACAGGTAGCCTCTGCACCGATTACGCAGAGAGAGTAACAACACACAAAATGCATTTTCTGTATTCAAGACGAAAATTCTTAGACAGCATTTTCTTATATAAAATTATTCATAACCACATCAACTCTGCACCCCTTTTGGAAAAAATTCTTTTTAAAATCCCGCGGTCTTCCTCCTCACGTTCAAAAGATACTTTCTATATTCCCCCTTTTCATTCAAACTACGCAAAAAATACCTTCTTCAGACGCTCTTGCATGTGTTATAATGAAGTTTTGAACGACATAGATATATTCTCAGTGTCATTAATTACTTTTAGGAAACAATTGAGTGATTTGTTGTTGCATTAGTTTTAGTTTACAGTTAATAATTTAGGTAGGGTACTCGTACTAAATGAAAACAGTTCGATCCGACTAGACATTTATATTGTTGTGGCTACATTTACAAGTTTTGTTAAAATTAATGGTAATGTAGGTCTATTTGTTTAAGTGTATTTGTAAAAACATTTGTTTATGACTGTTTTTTACCTAAATAAAAAAAAATAAAAAATAAAAAATAACTCTTTCATATTAATTAAAGTAACTGTGTTGATAGATTAAATAGAATGATAAAATATTAAAAAGAATGATATGATAGAATGAATGATAAAAGATTAAATAGAATGATAGATTAAATAAAATATCCGCCCAAGCACAAGCTTTGCTTAGTTAGGCGACATCGAAGAGTAAACATGATTTTAAAATTTGAGTTCAATTTTTTCATGTGATTTATATTCATGTTGATTTTTTTATGGTAATTTAGTGTAATCTTGTATTTGATTTTTTAATTGTAAATTGTAATATTATTTGTGAATTGCTTTAAATAAATTTACAAAATGAATAAACTAGCAAAAAATAATAAGTAAATCCTAAAATTGATTGACAAATCATGACTAACAGATTATCAACGCTTGTGTTTGATGACCATGTGATGTTCTTTTTTAAATCTATTTAATTGTAACCCGGTTAGTTAATATATTAATGGGGCATAATGCATTAATCTTACTGCGAATTTAATCGTGTCAAAGGAGCGTGTCATTCACTTAACCCATATAATGATCGAAACGGGTATTTGACCTGGTCACCTCTAGGTTTATTAATGCTATATTACGTGGGATGATGTAATAATATTGGGTACACGGACGAATAATTTAATTAAAAATCAAATTGTATCTCGTACACATTCTGAGGGGACATTTGAGAGTTTATTTATTTATTATAAAAGGTACACAAACAATACTCTAATATTACATACATGACTATCGCTAACATTTTTACTTTGTTTCTAATTAGAGTATAATATTATATGTGTACTCCGCATGCCTTATTTATAATTGCGTATGTGCCGTGTCTCATGATTTACAAAATTATCAAAAGTATCAAAATTATCAGTACAAAAATTAATATCCTTAAAAATTATCAAAACAAAAATTTTAAATTTTTGAAATAAGTTTACAGTGAATTCTGAAAAACAATTAAACAATTAAATGGTAAAAAAAAGTAGATCAAATATTGTCCGGAATAAAATAATAAAAACATAAAAATGATCAAAACAAAAATTAAAAATTTTAGAAATAAGTTTACAGTGAATTCTGAAAAACAATTAAACAATTAAATGGTAAAAAAGTAGATCAAATATTGTCCGGAACAAAATAATAAAAACATAAAAATGATCAAAACAAAAATTAAAAATTTTAGAAAAAGGTTTACAGTGAATTCTGAAAAACAGTTAAACAATTAAATGTTAAAAAAAAATAGATCAAATATTGAGTTAAGAGAGGACTTGTGAAAATCCATGCATTTTTTGCATTTATATTTGCTCCGATCAAGGTGGAAACTGAAAATTTCACTACACTTCTATATAGACTCGGAAAAGTTAAATAAGGCAACGGATTGTGATGCTTATCCTTTTCCGCAGTTTTTTTTTTCTCGTTAACGAAATAGTTTCGATACTATTGTAATTTTAATAACATTATGATTCTAGCGATAGTTGATTACGTCAAAACTGTCACATGTCCTACTTTCGACAGGCTATAATAATATAAAGACACTTATGCAGCAAGGATAAATTATATAACTTGTCATGTTTCCGTTATAATATTCACATTCGTATTCATTTTATTTGTATAATAATATACAAGTCATAATAAAGGTAAGCAGAGTTTTTTTTATCATAAATATAACGCGAAAACGTTAGAAGTAAGGAAAACCAAAGAAATAAATATGGAAAAAAGAGAACGCAAAAATATACCAATAAAATTAAAAAATATATATTAAACACATTACAAAGAAAAGCATCAGCTCTATTGATTTTAGTCATCCCACCAGTAATATTCATTCCTCTTGTGAGTAAAACGCCTTATCCGCGAGATACTTCTTACGGCGGCTCTTAAACACGCCAAGTGACTGCGATTGTCAAATGTGATCCCTGAGTTTGTTGTGAACCGCTGATCCGGTGACGTATGCTAGCCTCTCAGTCTTGAATAAACTCACCGAACGTAGCTTGCTTCGTGATCTCGTTAGATAATCAGATAACATTGTGTTATGACATTGCAGCACGTTAACATCCGTCATGCCAACACCGTTACGCGTCCCGCCCGCAGGTATGTTAACCGGCGGGCCGACACTCGCGCCCTTACTACTATTTGCAACCAGATTACTCCTGTCTCCGCCTGGTTACGAGTTCGAGTTCGCTTGCGCGTTCCTCTCCCTTACGTAGCGATGAAACGGTGTCTACCGAATCTATCGCGGACCACGGCATCCTTTGCCCGGTTCACCCGGAATCGGGTGAACCCGGAATCGAGTAGTCGATGGTCGTTTCTAGACCAGTCGCCGTAAGGTCAACAACTACCCCCGCTCTATAGGAGACAGTACTGACCCCGACTGTCAGAATGCACAATCGATTGTATGACGCCGCACGGTGCGCATTCCGCTCAGGAGCGCCAGAATATTGACTCCTGGGGGAACCTAGCCCTTAGGCCAGAGTCCTGCCCGGGCTCGCACTTCATGCGTGGAGGCCGCCGGATGGTTGTTGACCCGTGATTGTGACCGACCCTGCACAATGGATCTTCGTGGCCAACTCCAACAGGGTCCATTAGCTCCCAAAAAGCAGCTAGCAGCTACATCGTTATATTTTTCTCAGTGTAGAAATATCGTCTAGTTTCTTTGATGTAGCCGGTGCTATGGTTATCGGCAGGGCATATGGTTCATTAGTCGCGGCTGCAAGGTTGCTGTGAAACACGGGCGGGAAGTGCAGTCGGCTGAGCAGTAGGGAGATGGGACATATTTCAAGGCAAACGGTCGTCTCGACGCCCGGCGACGCCGACGCCCGTTCTCCCGGCTGTTAACACCGATATTACCTAACACAGCGCGGTTTGACAGGGCGAAGCGACGCGCGGGATGCTACATACCATGCCGTCACGTCAATGACATCATTCCAATTAGATGTCAAGAGTTAGCTATAATAGTACCCTTAATAATCAGTACCGTGCTAAACACACACCAACACCCACATACTCACACATAGCGATCTTAACTCTTAATTTAAAATTCTTTTTGTTGTCTTAGTATTGCATTGTTTAGCATATTTTGTAATACTTTTATTGCAAATAATTTGTAACATAATTGGCTTTATCACCGTTATTATATTTATGTGTTATTTTTCTTGCTGTATGTTTTTAGTAAAATAAAATAAAAAAATATGTATTTAAATAACACGTACATATGTATGTCTATATTTTGTAACGAGTATTCAAATTAAATTTATTTACATATTCCTCCTCCATATTCCTCCCTTCCCATCTCCGCCATGTGTGTCTATTCTTCAAAAAAAAAAATATTTTAGGGTGGAAACACGTAATTGGCTTTGTATTTGAAATTTAATAACTGTGTATCTAATGTACTGAAATAGCTGATTTTTTCCTGAATAATAATAAAATAACACATTACGTCGCTTAAGGGGGGAGAGCCTGGTGAAGAAAGCCAAAAAAACATGTTTTTCATGTTATAAGTTTGAGTACCATTTGAAAGATGAAAATATTTTTTGCAAATGTTTAAAAAATCTATTTTTGAGATATGGAATTGCAAATGTTTCTACCGCTGCAGAAATGACGGTATCTGCTAGAACTAATGGTACTTTCTCTTCTTTCCAGGTTTAGTTAGCGGTGAAGAGTGCGGCCAGGAAGAACTGGTAAGGTGTTCGCGGCCTCTACAAGTCCTCTCTGATACTTCGGAGCTCTCATTCGTAACTAAGAAAGAAGAACTTGACAAATTATGTCCGTAAGTATACTTTGTTCATATTAACGATCGAACGCAATCCACAGTGTTTAGTATTGTCGTCAGTAATTGCTGGACATAAAGACACTTAAAGCAACTACGCATAGAAAAAAACATAAACAAATTTAACAGATGTGTCGAAAAATAGTACTAAGTACTTCCAACTTAAAATAATAAGAGCAAACGAAATAGACGAATAAAAAAATATATGCAGGTGAGTTTTTAATTAGTGACATCCTTGTAGTGGGTGAAACAGTACGACGACCTTAGCAACTTTTGATAGGATTTTTTGGGAAAAACTTTATTATTGAAAAATAGTATATGAAGTTGTGATCACGATGAGCTATCTAGTGGTAGGTAAAATATCGCTAATATTGTTTATTAGAGATATTTTAGCTATGGCGTGATGGCGCATCGTGCTCAACACTTCTCAAACTTTTCTTCAATACATAAGATTTACAAATTTGCCAAAAAAAATTTTTTTTGGTTTTTCCATTTTTTGTTTTTACTTTAAAATTGTTTACTTCGTCGTATTGATTCACCCACTACAAGGTGTCACTAATTAAAAACCCAACCTGTATACAACATCGTAATTGCCGTTTAAAAGTAGTAAGTAACATCTCATTGTTGTCCTAGCAGATATACTTGTGGCATTCTATTTATTATTATTTTTTTTATTAATGTTAATATTAATTTATTATATGGTTTGATGCGAGTAGAAAGTAGGGAGCAAGTTTTGATTTAATTTTCGTTTCGAAAACTTTCGATCAGCCCTCGTATGGAACCCAGCCCAGCCACTGGAACAACACGCCAGGGTTGAATCATTCCAAAGCTCTAATTAAGGCTTACGACCGTAAGACGAGGCCTTATCGCTAAATAGGAACAATCTACGCATACTGGTGAGGGCGCTCACGGGGCATTAAGGTCTGAACAAACACATGTACAACCTCAAGCTCCGAGATATCAGCGCCGTCGGTGATATCAGCGCCACCTGCTTTTCGCCATTTCGGAAGGGTTGCCGAAACGTACTACGGCATTGAGTAATCAAATACCCTATATAATCAATGATACAATGTAACGATATTTTAACGTTTTGTCAGTGTTCCGTATAAATCGACACAAGTCTTGACGCGTAAACGTCTTAGATACGTGGGTTGATGGATAAGAACGAGAGTGACTGATAAATTTGAAACCAGGGCCGAGTGTCAGATGCCAAGGGCTGATGGATAAGAACGAGGGTTGAGTGATATTAATAAGGATTGAGTAATAGGTACAAGGACTGACGGATAAAATCAAGGTTGGAGTAGTGGACACGATGACTGATGGATAAGAAGAGTTAAGGCGTAATAATAAAACATTCATACCAGTTATTCCGGGAAAACTAGTTTTTGAATCTGTATATAGGTCGTTTGTCCGAATAGTATCAGGCCATTTATTCGTCGTTGCAGCTACTGAATTCCTCCTTGGCATGAAAAATAAAGATGTCTGATGCCTCCCTGAGGGGATATTAAGCGAATATGTCGCGGTGTCGCTGTATAGCAGAATACTTTTACAGGCTACCCGTATTTAATTAAGGGCATTCTGGGGTGATATTTTTGGCAGGAAAATTGCGCGACGAGCGAAACATTATCTTGTCGAGACGAGATCGCGACACTGGCAGAGAGAGAGCAAGATAGGTATTCCATATATATACGAATCATTGGCAATAAGTGTGCAGAGATTAGACAAATAAACTACAAAACTGTCCTGTATGTCCCTGATTGAGAGACAACTTATGACCGAAAATTTGTTATTTTTTTGTTATTAATTCAAGAAAATACTTTTAAAAAAATTACAAACCCAATGATCCTGCGTCAGTTCTAACAAAGCAGCGCCTGTTCCAAGGAAGACACCAATTGTATATAATAGCAATTTAAGATTTAATTTTATGAAAAGATGTTTTCTAATCTAATAGTTTTAAAATCCAAGATCAAAATGCTTACAAAATTGTTACAATGAAGTAACGTAATTAATTATTTATTGAATAGTCAGAAAATAAAAATATAAGCAAATAGTCACATTTCGGAAAATATGAAAAAAAAAAGCCAAATAATCATTAAAAAATACAAAATAATATTTAAATAATTTAATCCAAATACAAAATATTACGCATTAAAAATAAAAATCTGAATTCACTCTATTATTACAGGAATACCCAACAAAAAGGGAGTGTAATGTGTTCAGGGTTCATCTATGTATGTTTTCGTTTCTTTATTCCACCATAACTTCTAAACGCTTGAACCGGTTTAGAAGTGTGTAGAATTGTTAGAATCGATGTGTCATCCCGAGTGTCATAGGGTACCTACCTAACTGTCCAAATATAAGGTAAATAGTTGTCTAAATGTCCAAATCTCCAAATGTCTATAAATTAAGATAAATATATCGTGTTTGGTGTCAAATGAAAGGTTTGATCGGGTACATTCTTAAAATATGTATGTATCTATATGGTTAAATA
Organism: Micropterix aruncella; assembly: GCA_944548615.1. Taxonomy (NCBI): domain Eukaryota; kingdom Metazoa; phylum Arthropoda; class Insecta; order Lepidoptera; family Micropterigidae; genus Micropterix; species Micropterix aruncella. Next base: position 8,954,221 of record OX155964.1, read on the forward strand.
TATTTTTCATCCCATCTATTCAAAATGGACGACTTGGTTCGCCTTTAAGTGCGCCCAAAAGTGGTCTTTTCTATAAGAAACTTTATAAGTGCGCCGCAATTATCTTTGCGGCTCACTTTTTGAATAAGTGCGCCGCAATTTACCTTTGCGGCGCACTTTTTGAATTTGGAACATCTTAGTCTTCAGCGTCGAAGAAATCGAACGCAAATATTGTTTGAATAAAGACTGGCTGGTACGACGACCCCTAGTCGCGCCACCCGGCTGAATTAAACAAATGAAATTAAAAACGCGCGAACGTCAATTGTTTTTTCGTTGTTATTTTCTCATAGAGGGTGATGAAAAGTAGAGTGTATCACTCGGGCGCAAAATATTTTTGGCTCGGGCGCTTTTTTGAATCCCTCGCTACGTTCAGGATTCTACTAAAGAATCCCTCGCTACGTTTGGGATTCTGCTCTAGAATCCCTCACTTCGCTCTGGATTCAAAAAAGCGCCCTCGCCGTAAAATATTACTTTGCTCCCTTGTGATAAAATCTACTAATAAATCCCTGCAGTAGTAAACTTTTGTAGCGGCAGTCGTGCTTTTATTCCTTTTAATATATTTACTTGTACATATAGGTTATTTATATTGTCAAGAAATTTGAAATTCGACAACTTCAAAGTGGCCATTTTAAAATAATGCAGCTACAAAGGTTATGTAATATTTCTCTTCGCTCGGTGGTTTAGCAAGCTTTACGGCAGTCGCTCGTTTTCTTGATTAAATTATCTCGCAGATTTCTGGATTTTAGTCGCTTTTAAAATTGCTTGCTTATTTCAGTATATTGCTTATTGTTTATTGCTCACTTCCGATTCGCCAATGGGGAAATGATCATGGCTGAATCGATGGACGACCTTATAACAATGCTCAGAGACCTCAATACTGTATCCCAACAGGTGGATCTGAAAATGAACATGGGTAAGAGAAAAATCATGTCAAAGGCTAATGTTGCACCCGTACGGGAACGATATTATTGATACCAGTATGTTGATTTGGGTCAGACGATCCAACTAGGCAGACTCAACTTCGACAAGGAGGCCTGCCGACGAATACCACTCGCATAGCATATCTCCCTCGTCACAAATACCGCAGAGCCTCAAGACGATATTTTATTATCAGGGTGTTTGGCAGTGATGACAGTGACGACATATGGTACTGAGACGGGGTCGCTAACTATTGATATCATACACAAGCACAAAGTCGCGCAATGAGACATTGATAGAGCTATGCTTGAAGTTTCACTGCGTAATAGGATCTGAAACAAGGAAATCCGCAGAAGAACCAAGGACACTGACATGGCTTGTAAAATTAGCAACTTGAAATGGCAATGGGCAGGCCATATAGCTCACAGAACCGACAACCGCTGGAGAATAGGGTTCTCGAATAGCGACCACAAACCGGCAGACGTAGTGAAGGACGCCCCCCACAAGATGTACCGATGACATTGCCACGGTTATAAGAAGTAGATATATAGAGTTCAGGAAGTTTTAACGATTAGTCGTTCTATCTCCCATGAAGTAAGAGCAGAAGACTTGGACAAAACAGTCCACCGTAATGCTCCGCCACATGCTCGTAAGAGGCCAACGCCTTAACCGCGAGATAACCAGGCGTGTTACCCAGCAGGCTTACACTCTCACCCATACTTCCAATTGCGACCAGATTACTCCGGTCTCTCGATTGGTTGTTACGAGTTCGAGGTCGCTTGAGCGTTTCTCTCCCTTACGAAGCGGTGAAACGGTGTATACCGAATCTATCGCGGACCACGGCATCCTTTGCCCGGCTGTTCACCCAGGATCGGGTAGCCGATGGTCGTTTCGAGAGCAGTCGCCGTAAGGTCCGCAACCACCCCCGCTCTATAGGGAACAGTACTGCTTCCAGACTCCCCCGACTGTTAGTCAGAGTGCACAATCGATTGGCTTACGCCGCGCGGTGCGCAGACCGTCCAGGAGCGCCAGAAGGTTGATTCCTAGGGGAAACTAGCCCTAAGGCCAGAGTCCTGCCCGGGCTCGCACTTCATGCGTGGAGGCCGCCGGATGGGTGTTGACCCGTGAGTGTGACCAACCATGAACATTATGGGTCTTCGTGGCCAACTCAGCAAGGGCCTATTAGCTCCCATAAGAGGAAGCTCCTAAAAGAAGTAGATAAATGGAGGCGGCTCTTATGAGCCGCCTCCATTCATCGGCTATTCGTTCGTCATGGCTTTCTATGGCGAGTGGACATCTACAGGCGGATGATGATATCAGTATAAAATAGCTCATCTAGACATTTTCTTAACGCGACGTGGAGTGAGGGGGATGGATGTACCGCCGTTAGCCACAGCGATGGCAAGAGAAGCCTCCGCGCCGTAGCCAGCCAAAGTGGACCTTTTATCGGTTAATTAAACTCAAACGTCTCGCGGCCGAATATAAAAAAGGTCAAGGAGGGGAGAATACGAGAAATCCCCATTTAGGAACAGACAATTGTCGCAAAGCGCATTCGCGTCGCAGAACTACTTAAGAGCCTTATTACAAAATAGCGTAGGTATTCTTTTAAAATGAGTTGAAAAAATGAACGCATTTTTTTTTTGGATGTAACTATAAAAGATAGGATAAATAAATAAATAAATAAATAAATAACTATTCAACCCTGGGAGAAAACCGCGGCACTGAGCGCTCTTCTCTTGCGCAAGCAAATATATACACAATTTCTAATTGTTTTTTGCAGTGTTTTCTCCTTTCTAATGACAATAATTTATATTATGTCGTATTGCTAAAAGAGTGAACTTTAATATAGTATAAGTATTATATAAGAATCTTATTTTATTTCTGAGAAAATTAGAATGATACAGGAAGATTTTTTTTAATTGTGTGTAATTGTAAGTAATGTATACCTTGGATATGTGGTCAAAAAACGAAAAAATAAAGCCGTAGTGTACATCAAGAATACATGACGGACATAAAAAAAAATAGTATACGGTTTTCGTTGTAGTGATATTACTGTATTAAGGAGCTCAAAGTTTGCCTTCCGAGCGTTTTACGAATAACGACTTTCGGAAAATGGGCTGAATAAGTAAATAATATTCGTTATATCTAAAATTAAAGGCCGCTATGGTCAACATCAAGAAATGGTCCAGGTAATTCAGTAATTAAAGTTTGTAGAAATCTCTTCATTTCTTGGAATTAGAACGCCAAAAATCCACTTTTCTTGCCTTTCTGGAAAAAATATGTGATAGGGCTCATAAGCCTTCGGTAGCTACGCCACTTGCTATACTAATAATGATTATATTACGCGTCTCAAAGTACGATCTCAAGAACACGTCGCACAAGATAGCATCATGCGTGAAGCATGTACGTACTGTCGCAGTGACGCAAGGATTCCTAGGAATCCGGTCTGGAGATCAAGTCGCATACGAATTTAAAGGTAGACAAACTGAGCCCACGTGCACAACTTCTACGACGCAACGCTCCCAGGCTGGCTTGCACATTTATCCCAAGTATACAACGTATATGTCGCTGCTGAGGCTTCTCAGAAGGTGTACTGGTATTGTGTACAACCGCTCGGAACGGTAGCGAACGGTTTCTTGCAGATTGGGTCATAAGATCCACTGTGTTTTCTGGTTGGTCCAACTCACGATTCAGCTCTTATTCAGTAGCCTTCTCGTGTCGAAGACTACCCCGGGAAGGACTACCGCGTCTCAAGCCTCACGTCTGGTGGATCTGTTTCCCCTGGGGATTGCCTCCCGGCGCTACTGAACAGTTTGCGCACCGCGCAGTGACAGCCAATCGATATTGTGCACTCTGGCTAATTACTGAAGGAGTCTGGAGACTATAGAAATATACTGTTTCCTAGGCAGCAGGGGTGGATGTTGACCAGTCGCCAACCACTCTTGAAATGACCAATTAGCTACCTGATCCTGAATTCAGAGCCGGGCAAAAGATGCCAATGGTCCGCGATATTTTCAAATTGAATCATCGTTGAATATACGGCAGGTAGAAGTCGCGCGAGCGACTTTGAACCCGTAACCAGCCGGGAGGGTAGAGGTATACTGATAGTTAATTCCATACGGAGATATCCTTCCAAAACTGGTTGTCAGAGGGCGAGGCTGCCCGCTGGGTACCTTTCCTGATGCCTCGGCGTAAGACGTTCGCCTCTGACAGGCATGTTGGCTTAGCTGGACGGTAGGTTTGTATTCGTCTCTTAAGTCTTCTACAGTCACCTCACGGGAGATAGAACAATCAATAGAGTTAAAACTTCCTGAGGTGACTGTTTCGCCCGTTGTTGTTGACACTTCTAAGTGTGTACAACCGCTATATAATATGTTTTCTGATTCTGAGAGTGAGTGAGAAAAAGAGGGGGGGGGGAGGTGAAAAAGTGTATTTGGCGGTCGGAGGAAGAGGGGTGAGAAAACAGCAGCAACTGTTGTCAACAGTGTCCATTTAATTGCATTTTTGTTAATGGATTTTTATGAATTGGAGAAGATTTTTTTGAATCGTAAACATATTAAAATACATGACACTTGATTTTGCACTTTTATTAAACATTTTCTATTTCTTTCACACTCGCAATACAAAAAAAGCAATGTTGGTAAACTCCAAATTATGATTGTGGCGTCCTTTTTCAAGGGGCCGACGAATCAGCAGCCTCTACTGCGTTCGTTTAGTATAGTCCGTAATCTGCGGTTTCTTTTCCTAAAGCAGACTACGGCGTATTCACATCGAAAGAAGAGTTGAACGGCTTACCCCATATTCAGGTGGCTTAATCGCAGGCGATGTCGGATACGGCTCCGGTGAGAGATACTTTCTGATGTCGGGTGATGTCACGTCGGCTTCTCAGTGGCTCTTTACTGGGGCAGTATATCGGCTATCCTCTATCGTTCACTTCCACTTTCTTCAATGTCACCATAGGGAGAATTATCTATTTTTTTACGGGACCACTAACCAGTAAACAAAAAACTCAGTCTTACGGGAGAAAAAAGATTTATTTTAAAAATATAGCAAGTAATGTTTATTTAAAAATTTTACACTTAAGTCCAAAAGAAATCGTACAATTTGGCTTCTCAAAACTGTTCTTAGGATATCTACATATTGTAAAATACCCGAGTCTAAACTGTCAATAATTTAGTTTTCGGTAACGCGAAGTTCACTCACACTAAATATACGTAACAAACGGTGTTGATGGTGTACACGGTGCCGACAGATTTCAGACTGGTTTGATCCCGTCCGCTCTCGCTTTTTTAAGGGCTTTCGGGATCATTCCATATCGTGTTTTCGCGCGCTTCCCTATTATTGGCGGCGATTCTGGTCCAATATTTTCATTGGTTGCGTTTGAAAAGCGCGCGCTTACATTTTACTAAGGCGTGGCTTATAGCCTTCGGCTTTCTCCAACAGATGCCAGTATGCGCTATTTATGTCGATTTTAAGATTAAATTATAATCTAGCTAATTTAACCTTTACAATATCTTAAGTTACGCTAATTTATTTCTAAACTAGCCTAGGTAATGGTTGTCTAATAATTATTTCAATATTTTACGCATTTAGTGAGTTTGTGATTGTTTTTTAATCTTAATGTTAGATTCCGTAATATTATAGCTATCTCTACGGTATGAACATCAAAAAATACATTAAAAAATAATAATTATTATTCTAGTTTTAATCTAGCTTAATTAGGACGTTAAGTGCCTCAATTTTTGGTTGTCTAAGTATGGCATTTGCTCATTGTTAAACTGTATTTCGGCGAGTCATTCCAGCGGCGGTATTTTCCATCGTCACCTGTGGTGCTGATTCGCCTATGGCGCCGGGTGTTTTATGGCTTTAGGGTCGGGATATTTTGCTTTATTGCCGTTTCTTCTTTCGGCGTAGAATATTCCGGGTTTTTTCCTAGAAACGAAGGCCGAGGGAGCTTTTTTTCTTAAGCTGCCTTAATTTATGCAAAGCTGTTAGTGGAAAGATGCATTTGTTTTTGAGTCATGGATATTGAAACTTACTTTAGGGTTTCGTATGCTATTCTTAACCTAATATGCACATTTTATTTATCCCGCAATATTCCCTTCCCCGTGAAAGAACTATTTTTCCCCGTTGTTTTTGTGGGAAATAGTTATCTTTCACTACCATTAGGTTTAGTGGGTATACGAGCAATCTTGTGGACGGGTCGTTTGTATAATCGGCCGTTGCACATGATCGTCGCTGACCTAACTTGACCGTCTGGGGCCGTGTGTACCTGCGTTATTCGACCACGTAGCCATGCATTTCGTGGGGCTTGCTGCTCTATTAAGAACGCAATATCGCCTTCTTTGATGGGGTCTACTTCGTCGAGCCACTTAGATCGTTTCGCCAATGTCGGAATGTATTCCTTGGTGAACCGATTCCAAAAATGGTTAGCCAACGTTTGAGCAATTCTCCATTGTCTTTTTAGACATAGGTTTTCTGAATCATATACTCCTATATTTGACCTTCCTGATGACGAGCCGATGAGAAAGTGGTTAGGGGTTAAACTTTCTTCGTCTTGGTCGTCTAGGGACACATGAGTAAGAGGACGCGAGTTTACCGAGTTTTCAGCTTCGGCCAGCAACGTAAGTAACGTTTCGTCTCGCGGCGCCTTTTCCCTTAAAGTGGCGTTTAGGGCCTTTTTAACCGATTGTATCAGTCGTTCATAAAACCCTCCCATATGTGCGGCTGCTGGCGTAATGAAGTGCCAGTTTATCGCCTTCATAGCGCATTGGAATTTTATATCTTCATAATTTATACTCTTCATGGCTAGCTTTATTTCATTATTAGATCCATGCAGGTTCGTACCGTTATCTGAATAGATATTAGTCGGTGGTCCTCGTCTGGCGCACATCCTCTTCAAGGCCATCATAGTCGCATCGCTTGACGCTGCATGCGCTATTTCGATATGGACGGCTCTTGTTGACATGCAACAGAAGAGGACGCCGTACCTTTTTTCCCGGTGGCGTCCTACGGTGACCTCTATGGGTCCGAAGAGGTCCAAACCTACATTTGTGAAAGGGCGAATGTGGTGCTCTAATCGAGTACTAGGTAGGTCCGCCATTTTCGGAGGAACTGGGCGGGCTCTATCCATTTGGCACTTTCTACATTCGCGGGTAACCGTTCGAATCGCTCCTCGTAACCGTAGAATCCAAAAGCGCTGCCGTAGCTCGTTGCAGACCCATTCTCGGCCTTGATGGCCGGAGCGTTCGTGTTGAGCAATGATCTGCAACCTAGTATACCGGTGTCGAGCATCCAATATGGCCGGCTTCTTTACTGTGAGCGCGATTCCTTCCACGGCGTTGATTCGACCACCCACTCGTAGGATTCCCTTGTCATCCAGGTATGCATTAAGGTTACGAGTTTTGCTGCTTTTATCTAAAGGTTTATTTTTTATTAGGTTGTCGAGGTCTTTTTCGAAACTATCCTTTTGACTCTGCCTTATCCAGTAGTCCTCGGCGCGGGTAATTTCTCCGGCCAAGAGGTGTAGTTCGCCAGACCCTTTTTTTAAACAGCGGTCTGTGAAGCGCATAACCCATGCGGTTGTTCGGAGTAGCCGCTCTAATTTTGAGAAACGCTCGGCGTTTATTAGGGGTTCGACCTGCGTGTCTGCGACCAAATGTACGGGCCGTTTCTCTTCTTCTTTGCCGCGATCCTCCGACGGGGTGTCAATATCTGATGGCCATGTATCTGGGTGTTCCCTAAGGAAATTCGGCCCATCAATCCATTTTTGGACTTCGTCCCCGTCGGCGCGACTGACCTCGTCTCTGGTGGCATGATCCGCTGGATTTTCTTTTGTGGGAACCCATCGCCATTGTTGGGGTGTCGTTAGTTGGTCAATTTCGCCCAGCCGGTGCGCCACGAATACGTTGAATTCTCGGGGATCTCGTTTTATCCATGATAATACTGTCCGACTATCGGACCATAGAGTAGTCTCCGAGAAATCCCACGTATGGTATCTTTTTATAGTAGTGGCCAATCTGCTAGCCATAGTGGCGGCTTGCAGCTCCAAACGTGGCATCGTGAGCGTTTTCAATGGCGCTACTTTATTTTTCCCAGCTATAAAGGCTGTACAGATACGTCCTTCGGGCGTCTCAAATCGTACATACGCAACTGATGAGTAAGCGCGTTCGCTCGCATCTGCGAATACGTGCAGCTGCGCGTTTTTTACAAAACGCCCTGTAGCTTGATAGCTACGTCCGATTTTCACGTTCTTTACCTTTTTTAATTGGTGTAGCCACGTTCTCCATTTTTCGAAGGCGGCATTACCTATTTCCTTATCCCACTCCGTCTTGTCCATCCATATTGTTTGCAATAGGATCTTGGCCTTTACTGTTAGCGGGCCTAATATTCCTAGCGGGTCAAATGTACTCATTATAATTTGTAACGTTTGCCGCTTTGTAGGAACCTTATTCCCGCTTAACAGTATAGGATCGATCTTACGAAAATTTGTATCGAAAGACAAGACGTCTTCCTTTGGGTCCCAAATTAGCCCGAGTATTCTTTCGTTTGTTTCTTCGGGTCTGGTTTTCTTAATTTGGGACTTGGAACGCTGGTCCGCTGGGACTTCCTCGAGAATGGCACTATTGCTACTGGCCCAATTAACAATGTCGAATCCTCCGGCCTTGTGGATTCGCCTTACATTTTCGATCATTGTTTTGGCTGTCACAATACTGTCTGTGGAATCTAAGTAATCATCCATATAATGCCTGTTTATAATGGCATCGACAGCTTCAGGATGTTCGGCACGGAAGCGTTCTGCGTTCTGGTTTTTTGCATACTGGGCAGAACAAGGAGACGAGGTAGACCCAAATAATACGACGGACATTGCGTAGTCCTCTGGTTCCCGGTTCTGGTCCAACTGCCTCCATAGAAATCGTTGGCTATTAGTGTCCTTCGGTGTCAACCGTACACGTAGGAACATTTCTTTTATATCTCCCGAGAACCCATATTGACCCTGTCGGAATTTAAATAATATTCCGATTAACGGTTTCAACAGGTCTGGGCCTGACAACAGTTGATCATTGAGACTGGTGCCTCCTGATTTTGCAGCGCAGTCAAAAACCAGTCTAATTTTCCCGGGTTTATTCAGATTCTCCACTGAAAAATGTGGGATGTACCAAGTGCGATCGTCGCGTTCCTGTGCCTCGTTTTGGCTAAGCTTACGTGCGTAGCCCTTTTCTAGGAAGTCATTTATGGTGGCTTGATACTGGGTAGCCAACGTGGGATTTTTAAGTAGTTTTTTCTCCATCGTTACTAACCGTCGTTCGGCCATGCTGCGGTTTGGTGGTAGGGTGACTTTATCACTCTTCCACAGTAGACCCGTCTGCCACCGTCCTTGTTCAATTATTGTAGTATTTCTTAACAAGGTTTCGGCTCTTTCATTGGTTTTCTCCTTGTGTTTTCTCACGAATGGGCCTAGTTCCTCATTGTCGAAGTATGTTTTGATTAGTTCATCTAGCTTTTTCCCTTGTCCCGGCCGCAGGTGATTGACACGCTGAACGGCTGTGGAAAATTCCGTGGTACCACCGCCCAAGGTCCATCCTAATCGGCATGATGTGGCTATGGGCCCATTTGGTGGTCCAGAAACAATTGTTCGCGGGATGATCATCGGCCAATGGTCTATTCCAATTAAAATTTGGGGTTTACCATTTAAATCATTTAGTGGCACTCGTGACAAGTGAGGCCATTTATTTATTATTTCCTTGGCCTGGACGGTCTGGAGTGGTAAATTTAAATCCTCCACTGTTCGTACCCCTGTTAGTGGGTAGAACGTAGGCCCGTTGACCGGCCGTATATGGCAGTCAATTTTCATCGTGGTGCCACTGTCAATCGCCATACCAGAGGCGCCTACCAGATTTAGTGGACTTTTGGGCCCGTATGCACCTATTTTGTCCGCCAGGTCCTTTTGCATTAGTGTTATTGTTGAACCTTCATCGCACAGAGCCAGTGTTCGGACGCAGCCACGGGGACCTTTGACTTCTACGTACGCTACTCGTAGTAATACGCCCGTTGCTCCATTCCATGTACTGGTCACTGCGCTCGGATCGTTTGGTGTGTCGCTACCCCTATACCTATGAGGTGTGTCTTCACCTGTATTTTTATGAAGTGTGTCGTCACCTATATGTCTGTTGAGTGTGTCGTCACCTTTATTTTTATGAAGTGTGTCGTCACCTTTATGTCTGTTAAGTGTGTCGTCACCTTTATTTTTATGAAGTGTGTCGTCACCTTTATGTCTATTAATTGTACCGTTTCCCTGGTTGTCGGACCTTGTCTGTTTCCTTGTGTCCTTGTGTAACACCTTATTGTGAGGCCATTTGCAACCTTTTACGTCGCATTTTCCCTGTGACTTACAGTTACGATGGGTGTGTCCAGGTTCGAGGCAGAGAGTACACAATCTCTGCTCCTTGACCCATGCCCATCGATCGCTTACATTGAATTTTAACAAATATCGGCACTCAGGTGTTGCATGATTATATTTTTTGCATTTAAAACAGCTATTTACAAGTTCCTTTTCGGCGGTCGTGTAGACTCGTTTATGGGGGGGTGATTTTGCTCGTCCGCGTGGCTTGCTAACATTTTTATGAGTTTGGGGGAGTGGTTCCTCTTGAGACGCTACTTCTACTATGTTGTCTAACCACTCTCCGAAGTCTGAGAGCGTTGGGTGCGCTCCGTATCCTGCCGAGTACCATTGTAGTCTCAAGTGTTGGGGTAGTTTTTGGACTAGTTCCTTTAGTAACGGAGGATTTATTAGGTACGCAGAATGACCCATATTTTTTAACGAATACACTACATTGCAAACGGTTGTGCCATACTCGACTAACCTAAAAATTGAGTCACTTACCGATATTTCTTTGGTGCGTCGTGCTTCTTCCATCAGGGCTTCGATACGGGCTCCCGGTCTGCTAAAGCGCCTCTCCAGTGTGCGGCGGATGTCTTGCACGTTCCGTGGATCCGTCATCATGGCTCGTACCGCCTCTCGTGCTGGTCCCTGGAGGCTGTGCTGCAGTCTCACCAGGTTGTCGGCGTCGGTGAAGCCGCAGACGCTGGCTCCCTGGTCATATAATGCCGCGAAGATTGGCCATTCTTCAAAGTTTCCGTCGAACTTCGGCAAATTCTTTAGGAGATTGGCTCTTGCGTGCATCAAGTGTGTGTCTGCGTACTCCGTCTTCATGGCTGGTACCGGGTATGAATTGTAGGTCGGCCGCGGTTCGTTATATATCGGCGTCGGCTTCGCGGCACGTACAGGCGGTAAGTTTGCGATGCATTCGTGCGCTTGAATTGCAGCGCTTACGGACGCTCGATTTGTCGGGTGCATTGGCGCTTGATTTGTCGGGCGTTTGGGCGCTTGATTTGTCGCGTCTGTGGAGGGCCAATGTGCCGTGTCGATCGGCATCGTTATTTTGGCGGAGTCGATCCACTTCGCTGTTCTATGTCGGCTTTGTCGTTCCGACTGGCTGCTGGCATAGCTGCTCGCGTCGTCCGCCATCTCGTCTTCAACTTCGGCCTCGATCAGCTGTTTTTGTATTTGCAGTTTTCTCTCGAGGCTGTCAAGTTGAATTCGTCGAATTGCGGCGGCGGCGTCGGCGTCGGCTTTGGCGGCGGCGGCGGCGGCGGCGGCGGCGGTGGCTTCGGCGTCGGCTCTGGCGGCGTCGGCCCGCATGCGTTCTCTCTCATCCTCTGCCTGCATTTCTGCTTCTAGCTGCCTTCGTCTTATTGTTGTGGCTGCGGATCGCGATGATCTGCGGCTACTTGTTGACGCGGCGCGTGACAAAGGCCTTGCGGCAGTTGCAGTTTCGCCCGAACAGCTCGATGTCGGAGGATCCGCCATTCCTCTGGCCTGATCCTGTAGCTCCAATCTACCGCCTTGCCGTCGATTTTCGGAGATGCTTTGATTTAGCTTCCGTTCCGCTATTCTAAGGCTTCTTCTGGCAGATTCGCTTCTCTCCGCGCTATTTTTTCGCGGCGACGACATCTTTTATTTATTTATTTTAAATTTTAAATAAATAATTATCTCCTGCTGGTCTTTCCGTGCTAATGGTCTGAGCTAGTGATCCGGCTCGATTAGGACCAAAAAGAAACGCTATAATGTGGCGTCCTTTTTCAAGGGGCCGACGAATCAGCAGCCTCTACTGCGTTCGTTTAGTATAGTCCGTAATCTGCGGTTTCTTTTCCTAAAGCAGACTACGGCGTATTCACATCGAAAGAAGAGTTGAACGGCTTACCCCATATTCAGGTGGCTTAATCGCAGGCGATGTCGGATACGGCTCCGGTGAGAGATACTTTCTGATGTCGGGTGATGTCACGTCGGCTTCTCAGTGGCTCTTTACTGGGGCAGTATATCGGCTATCCTCTATCGTTCACTTCCACTTTCTTCAATGTCACCATAGGGAGAATTATCTATTTTTTTACGGGACCACTAACCAGTAAACCAGAAAAAAGATTTATTTTAAAAATATAGCAAGTAATGTTTATTTAAAAATTTTACACTTAAGTCCAAAAGAAATCGTACAATTTGGCTTCTCAAAACTGTTCTTAGGATATCTACATATTGTAAAATACCCGAGTCTAAACTGTCAATAATTTAGTTTTCGGTAACGCGAAGTTCACTCACACTAAATATACGTAACAAACGGTGTTGATGGTGTACACGGTGCCGACAGATTTCAGACTGGTTTGATCCCGTCCGCTCTCGCTTTTTTAAGGGCTTTCGGGATCATTCCATATCGTGTTTTCGCGCGCTTCCCTATTATTGGCGGCGATTCTGGTCCAATATTTTCATTGGTTGCGTTTGAAAAGCGCGCGCTTACATTTTACTAAGGCGTGGCTTATAGCCTTCGGCTTTCTCCAACAGATGCCAGTATGCGCTATTTATGTCGATTTTAAGATTAAATTATAATCTAGCTAATTTAACCTTTACAATATCTTAAGTTACGCTAATTTATTTCTAAACTAGCCTAGGTAATGGTTGTCTAATAATTATTTCAATATTTTACGCATTTAGTGAGTTTGTGATTGTTTTTTAATCTTAATGTTAGATTCCGTAATATTATAGCTATCTCTAGGTACGGTATGAACATCAAAAAATACATTAAAAAATAATAATTATTATTCTAGTTTTAATCTAGCTTAATTAGGACGTTAAGTGCCTCAATTTTTGGTTGTCTAAGTATGGCATTTGCTCATTGTTAAACTGTATTTCGGCGAGTCATTCCAGCGGCGGTATTTTCCATCGTCACCTGTGGTGCTGATTCGCCTATGGCGCCGGGTGTTTTATGGCTTTAGGGTCGGGATATTTTGCTTTATTGCCGTTTCTTCTTTCGGCGTAGAATATTCCGGGTTTTTTCCTAGAAACGAAGGCCGAGGGAGCTTTTTTTCTTAATCTGCAGCTGCCTTAATTTATGCAAAGCTGTTAGTGGAAAGATGCATTTGTTTTTGAGTCATGGATATTGAAACTTACTTTAGGGTTTCGTATGCTATTCTTAACCTAATATGCACATTTTATTTATCCCGCAATAATAATTGAACATAGAAGTTCCTAGATAAGTAATTAGTTAGAATTACTTTTCTTGGATTTTTTAGTACGTCAGCCTGCGGGCTGATGCTGGCATGATGATTGCTTTATTCTCAGAAGATAATGCCATTTCAGATAAGAAAGATAAAAGAAGAAAATAGGAAAAGGGAAGTATTACCTTTTTAAAATGGCAAGCATCCTTGTACTTTACAAAATATTACACTGGGGGTTTTCAATGCACGCGATGCATAAACAGGGGAAGAGTCAGAGAATAAAGAAAAATAAAGAGTATAATATATAAATCTAAGATAAGTTAAAATTGGGAATTAGGAAATGCTCTAACATTGATCGATAGTCGAAGTCTAAATTAGTCAGAATTTAATTCAATTAACGACATCTCCAAAAACAATCTTTTGTCAAATGCAACTGTATTTGGGTTATGAATTAATTACATTACATATTCCAATTACATTACACTCGTGTCATATTATACCATCTACCTGTCACTCTTCAACGCCACCGCAACAATGAAAGTAATAAGATTTGAATAATTAATCACAATTAATCATAATAATGAATGTTTCCAATTCCGTTTAATTCCCCTCCACCATCAATTGCTGTGTTGTTTTACCATTAGAGACCCTTGGGGAATTATGATACTTAATATTCCCGCATGACAGGCCATTGGCATAATTTTCGGGGCTGTTATCTTTGCATTCATTATGCGCTACGAAATGTAGTTTTTGGATTTATTATTTAATTTTTTTTGTTTTATTCATTTTATTCATTTCATTTTACATGTCTTATCTAAGGTTACATAAGTAAAAATAATGACTTTTTAACCGGCTTCGAAAAAATAAAGGGGGTTATCAATTCGGTTGTATCTTTTTTTTAATGTTATATCAGAACTCCGTCATTTATGAACCGACTTGGAAAATTATTTTTTATTTGAAAGGATATACTTTCAGATTGGTCCCATTTTTTATCAAAATCCTGTTCTGATGATGAGATCCATGAGGAATTGAGGAAAATCCTCAAATATTATCATATGAAGTTAAAAAATTACATGTTGGTTCAGTTCCGATGACAACGCATTTTTTATGGTGAGCATGACCTGATTCTACACACAGGGTTGACTCCCGACGAGAGGACTTGTCAACGGTCAACAGCACAGACAGAAAATTGTGTATACGCATTCAGTTATGCTAGCCCATTCTAAGTTTTATGATTGATTTTATAGATAAAATCAATGGTTTTATCAAGACATGGCTGCTGCACCCAAGGTTGGCTCCCGACGAGGGGACTCCTTAACGGTCAACAACACAGACGCGAAATTTTGTATATGCATTCAATTACGACAGCCCTTTCTAAGTTTCACCATGACAGGACTGCGGCACCTAGGGTTGGCTTCCAACGAGGGAACTCCTCCACTGTCAACAGCACAGACACGAAATTTTGTATACGCATTCAATTATGACAGCCCGTTCTGTTTCGCCATGGCTTGATTGATGCATTTAAAAAAAAATGGAATCGGTTTTTATTGTTGTTAAAAACATTCAATGGTTGACGGTAACATATCGCTATAGCGATAAGTCCGTCATTTGTGCATCAATTATATTTTTTTATTAATTTTAAATGCGACAAATTGATTTATCCTAATCCTATGCAACCCGAGGAACGTCACACATTTAACTAGGCTTACGCCTGTGCGATTTCAGACCTATTTAAGATTACGAGCTGACATTAAAAGTTTATTACTAGAGATAAAATATTGGATATTTAGAGTTTTTTTAAATACGCAATATATATACAGCATGATAACGATTAAACTAATATTAATAATACTAATTTAAAAATAGTAAAATAATAATAATAACAATATATAACATCTTTTAAAGATAAAATATTTTGAACAAAATAAACCACCGGAGCCTCCCAACTCCAATAGCAATTTATTGTTCCACGGCAGTCATGTCGTGAACACTTCCAAAAACTAGGGATATTGACCGTATATGCGATTTTTGCTCAAGAAGCTCTTTTATTGCAATAAGAGCTCGGCCATATCCCACGAGGAAGTACATCGGCATGATACCAGGAATAAAACCCAGTATCTCCAACCGTTCGTAGCACGTACCGCCAAGTTCCAGGACTAGTCGATACATAGGCCTCAAACTTTTTAATAAATTGCCTGAAAGATTAAAAGCGATTAAAAACGTCGATATTTTTAAGAGATCCATCCGAGTTTATCTCCTTAATTAACATGTATGCTCATAACGACTTTTTAAAATATTGTAAAAATACATAGCATCGTATCTAACCATTTAATACACATTTATTGTCAATTGTTTTGTTGTAAACTGTTATGATATAGTCTTTGTTTTTGTTAATTGGTAAGTTTAAAGTTATATATTCTATATTATCTCTTAGCTAACTTGAGTAACTAGTTTAAGATTAATTTAATGACATTCCTATACAATTGTTATGGTTGTATTGGAAATAAATACATTTATCATTATCATTATTAACCACAGTTTTAAAGCTATAAATATTATCTAATATTGTACACGTTCATATAATTCATTGTACATTCGGGGTGCAATATACCAAGCCTGCCTCTGTGCGAACGCCGTTCTTAAGTATCTCAAAATTTAAGGCGACTACCTCTCTCAAACAGTGAAAAAATGACATTTAGTAATAAATTTTAAGTGACTCCCGCGCGCATTTAAATAGTAATAAAAATATGAATCTTTTAGCGAATTTCTTAGACTTTCGTATTATGTTGCACAATTTCAATAATTTGTTTTTGTCTTAAGAGGCCGTGGCGGCCAAAAGCTATATGAAGCATAATTTTGTGGCCTGGTTGTGAGAACACTAAAAAGAATTTTAATACAATTATGCCGGATTTTAAAAACCCGGTCCTTAAGCTATCATTTCACCAAAACGAAATTGGTAAATTATTTCCATAATAATTGTAAATTATCTTTATTTTGTTACTGTTTTTAAAAAAAATAAAAACGAGCGAGATTTGTCTTCAGTTTTTGTAAAACCTACAGATGATTCTCAATATTAAAAAATACTATTTACACCAGCGTATGGTCTATTTGCATAGTAGGTACCAAGACAGTTTTTGGAACTTGGAACATAAAACTTGGTTTTTGGAACATAGAACTTGGTTTTAGGAACATAAAAAAAATAAAGGAAAAAATATTTGAAATTACGTAATTTCCAGAAATGTTATGGCCAAACATATTTTTTTTCTATTTATTTAAGATACTTTTGAGTGATATAAAAATAACACAGTGATCTTAAGTTATTTTATTATTGTAATCTAATTTTTACTTTATAAAAAAACTATTCATTTAATTATTTATTATATTATAATTGAAAAGCCAAATCGACTATATTAGACGACGCGCGAAGCCAAAATCGTCATTCGTAATTGGCCACTGCTATGTGGGACGTATTCCCTTGTCGCCGCGGTATACCTATACATCTTTATGTATATATCGAAATGTATCGCGGTACATTTCAATGTATTTCGGTACATTTCAATGTATCGCGATACATTTCAATGTATCGCATTTCAATAAGATACAATGTATCTTTATGTATCGCGGGCGCGGGGAATTGCAAAAATACCTAAATTTTTAGTCACGTCAACTCGGAAGGGAGCCTTAATTAAAAATAAATATAATCTGAATCATCACATTTTTGTAATTTGCTTTTTTCTTGTAATCTGTCGAGGCAAACAACTTGAATCTATATTGGTAAAACGGATAAAGTAAATGTTTAAGATGTGATGATGCAATATATATTTTATATTTTCGTTATTAAAAAAATAAACTCAAATAATTGTTCATAAGCTAAGTGTGATATACCGCTGGAATTCACGTCTAACGAGCTATCGCAGTCTAAGCACATTTTTGGCTTTTTAGACATTTATTATTGGTTTTTCATTTTCGTGTTAAAATACCAATAATGGGCATATTTTTCATATTTTCATTTTTAAGTAAAGATTGCGTCGTCGATTCGCTCATCAAATGTTTAGCAATTCCACTGGTCATTACATTTAGCTGATAAACAATTATTTGCGCTGACAATCTTATGAAATCGTATACCTTGACCTTGTACCAATACCTTGACAAAAAAATTTTTTTTTAGTTTTTTTTTTTTGAGAAATTATATTAACAAAATATAAATATCACATTATTATTTAGTTGATACGTCTTACCAATATACATAGTTTCGAGTTGTTAACTCCGATAGTTTCGAGTTGTTGCTCCTTTAGATTACAAGAAAATTGCAAATTGCAAAAAGGTTTAGACTTTAGATTTTATTAAGAAAAAAAAATAATATTGGATTTCTCATCATAGTACGATAAACTAAGAAATTAGCTATAAGGTATGAAAGTGGGAGTCACTTAAAATTGCAAAATGTCAAATATTCGCCTTAACCGGTCGGGCGCCAACAATGCCTATAGGCTTCTTGGGTCGTTTGACATGTTATAGGGCATTAGATTGCTTAATGCCGTACTACGTTTGGCAGCTAAAACTGTACTACGAAACGCAACGTGTAGATGACAGTCATGGTTCCAAACGTTGATTAATCTTCTGTTATGTTTAATACGGTATCCTCCAACGAAATAAAATAATATTATAAAAACAAACGATTTTTTTAATCATAGCTCGTTATTTTAATATTCATTACATAAACATGTCATTTTTTTATTTTGCATACAGGTTTTAATACGTAATACTTAGGCACGTTGAAGTTCAGATAGACTACTACGACGGCATTCTATCTCTCTGTGATATAATTAGCCTATAAGAAATGCGATAAATAGCACTAATAATGGAATAATAATATTATAAATAGGATAGAAAACGAATTTACCGCGTGAAATTTGTAGGACCCGACGTTTCGGTGACGTTGCAGCCGCCGTTGTCTAGGGTAAACTACCCTAGACAACGGCGGCTGCAACGTCACCGAAACGTCGGGTCCTACAAATTTCACGCGGTAAATTCGTTTTCTATCCTATTTATAATGTCAAACAACCGCGATAGTCTTCGAATAATAATATTGTTAACATTGGTTAAATTATTGGGCTTTTACATATAATCAATCAGTCATTAAATAAAAAAACATTTATTATCACTGTTATTATGTATATTTCTATTAGTTTCGCCGGGCAATGCTATCAGCACCACCTGTTGTCACCGGCATAGAAGGGTTGACAAAACGTGCTATGGCATTTTGCATTCCAATACCCTATTTAGGGTGACTTTTTAATTAGTGACATCCTTGAAGTGAGTGAATCAGTACAACCAAATTAGCAACTTTTAATATAAAAATTCGAAAAAAGCGAATAGAATGTTTTTTTTTAGCTATTTACTTTAGTTTTTTGTTTTTTTTTTTATATATTTTTGAAATTTTGACTGGTAAATACAAGTTTGACAGGCAATGAGCGCGCTGCGTCATCTAATAATAGGTAAAATATCACGAATAAACAATATTCGCGATATTTTACCCTACCGCTGGATATCGTAACGCGTTCTACTTTTTTTATACTATTTTTCAAAACTTAACATTTTTCAAATTTAAAAAAGAAATAGTTTTTTTTTTATGTTTTTTTTTTCTAAAAAACATACATCAACTTGCGGGTAGTTACGAAAGATTTTATAGATCCTGGTGAGATCAGGGCCGAAAACAAGACCCCCCACTCCGTTTACTACTACTCTTGCATATTTGCTCGTATTGATTCACCTACTTCAACGATGTCAATAATTAAAAACTCGTCCTGTATAATTTATGCCCACCGCGCTGAAATTATGCCGGTTTAAAAATCGGTATTTGTAATAGTGCTTTTCTGATTGTCAACAGTGACCTGTACACTGGTCTCCGCTGCATCCATTCGTACACGTTGCGTTGTATGAACCTGCACCAGCGCACCCATTTCAACCGTCTGTACGCTGGCACGAACAGCGTGATCAAGGACCTGTGTCGCGAGGGAGCCTACCAGCTCGAGTTCCTCAAACACGCGCCCTGCATGCGCTCCGTCAAGACCGAGTACGAGTTGTGCGCCCACGAGTACCAGACCACCGTAGCCAGGCTGGGGCAGGCAGAGAACCAGGACAACCAGAACAACCACACGACCGACCCTGAACGCCAGCACGAGGACAAAGTCAGAACCGTATGCTGGTGAGTACCATTATAATATTATTTTATCAATAATGCATGATACAGAGTAACAAAAAAGCACAAAAAAGTTGGCAGATACAAAAAGATAATATTGATGGAAGACGCACTCTTAGGACGCAAAACTTATATTCAGTGCTTGGAGTAATTGGGTGTGTTTCTTTGTTTGTTCGTTTGTCTACTCTTTATTGTGAAATTTCACAATAGGCTGGTTTATAATCATTCAATAATCTCCCACAACCAAAGCTACTATAAAGTGTG
Source organism: Micropterix aruncella (assembly GCA_944548615.1). Classification (NCBI taxonomy): domain Eukaryota; kingdom Metazoa; phylum Arthropoda; class Insecta; order Lepidoptera; family Micropterigidae; genus Micropterix; species Micropterix aruncella. Next base: position 8,974,187 of record OX155964.1, read on the forward strand.
TATATGTATGTTTGCGTGTAAAATGTGTGCCTGTGTGTGTGTTTGTGTCTTGTTATTGCATTTGATCGACAGAATGGAAATGCAATTAATTAATGCAATGCTCTTTATTTCCCAACCGGGAATCGAACCCGGAACCTTACAATGTAAGATCTGACCACTATGCCGCCGAGCCGTATAGTGATTAAACTGATTTTTTATAACCCACCATTCTACTCAAAATCTCTGACGCAACTGTTGAGGTCTTATGTGCTGAAATTATAGGTAATTCTTACTAGGGTACACAAATCCAGTGCACATGTAAAGAAAATTATGTCTTCCAATGTTTATGCTAACAGTAATAATGTGAGTAATGTTAAATGGCGACTTTTCCGACTATAATACCCGATTTTAAAAAATAATTGTAGACAGAATAATACCATGTAAAGAACTGGTTCTTTACATGGTATTATTGATAAATTTTTGCACCAGATTATGCAAAGTTTTACTAATGAATGACATTTTATCTCTGAATGGCTCATTATCATGATTTTTTGACACGATAATTATTTTATAACTATTACTATTTTTAACCTCCAATTTAGAGTCAATATTCAAACTTTTTTATTTGCGATTTTGTACTCTTCTTTTTTATAATTTTTAACTATGAATTAAATTAAATTGCTCTTTGTCTTTTATTTTTTGACGTATTTACACTAAATTATGTAACTATTATGTAACCTTATAGAATGTCCGCCCAAGCATTAGCTTTGCATAATCGGGCGACATCGAACAGTAAACTATCGCGGTTGTTTGACATTATAAATAGGATAGAAAACGAATTTACCGCGTGAAATTTGTAGGACCCGACGTTTCGGTGACGTTGCAGCCGCCGTTGCAGACGTTGCAGCAGTCTACCCTAGACAACGGCGGCTGCAACGTCACCAAAACGTCGGGTCCTACAAATTTCACGCGGTAAATTCGTTTTCTATCCTATTTATAACAACGAATAAGTTGAATTTCTTGCTGTGATTAAAGTAATTTAGTTACATATAATTTTATTTGATGTTTTTGAACTGCAAATTGTAATCGTATTTGTGATTTGCGTAAATTAAATAAAATAAATTCAATTAAAACTAAATGAACTGACTCGAAAACGACGCGAAACTGATTTCCCAATCCCTGATGAAGAATATTAGAAATTTTGAAGAAATTTCAACCTCTCTTTCGAGGATTTTTTATTTTAAAAAACCTAGCGCAAGTTATAAACTTAAAAATGGAGGTTCAATTACTCAACGGCTAATAATATTTCAGATAAAACTCCAGCTGCTTTAAGACCTGTTAAATAGATTCAAAAGTTTATTTCTTAAGGAGTACTTTACTCGTTTAAAAAAGTATGCGACCAAGCTGTGGTGGCAGCCAAGAGACTTACAGTTAGAATGAGATTGTAAATTTGAAGAATCAAATTAAATTAATGTGAGATTAATAAATAGAGAACTCCGAAATAAATCAAACAATAATTAAGGTACAATAGAAATAATTTATGATAATCATACTTTAAGACAAAGTGACCTAGAGGGTACTTCCAATATATATGATTTTTTTATTAATGCAAGCATTCTATTAATATGTTGATCCATCACAATTAGGTCAGGGAATAACCCGACACATTTGACAAACATAGTAAGTGCCGGCATCGATTGATTTACATTCTGCGACAGAATCGGAATTATGTTAATTGTTTTTATTTATAAGATCAAAAAATTACATCGTAGGTATTTAAATTAAACATATTTTGCCTCTTCTAACTTGGCAGAGCCTGTTCTAAGTAGAACACCAATAATGAAAATGGAAATTAAAATAATTATCTTCTAAAACAAAATTTCTGAATTAAATTAGATTAAAAAATAAACTTTCAGTAGACAATAATTTCACAACTATAAATAATAATAATAAAAGCCTTTATTCGCTGACCGTTTTGTACAATTTTGCCTTATGTGATAAAACAATATATTTTATTAATTTTTAATCTAATTTTTAAATAAGGTATCATATTCTTCAACAGCCAGTTTTTGGTCAGGTTGTCCTTCGACATAGGCGTCCCCCATTTTCTTCCATTCATCTCTGTCCCAAGCCAACCTTCTCCATCCTTTCGGTAAGTCATCTTCCCATCTTTTAATTTGACGTCCTTTTTGTCTTTTCCCATTTCTAGGATACCATTCCATTACGTCCTTCGTCCATTTTTCTTTGTTGGTGTGACCAGTCCAGTTCCATTTTAGTTTTCTAATTTTGTTCAGAACATCGTTCACCTTTGTTATTTTCCTTATTTTTGAGGTCGTCCACCTGTCCTGTAGCCTTATGTTTAGCATGCTTCGCTCCATGTTTCGTTGGCATACTATAAGTTTTTGGTTGTTTTTGTTCGTGGCAGGCCAAATTTCACAACTATATATAAGATATAAATAACAATAAGTTATAGGTAATAATAAATAATAATGATAATTAGTAATAATATGTATATAATAAATACTTAAATAGAATAAATATAAAAATGTGTACATAAAAAAAGATATTATATTAATAATGTCATAAATGTGTTTTCCGTCTCTCTTCTACCAAGGTTAATTAGCCATAATTTAAGGCAATATTTTTGCTGTTTCCTATTTATTCCCAACTCGTGTTTATCAATAATGTTAACCATTCTAGGAGCAAGAAAGCTGTAGTGACGTTGTCCAAAAGACGTTAAATGTTTCTGTACTTGCATAAACAGCCTAAAATCTAAATCAGCTACAGATATTTGGGAACGAATCTGTAATTATATAACCTCCTACACTCTTGCCAATATTAAACAGTTGTCCGAAGCATGGACTTTTCCAGGTGCAGTGAAACCGGCAAAGTGCTTCTAATTTACAAGAAAAGTATTCGTGCCTTAGAGATGTGGGAAGATGAGATTCCATAAAAGGCACCAGGCTTACCCGTTTTAATACACCGATGTGTGACGAGATCGATCGATACTCGAATGGAGTTTTTATTATCCACATATTTTACCTACCGAGTTGGAACTCGCGTAATTTAATTACTGTTTGAACTCGATGTAGATCAAATAAACAATGTGGCTTAAATTAAATGAACATTCACGCTCATTTAATAAAGGCAAAGCGAAATACACGACTTTAAGCTTGGACGGGCGCTACCAGCGCGGATTTAGACTTGATAAGTCCCTAAGCTATTTGAGCTATTGCTGCAATATATTTAAGTATATATGACAATTCCTCACTCGGACAATTATTTGAGGGCCCCCAAGAAAGTGGGGGCCCTAAGCTATAGCTTGTCTAGCTTATACGTAAATCCTGCACTGGACGCAAAACAACCGAAATTTGACGAAAGACTGAAAATACACGACTACGATAGAATAAACTGTTTATATAAGCCAATAGAACGAACTTTTTAGGAATTCGAATATGCAACAACTTATAATGACGTAAAGAAAACGACAGCAGCATATCCAGACTAAGAAATATATTTTATTTTAGAATATACTTGACATGTTGAGCCCAACCATGCTAAAATCGACTGGCTATGTTTGCAAGTTCAATTTGCCAGTACAACTACTTGAACAGTATATCATCAATTACGGATAGATTTGGGGTGATGCGGTCAAAACTTACCTCGATCAACTGATTAAGGATTAAAAGGTCCTTATCAGAGTGATAAACAAGCAACCATACCGCTTCTAACACCGGAATCTATAGTCGTTGCTTAACCCTCAGAAGGCCAGCCATGGGAATTGAACTCACAACAAAATATTTCGAACCCTCGAAATTTGTTTGTAGGGGTGTTGTAGTGCAACTAGAGTTGTCGACTACAGCGGGCGAGCCCGTCACCTCAGGAAGTTTTAACGATTAGTCGTTCTATCTCCCTGGAGTGAGCGCAGAAGACTTAGGACAAAAACCACCATCTTGCTCCGCCACAAACCCGTTAGAGGCCAACGCCTTAACCGCGAGATAGCCAGAAGTGTTACCCAGCGGGCTTACACTCACGCCCTTACTTCCAATTGCGACCAGATTACTCCAGTCTCTCGATTGGTTAGGAGTTCGAGGTCGCTTGCGCGGTCCTCTCCCTTACGAAGCGGAGAAACGGTGTATACCGAATCTATCGCGGACCACGGCATCCTTTGCCCGGCTGTTCTCCCAGGATCGGGTAGCCGATGGTCGTTTCAAGAGCAGTCGCCGTAAGGTCCACAACCACCCCCGCTCTATAGGAAACAGTACTGCTTTCAGACTCCCCCGACTGTTAGTCAGAGTGCGCAATCGATTGGCTTATGCCGCACGGTGCGCAGACCGTCCAGGAGCGCCAGAAGGTAGTTTCCCAGGGGAATCTAACCATAAGGCCAGAGTCCTACCAGGCTCGCACTTCATGCGTGGAGGCCGTCGGATAGGTGTTGACCCGTGAGTGTGACCAACCCTGAACAGAATGGGTTTTCGTGGCCAACTCAGCAAGGGCCCAATAACTCCCGGTGTTGTAGTGCAGTAATGCTCGCTTACTGATATATAACAATGGCCTATTCAATGAAGGCGATTTTTATCGCAAATAATTGCATAAATAAGTAAATCGGCCGCTTGCGAATTGTTGAAACAGAAAACCACCGATCGGGGGTATTGGCATCCCAGCGGTTAAGCATCGACTCCTACTCGTAATCGCGTACCTGTTTTCATTCATTAGTCGAGACAGCCCTGCTTAAGTAGTGGCTCAAGCCAAGTATCCCATGAAAGATACTAGGAAATGTTTAATGCGTCTCTCGTCTCGTTTGTCGCGTTTTTCGTATTTTTGTGGCTGCTGACGTGTTGTTAACGGCCTTCCACCGTTGATTCTTTTCCCCTCGCTATTATATTAGACATTTTGTGGATAATTTAACGATAACGATATTTTAACTTAACCGGATTTCCATCCAAACGTCAAAATTCCAAAGCAAAATGGCGGCCGACCACGCGTATTTTTTTAAATACATAGATAGGAAGCACACTGTTAAAAGAATAAACAGAAAAATAATATAGCAAATGCTTTTTTACACGAAACACAAAAAATTTATAGTTTATTTAAGCATTTTACGTAAGAGAAATATTCTTCGTTTTGTGGCCAATCATTTTACGTTTATTGTCAGAAGAAACGTAAAGAATCCCGACTGCTGAGAATGGACTATCTATAGAATACAATCGATGCTTAAGCATATCCAGCTTTAGGAAAGCTTGCTTGAGGAAGTGTCAAGCACTAGTCAGCAGACAATTACAACACGGACAATACTAATCTACATAGAAGCAACTTAATCGACTATAGTGGATCCAGCAAGCATCCCCACGATAAAAGACAATTCCATATTGAACACGACTTACGTACAGCGAGATTACCTATTTCTAGCGCCAAAAATTTACAATATACTAACTTCTGACGTAGACGACCTATGACTGACGTCACCTACTTTATCCTCGATTTAAGGGTTTAGTTACATGGTGGCTATTTAATGAAACCAGTCCCGGGATTCTGAAGCGGCGATACGATACATTAACGCGACACGACATTGAATTCGATATCGTCCTCGATCCGGCGACTGATTCTGTTTCAGAATCGTCAGCTAATCTCAGAACTTGATACTTTCCAAGTGATTCCCATTCCGATATCGGGTTTTGATTGACTGGGGTCGGCCGTTTAGTAGTCGGGCGTATGCTCTATACAGACCGGGCTCTAAGCGTGCCTAGTGCTTTAAGCTAAGGGCCATTCGAATCGCGTTCTTTATTTATTAAATCGAATATTCTTATTTCTCGGCGCTATATTAAAATTTCAATAGTCTTGGGTGGGAATTGTCGATAATTATTGCTGAATGGGGACTTTTACTGCCATTTCTTAGCATATCTCCTAGAGAAACGACATGCAGACGACACCTCATGTGATGTCGTTTGTCCTAACCTTACTTCTGAGGATTGAAGGACTGTCAAATCGCTTCCAGAATCGTAAATACCGTCGAGTGACGACAATTGTGTATCTTATCGTCGTTTCAGAATACGAGGGCAGAGAAGAATGTGAAAGAACTGTCGAAAATCATATTGTAATAATCATTTTAGAAAGTCTAATAAGTAAATATATTAAAAAGAATAAAAAACACGACTGCCAGTACAGAAAACGAACTATTGTATTTAATATTGTTTTTATTGTATTACGGTTTTTTTAATGAAATATTTGTGGTTTATGTATTTATCCATATAGATACATTATTATTTATGGAATGTACCCAATCAGACCTTTTGTTTTAAACTAGACACGATATATTTATGTTAATGTATTGACATTTGGACATTTAGACATCTACTTATTTGGACAGTTAAGCTAAATTACCCTGTGACAATCGGGATGACATAACAATTCTAAATCTGTTCAAGCGTTTAAAGGTTATGGTGGAATTAAGAAACGGAAAACATACATAGATGAATCCTGAACACATTTCACTCCTTTTTTGTGGGGCAGTCGTGTAAAAATTACAAAGCTTATAAGGCCTGTGCTAAAATATTTTAATAACTTCTTTTTTCATTCGGTATTTTGTTTTTTTTATTACTATTTATTTTCTTTTGTTCTAGGTTTTTAATTAGGTTAGTAATTATGGTTTCACAGCGACACAAAACAGATTAGTCTAGTGGAGTGGAGAGATCCAAATAATCTTTAGGATTTACTATTCTTGTAGTAGTAGTAAGTTTGGATAGATAATTGGAATATAAAGCAATGAAAGTACGAGAACAGTTTCAAAATTCCTCGGTTCCCATTTAAAATAGTATCCATGTGCAATTTCATTTCAGCCCGTTGCGGGCGTTGTAGTATGAACGTATATTTCCGCTAAGCTGCGTCCGTCCGGTACAACCTAACGGTGTCCTTTTTTAGTTCGTTTCAGCAGTACATGGAGTGCTCGGAGGAGACGGTGAGAAATACGTGTGGGAACGAGACAGCTGCCTTCACCAGAGCCTTCCTCGACAAGATGGCGTCCAACCTAATTAAGGTCAGTGCACACACTCGCCCTCTTTATTATTCCAAAGCTATGTGGAATGGAAAATTCGCCACCGACATGCCTAATGCTCGGACACTCGCTATATCTTTTGTAAATTCGATGTTTAATTATTGGGCCGGCAACTCGTTTAGCACAGCTCATTAATACCTACATATAATACAAAAACACTTTAATTTCGAAAACTGACAAAGAAACAGTTGATTCGGTGCCGCCATGGTACTACCTTCAATTCTGTCTACAACTGTTAACACATTCGTTGCCGTTCACGCGATATCGCGTTTTGCGGCCCCTCATCGTCTTTAACGAGTTTCTATGCGGGATAAATAACTTTGGCCACCACACGAAATTCAAATTTTCAATTTGGCAATGAACGTCGTAACGAAACAGTTGATTTAGCACCGCCATGACGCTTTTCAATTACTTCTATCTAAATCTGTCAAAGGAAACATCTTATTCGGCGGCACTATATGACTTTTTCCACAGCTGACAAATAAGCTAACAGCTGATTCGGCGCTGCCATGATACTTTTCCATTACTTCTATACTATATGACTGTCAAAGAAAACAGCTCACTTGACGACGCCATGACACCTTACCGTTACTTCTGCCTTCTGTGAAATTATTCTTTACTTCTTACGAATAATGTCTGCTATTTCCTCAGTTATCACTTACATTTTATTTACTTTAGGGAGCTAATGAGCCCTGTTGGAGTTGGCCACGAAGACCCATTCGTTCAGGGTCGGTCATACTCACGGGTCAACACCCATCCGGCGGCCTCCACGCAGAAGAGAGAGCCAGGGTAGGACGCTGGCCTGTGGGTCAGTCTCCCTAGGAGTCAACCTTCGGGCGCTCCTGGTCGGTTTGCGTACCGTGCGGCGTCAGTCAATCGATTGTGCACTCCGACTAACAGCCGGGGGAGTCTGGGAACAGTAATGTTTCCTATAATAGAGCGGGGGTGGTAGTTAACCTAATGGCAACTGCTCTTGAAACGACTATTCGACCACCCGATCCCGGATGAATAAGCCGGACAAAGGATGCCGTGGTCCGTGATATATTCGGTAGACACCGTATCACCGCTTCATAAGGGAGAGGACCGCGCAAGCGACCTCGCTTCTGTAACCAGTCAGGAGGTAGGAGGTATCCTGAAGGTCAATTTCAGACGGAGATATCCTTCCAAAATGGTAGTCAGGGGGCAAGGCTGCCCGCTGGTTACCTTTCCTGGTGTCTCGCCGTAAGGCGTTGGCCTCTGGCGGCAGGTGGCGTAGCTACATAGACTGTGGATTATTTTTCGTCCCAAGTATTCTGCGTTCCCCCACGGGAGATAGAACGATCAATATCATTAAAACTACCTTAGGTGAAGGGTTCGCCCGTTGTAGTTGACAGCTCTAGTTACACTTTATTTTTCTTTTATTTCCAGATGCACTGCTCTGAATACAGTACCGGCAGCAACGCCTGCAAGAACAGCGTAGGGCCAACTGCATCCCTTTCACGAATCACAATATTTCTCACCTCAACAGCGGCTGTATTCAGTTGGTTAACGTCCTTTAGAATAATATTAGCGTCCTAAGACTATATACCCATATGGTAAAATATCAGAAATGGCGGGATTTCATCTAATTTATTGTAAAAGTCTGACTTTTCATTTTGTGCCAAATCTTCGCAAATAATTCCGTATTACCTTTAAAAAGGCTTGTTACTTGATAGCGAGTGAAAATGAATAATATGCATACAATCGTATGGGTAATTAGATTTACTATATAGAAAAAAGCATTACTTTCTAAGAAATAATACAGATGCTATTCAAGTTGGGCATCGTTAAAATTGCACTCATTTTTATACCGAATATAGAGCTTTTAATATGTTTTTTAAAGCATTTAGAGTCCATACACTTTTTCGGAGTATTATTAAATATTCTTTGACTTTATATATGCAATTCCATAATACAAAGGTATACGTTCGTGTATAAAAATATTTTTTAATACATTCTTTAATTTTGTATATAATGTAAATAAAATATGATGTTTTAAGTTCCTTTTAGGAATTGAGTAGAGAATAATAAGCAGTCACTTGTATAAATCTCTAAAAATATGCAATTATGACGTCACATTAATATATCCTCTCGCTGAGCGGGAAGCAGTGTGATTGTGTCGATTGTTATAAGGTAATTTTTAAGGTAATGACGTCATAAGGTAATTTTTGAACTAGTTTCGAGTCATATATTAGGCGCTTACTGTATATATTAAAGAAATTGCTAAGATTCCTATATCCAGCGGTTTAAAATCGCCTGACAAAGTCGAAATTATTTAAGCACTTTTAAAATGATATTAAAATTATGTAGTTATTGAAATGATTGTATACAGGAGATTTAGTCGTGGAAATGTTTTCTGAGTATTGAATGGAAAATAAAGAATTATGAAGTTGAAAAGTCGTTCTTATTTCTTCTTACTTCTTAGCCTACCATTTTCCTAGCACTTAAAACAATACCAAGTTTGGAATGGTTTTTTTTTTTTGGGCTTTGCTAAGGTCGTTATGAGCCTTGTAACACTGCGACCATTGTTGATCTATTGTGTTCGCCACCTACTACAGTTCTGCGCTAAGCCTCGTGTCATTTGAGAACCGCAACAGGCTTTTGACGCCAGATTGTTTTACCTCCTCAGGTTGGAGGTAATGACCACTCAAGTGGGTGAATCTTTTACGCATCAGCGGGCCACACTCTCCATGAGGTGCAGGGGAGTTTCCACGGCCCCTTGGCAGAACCTGCACATTTTTGTGTCTCGGAGCTTGAGGTTGTACATGTGTTTGTTAAGGCCACAATGCCCCGTGAGCGCCCTCTCACCAGTACGCGTAGATTGATCCTATTTAGCGATAAGGCCTCTCGGACAGTCTTACGGTTATAGGCCTTAATTAGCGCTTTTGAATGATTCAAACCTGGCATGTTGTTCCAGTGGAACAACACATCCGAATTGTTCTAAGCATATTTTTTTGAGCATTTGGTTTGCAAGGCTTTTTGGTACGCCACAGCAAGGTTCAGGGCCATATGACGTTCCCTTTGCTCTCTTCTTAGCAAGTTCGTCGGTTATTGAGAAAGGTAACCCACAGATAAACAAATGGTGCATATTGTATTTATATATATGTTCGCATTGGAGCAAAAAGATATCATCTTAATTAACATAAGAACTATAAACTACAAGGAAAAAATAAATCAGTCATCGCCAGATTTGCTACGAAGTAAAAGCGTAATTACTTTCCATCTTTTGCCAGTAAATTTAATAGGTTTTTCAAAAATAATAGCCACAAATTCAATTCATCTAATCTAAAAATTCTCGGCGAAATCTTGCCCATCTATAATATCTCAAAGCACTTATCGCAACGCAATAAATATATCCTCGTAATTTCTAAGAAATTTGCCAATGAAAATAGTTTTGCGTTTTGCTGGTGTGGAGACGAAAGAGTATTCCTAAAAAAGAAGAAAACTCGAAAACATTTCGTATACCTAGTGAGGATATGCTGGTTCAACATATATGGTCCTAGCTACTATTATGATTATCATCGATCCATTTCACTTCACACAAGCATAGTTTATTATTCATTAATTTTCAGTCGAAATAAGTATTATTCTGCCATTGATTCTGGGCCTGCCCTATTTAAAAACAATATATTTCTCTATATGCCAATCCATAATGACATACGGTATACTTAGATGGGGAGCTTGCGGAAAAACCCTCCTCCAGAAAGTGAACTTTGTCCAAAAGGCAATAATTAGAATTATGTTAAGGAAGCCTAGGCGTTACCCTTCTGACGGCCTGTATGTTGAGGCACAATTGCTTGATTTGAGGCAGTTGTATTGCCTGAAATCAATACTTCATCTTAAAAACAACAATGAAGACGAATATTGTGTTTCTCCGGAAAACAGAGAGAGATCAGGTCGTTATAAGGGAAACTTTGAAGTGCCGAAACGTCTAACGTCTTTTGGACAACGTCATTACAGCTTTCTTGCTCCAAGAATGGTTAATATCATGAGTAAAGAGAACATGTTGGAAATTAGCAGCAACCAAAAAAAATATCACCTTACATTATGGTTAATAAGCCTTGGTAGGAGAGAGACGGAGAAAACATTCATTACAATTATAAAATAAATAAATATATTTATTTTCTATATATTTTATATACGTATTTTTACTAATTGTTCTATATTATTACTTATTATTATAAATGATTATTTATTATTGCTATTATATATTGTTAATATTATTATACATTATTATTTAGTATTACTCGTTTATAGTTCTAATATTATTTTGGTGTAGTGAGAATTTCATTTTAACTTGATTTGATTCAAATTTTCTATTTTTATTTTGGAAGGTATGTAGTTTATAATCATTTGTATTGGTGTTTTCTTTAGAACAGGCTCTGCCTAGTTAGGAGCAACACAAGCTATGTTAAGTGCTAACGGTGTAATTTTTTTGTGGACCAATAAATAAATAAATTGACGTCTTTTCTCTCTGTAAATAAGATTCTGGCATGAATCGTCCCAGTTTAATTTTAGGAGCTATTTGCAAGAACATTTTTATATTAAAATCTATTATAAACGATTTTAGCATAGTATCAATCATTATTCAAAACAATCAATCAATTTAATTCTTATTTTGCAGTGCCAAGAATAGACCAGTAGGAACAATATTTTCGAAATGAATAATGTTTTTAGCTTAGATGAAAATCAAGTTATTAAGTGCAAAGAAATCGATTGTTGGAAATTTTGTAATAAAAATGTAAATCAAGATAAAAGTTTCAACATATTTGCTATGAGCATCAGAGTTTAAGATATGATTGCAAAAGTTTCATAATAATATAGACGTAACATTTCTATCTGAATGCTGGCTTAGGGAATTGTATACTCCGAGGCCAATGGAATGTTATGACTGCTATAACACTGAACTGGTGAATCTACAAAACAACGGGGTGATTATATTATATTAAATACGAACTGCGTGCAATTATCATACAAATAAACGTCGAAGTTATAGTAGAATGTCCCAACCGCTCCGGCGCTCTTCCAATGGGGAGAGGGGGGCGTAGAGATATTGTAAGTACGCATGGATGAAGCTAAAAGCATTTTTTTAAATTAAAAGATCGTAGGAATATAGGTAATTTTAAAAAAAGACAGCTTTTTACATAACGGCTATTATTATATTTTTTTTCATGAAAGTAAGTAGGTAAATTGGTGATTCCAAAACACTAAAAACTGTTTATTATCCTTTATGTGAATCGCTTATTACTTACGGCATAATTGGATGGGGTGGATGTGGTAAAACCCTGCTAGAGCCATTGCAAGTTGCGCAGAAATTTATATTAAAAATTATTTTACCTAGACCATATCGCCATCCCACTAATGAACTTTATAAAGAAGCTAATGTCCTTGATTGCAGGCAACTTTTTCTAAAAACTTCCCTCTTAAGGCTATTTTTGGACAATAACTCAAATCTAGTAATAATTCAGAACCGAAGACCAACGAGACAAGTTATACAAAATAGCCTTATAATACCCAGAATGAAAACATCATTTGGAGAAAGACATTATTCTTTCATTCCGCCGAGATTTTACAATCTGATCAATATGGAAATAAAAATGAATTTGACATTTAGGGAATTCAAAAATAAATTAAAGAAATGGTTATCGAATCAGGACCGACTAACCATAAATCAAATGTTAGAAATAATAGTTTAATAAAACTTAGGTGCTCAAACTTAAACATATTTTTAAACATGTATGTATGTTGAATATATTTTAACATTGAACTAACTACCAAAAATTATTTGACTTTGTTGTTATATATTATTTTGACAATGAATTGTACTTTTTGGACTAGATATTTTCATATTAAATCCTTTATTACTTAACATATATTAAATATTATTGACTGTTTCTTTCTTTTCTCACATATAATTTTATTTATATTATTTAATCGAATTTTATATTATTGCCGATTATATAATGGAATTGCATTTTATTTATTATATTATCTTTTAATATTATTAATTATTATTATTATAATATAAATTTTTTTTGGAGACCACATTTTAGGGCAATTTAGTGTTATTAGCTTTTTACTAAAACTTGTACATCTGTAAGCAATTCAGCAATCAAGCAAACTGTATTGTAACATTAGAGTCCTGTCCACCCTAGAACAGGCTAGTCCCAGTTGGGTGACAGAATCAAATAAGCAAAAGGTTAAGGTTTTGCCATTCGGTTCCTGTTATTTTTGTAAGCAAATAAATGTTTTATAGTAATTAATTCTTAAATAAAAAGTAAAATGAATAAACATACATAATTATTATACTGTTACACCAAAATTGATATTTCTACTAATAATAAACAATTTAACCCATTGCAATACACACGAAGCCGGGGAAACGCTGCTCATTTATATTATGTTATTATGGCATTACATAAAAATATGTCTGATGTGCAAAGGTCGACATATAGCGACTATGATAGGTATTGCGGAAAGCATATTAGAGAATATTACGCTACCACCATACATAAGGAGAGGAAGAGCATCGGGAGGAGCATGCCCTTTACGATTACAGGCTGTACAATGGGCACATTTCCCTAGACAAATTCCTCCAAATCCTGTCAAACAAAACCCGTCAAGGCTTTGTAAAATGTGTTTATTACTGAAAAAGAAAAGTGAATCGCGATGGGAATGTGAGAAATGCTTAGTGGCTCTCCACATGTCAGAATATTTAAAAAAATACCATACCCTTCCAAAACTGCCTGGAGATGAAGACTAATGTTGTACTATGCTGTACCGTTTTAATTGTATGTAAAGTTTAATGTTAAGGTTTCTTTGAAATAAAAGTTGTAATAATTAAATAGTGTTTTTAATCAACAATTTATATCATATCATTAGTGGTGGAATGGGTTAAAAAAACAACATAGCATAGCCGAGAGTAGGATTGAAAGGAAGACAAAATGTAGGGAATGAAAGATGTCCACAGCAACACATATACGAGTACACTACACAATACACAATAAGTACATTCATATGACAAATAAGTACATTCATAAATATATACTTATACCAAATATGATACAATGAAAATGACAGAGATACCTTTTATATGATTTGAAATATAATTGTCTAGAATTACATTACCATCATATATCACCAACTTCAACAAGTTTTGGAATCCGTTCGATTCAGCGAATAATTATATCGATTGATGTATATCGTTCGTCGTACACGGTTTATGAATGAGACCTTCCCGGAATTTTTATATATATATATATATATCCTTCTAGCCGTGTTCGGCCATAGCGACTGCATTGTAGATTCTAGTGAATTCTTTAATCTTCTCAGAGTCCACTGTTCGGAAGCAGTCAAGTGCGCAGGCTATATTATAGTGCACAGGTGGGCGCGCGACCACGGTTGTACTCTCTCTTCCTCCCTCTTCTGAACCCGATGGAACGGAGACCGTTACGACCAGAGAAAAGTGTGGATGCAGATAAAATAAAATAAATTAATTAATCGCCAACACAGCAATGGCTGTCATTGTTAAATTTGTACTCAATATTGCAGAGCTATTTTTTTCGGATGTAGTTCGTTTTTTCACACATTATTTATATAAATAATGTGGACTGTCTTGTCATTCTGGGAGTTAATGGGCCCTTGCTGAGTTGGCCACGAAGACCCATCCTGTTCAAGGTTAGTCACACTCACGGGTCAACACCTATCCGACGGCCTCCACGCATGAAGTGCGAGCCTGCGTAGGATTCTGGCCTTATGGTTAGTTTCCCCTGGGAATCAACCTTCTGGCGCTCCTGGACGGTCTGCGCACCGTGCGGCATAAGTCAATCGATTGCGCACTTTGACTAATAGTCGGGGGAGTCTGGAAGCAGTACTGTTTCCTATAGAGCGGGGGTGGTTGCGGACCTTACGGCGACTGCTCTTGAAACGACCATCGGCTACCCGATTCTGGGTGAACAGCCGGGCAAAGGACGCTGTGGTCCGCGATAGATTCGGTATACACCGTTTCACCGCTTCGTAAGGGACAGTACCGCGCAAGCGACCTCGAACTCGTAACCAATCGAGAGACTGGAGTAATCTGGTCGCAATTGGAAGTAAGGGCGTGAGTGTAAGCCCGCTGGGTAACACTCCTGGCTATCTCGCGGTTAAGGCGTTGGCCTCTTACGGGTTTGTGGCGGAGCTAGACGGTGGACTGTTTTGTCCAAGTCTTCTGCGCTCACTCCAGGGAGATAGAACGAATACTCGTTAAAACTTCCTGAGGTGACGGGCTCGCCCGCTGTTAGTCGACAACCTTAGTTGTCTTGTCATTCTGAAAGCGGAATGGAATTGTATTAGCTCGACTAGATCAATGCAGTTTAATTAATTAATAATGATTTTGTAAAGTAAGACTAAATCGTGGTACTTTTTTCGATCTGCCAGTGTGGCAATGTTATGTAAATTAGTGCTATCTGTATGACTGTATTGCTGTATGTATGACGTGGGACCTGTAATTTACATACTTTATAATTTATTTCTGAATATGTTCTATTATGTTTACACGGATACCAAATAAGGCTCTATTTCAAAAGAGATGTTTTGGAAATATAAAAAGTCAAAATGGTTGGAAAGATGGTTAAAAATGGTGAGACCCCACCCCCAGCATTACAAAGCTGGACATCCAAAGCAAAAGTCTCGCTACCTGTAAATTGTTACAAATTTATAAAGTGTTTCTTTACAGAAAGGAGGCGCCTAATTTTTTATAAGCTTTACTTAGCTTAATTCTGCTAATATTAGCTTAAGGCTTTAATTCTGAGCAGGAAGCAGCCAATAAAAGTTTGAAATATCATGGTTTATAGGTGATTTAAAAAATTAGGGCGCGCATACAAAACAAGCGTGGCGGAGCTGCTTTTACGTCGTTTTTGGCAGAGCAAGTAAGCGCTTATAGGAATAAAAAAAAAGGCTAAAATTCTCTACCGTGTGTACAACGATAATACTTTACATACATAGCATTCATCATGTAAGAGGTGGGCTGGTGGAAATTATTTTGTCTTGAAAAGGATGTTTCATTGACATGCTGCTGATTCAGACAAATGATTAAAAGAGTATACTTATAATAAATATGAAAGTTTATAGATACCTTCCTTCATAAACTCTCATCTGTGTTTCTCTCATACCTTCCTTCATAAACAATCATATCTGTGTTTTTGCTTGCAGACGCGTTTACATGTAGTTAGGAATTTTAAATATCGCAAAACTCTTGATTTTCGCGTGCTTACTGGCGAGAATTAAGTAGTGATGCGCCTCATAGTAATTAAACCGGATATCAGATACCGAATATTTGGCTTATTTTTGACCGGAATAGTTCGTTTTTTAAATAATTACTGTTAACCTTTCGGAAGCCAGTCAATTCACGCAAATTTTCGAAGCCCTTAAAATTTTGTTTGTAGAAGGTGTGCGTAAGCATACTAGGTAATATATACCGGTAGCGTATTCAATGGCAGGCTTTAATGTCAGGTTTCTACCGCAGTGGAGATAAATAGAGCCGATAATTGCATAAATACGGATATAATATGGATAGTACGAAAAACGCCGATCGGCGGGCATGGCCACCCAGGGGTTGAAAACCCAAAGAAAGCTACGCGAACGATAACACCGTTGTAGGGGATCGGAAATAAGCGAGAAGAAAATTTAATTTCAAATTTACGCGATTGTGATTTATCTGTCGACATTTTTCCGCGAAATGCACCGAGCAGAAGGTGGGCGGTTTCCGTGCATGTGTAGTTTTAATTAGATCGCTAATCGCTTATAAATAATTAATTGTCGCACAATATGCATAACTGTAGATATTATATTAACGAACGGAATTAAAAAATGCCGTGTAGATTTATCGAGTAGATCTGAACATGTGTACTGAGCATATTATTTTTACTCAACCAAATATTCGGTTTGTAAACTGGATATCCGCCGAATACCAAATACGTATTTTTTATGATAATTTTGTTATTATTTATGATTAGAGGGATCTGGTTAAATAAATAAGGGATTAGACTCTTTAACTCCATCTTTAAGTTATTATTCAAAAAGTATGTAAAAATCCTTGTTTTTTTTCATTATATTTCTTAGTAACAATACTTTTTCAAAACCAACCCTTTACAATTCTCATAAAAAATTCAATCCCTTTTCAATTCTCAAAGTACTTAACAATTCTCATAAAAAATAGATTTCCTAATATAATAATAAGACCCATTTATGGCCCTTTTTTTGTATACTTTGCAAGCTCGTGTGAAAATATAGCGGACGTAACAAGTACGCTCGTATGGGTAAGGTCGGTTAGTATTCTTTTGACATAAAAAATGCGGAAAGGGGGGATGAGTAGCCTTTCATTTTGTATGTTTCTAGTCACTTGACACTAGATAACTACAAAATTACCAGCTACTCGTAGACTCACTAGCTAGCACTAGACTCTAGTGATATGATTATGTTGAACATAAATTCTGAATTCGTCGATGCCGAATATAGAACTATCATTATATAATAAACATCATCCCTTTATATCAATCAACGTTCCAATTCTACAAGCAAGTATCAATTAAATTATATATCTAGTGTCTAGTACCTACCTATGTAGGTACTATAGACAAATGTAGCTCAATTTAAAAAAATATGCGAACCTCCGCAGTGGCCTGCGATGAAGTTAATAAATTCAACTGACAGAAAGCTTTGACGCGTCAACCATAAATTTACGTGTTGATAGCATGCCACTTTCCGCAAACATTTTACCATTTAATATTCCCTTTCTGGCGGAAACTAAAAAAAATCCGTTTGCAATTTATTTCTTAATAGTCATAATGTTAAATCAAAGTTGACTACGACTTAATCGCAGAAGCCTGCTAAATTTGTATTAAGCTGGCTTTTGCGATTATATTGTAGTCCACTTTGATTGGAATTGTATTGCTACAATACAATTGTATTGTATTGTTACAATACGATAAAATTTCTTGTTACTCCAGTAGATAAGCATTCCTACACCTGGATGCGTCATTGCGTCTATATTCGCAATAATGTAATTAATTATGGAAAATTAACTATCGTTATAGTTATGACTATATAAATTAATTTAAGTAATTTTAATTAGTATGAGAATAATCAATAATTAGAAAATGATGTAATAATGGAAAATACTGATTAAATAATGACATCAATGTCACGAGATTGTAATAATGTCATGAAAATCAATAATCTTATACAAAGGTAAATAGGTAATACTTTGACATTAAAATAGGTATAAACACGAATTTACGGTGTGAACTTTGTAGCGCCCGACGTTTCGGTAATGTCGCAACCGCCGTTGTCCAGTCTAACCTGGACAACGGCGGTTGCAAAATCGCCGAAACGTTAGGTGCTATAAAGTGCACGCGATAAATTCGTTTTTAAACCTGTTTATAAAGATAGCTTTCGTCAATGAATATAAAAATAAGTTTTTTTGGCAAATGTCAACTATAAAAAAAAAAAAGAAGTGTGGCACTCGGGGACTGCCGCGGATAGCATTTTTTACAACTTATGCAATTATAATTATTTATTTATTTTTTTTTATTTTATTTTTTCTGATATCAGATAACTGCGCTCTATCGGAAAACGTTGAAATTATTCCGTATCATTTGCGGCTGCGGAAGCAAATGATTCGGAATAATTTAAACGTCTTCCGATAGAGCGCCGCGCACGATTTTTTTATTCGATAAAGCAAAAAAACGGATTATTCGAAAAAAATCGTAGATAAAAAGATAGATAATTAAATTATCTTTAAAATGGTGCAGGTTTCATAATAATACGCCAGATAGTATTTGCGTAGTAGTCGTTTTTGTGTTCGGTTAGACCTAATTTCACAAATTAATTACACTATGTAATATAAACAAAATCTAAAATATTCAAAGCTAAGAATATTAGGAAAATGTTCTTGTTTAACATATATTTTTTTTCGAATCGTAAGCAGTACTCGTTTAGACGTAATTATCAGTTTAAAATCATTAATTTTCGTTAAGAAATTTCTTCATTCGGTCGCCGCGTTGGCTAGGCCCGCGATAAAAGCTATGCAATAGCTTAAAAATACTCTTTATTTTACTACATGATACTCTTGGAAAATGGATTCAGCACTACCCAAATATCGCGCATCAACTCTGCTCCGCGCACCTGCAACTGCTCCATTAGTGGAGACGTTCGCGCTCCTGGAGCGCGCAACATTGCACGCTCCGCGGCGAGCGCTCCAAGCGGTGGTGGTAAATGCGCCAACACAAGTGGAGCGCAGTGTGTTCGTGGACGGTGGACGCGAGCGAAGCGAGACGTTGGTGGCTACGTCTCGCGCATCACGTTCGGCTTCAGTAAACGCGAATCAATCGCTATGGAGTGGGCCGAGGAGATATTTCTAGCTCTAACCGAGGAGTAAAGAAATTATACAGTGCTGTGGGAACCGAAGGATGAGAAATTTAAAAATACATTCGGGCGATAAGATGTTCGCTCTCAATGTTCGAATGAAAACTGCGGAGCGCTCGTTGTTCTTGAGTTGATGCGCGCACCGTCTCCATTTGAGCAGTTGCAGATGCGCGGAGCAGAGTTGATGCGCGAACGTAATGGATACCCACCTTTATGACATATATTGAATTTTGGACTAAGACATAAGCTAATATTTCTTTGAATTGGTTTTCTTCAATTTCCAAATTTCTCTCAGTTATGCGCAGGGACCTTGTTATGCACCTTGTTTGTTAATTCGAGATTTAGAACTAAGGCTGGCAAACACACTCTTATTTTACATATGTGCCACAAGCAAGGAGTCCAAAATGGTAGGTTTCTTTAGAGAGTGTGGTTAATCATTATTTCCATAGTGGTTCTAGGATAGCATCATTTACCGATTACATAGGTAGTTATAAACAGTGAGGTCTATCTATCCGATGTGATGGTTATAATAATGAAGGTTTTACAATGTTTATATTATATTTATTTATTTATTTATTTATTATTTATTTATTAGTTTCAAATAGTATTCAAGGGCATTACAGATGAATCCAATTCGCCCTTGAATATTAAAGCTAGAGTGTAAGTCTAAAAATAAATGACTACATAACTAAATTAATGCTAACATTGAACAAAAAAAAAAACATAAAAATATAAAACTAAATAAAAGACAGATTATGATAAACATGAGATAGCAGGGAGTTGCCTTTTTATCTGCAAAAGGGATATACAAAAGATATCTATTTCTGTGCGTAAGGAATTAAAAAGAGCTATAACCCTTCCCACTGGCCTGTCTACAAAAATATTTGTACGGTGGTACGGCACATTAAACAATAGATGCGATCTCCTTGCTGTGTAATTTACCGGTACGTACAATTCAAACTTATATAGCTGGCAAATAAAGAGTTCCTTGAATTAATTTATATGCAAATATAATTAGTGAAATATATCGACGCGTTTCAAGACTGTTGTATCCTATATATACTATTTGATTTATTGTCGTACAGGATATAGAAAGATGTGTGTTAAGTACACTGCAAACCACCAAATAATTAGCTATTGACCAGTCAGCGACATGAGCTCATTAGCTAAAAGATTCGAGTCCACCTAACCTGACCGAATTCAGTCCTTTTTAGTGCCGAGGCTGTGCCTGTGTGTCATGTGTACCGATGTGGCTGTACCGATGTGGCATCTGTACCTGTTACATATATACTGCTAAAAAATAAAGATCTATCTATCTATTGTCAATATGAATTCCGGACGAAAAGATCTAATTGTTCCGATTTATTTATTTCGACGGATTACGCTGCGATTACGTTGGGCAGAGGTTTATCACTTGGACATTACCTACCTCGATAAGACCAGGCATTCAATATGGTCAACAAAGATATTTTGCTCCAGGAACTTAACAATTTAGGTTTCTTGCATTCTTTAGTTTATTTTTTGCTAGTTATTTCAAAGGTAAGTGATTTTTATTAATTTATTTATTTATTTAAGAATTAATTACTATAAAACATTGCTTTGCTTACAAAAATAACATGAACCGAATGGCAAAACCTTAAACTTTTGCTTATTTTATTCTGTCACCCAACTGGTACTTCCCCGTTCGAGGGTGGACAGGACTCTAATATTACAATCAAGTTTGCTTGATTGCTTGATTGCTTACAAATGTACAAGTTTTATAGATTGTCACCTTTGGGTAATCCGGATCTACCGTATTCAAGGTTTTTTCAGGTTTTTTTCACCCAAAGCACAAATATTTGCTGACCTTGGCCCGATTGCGTTTCTTTGTAAACTAAAACTGAAATTAGTTCAAGCGAACGAAATAGATCAATAGAGCGGAATATAAAACGAACGATCGTCAATTATAACTAACTTTCGAACTTATACTCGTCTGAATAAATTTGAACACATTTCGTGCGGTGTTAGATTCAGATGCTTTATCTTTTGTGGGTGGTTTTAATGCAAAAAGTGACAACCGTTCATTTCACATTCCGCTCTAACGCATTGCTCTGTCTCGTTCACATGGACTAATTTCCGATTTTAGTTCACGAAGAAACGCAATCGAGCCCATCGTTGTCAAATCTTTACTTTGATTTCAATGACGTTGCTGTCAGTATTTTGCATCACCAAAATACATGTGTAAAAGTCCCTTTTCCTGATATTTCAATTTGAATTTTGCGATTGGCTTATTTGGAACAATAAATTCTAATAAGGGAAGCGGAATCCGGGTGCTTTGCAGGGCTGGATTGGCGAAACGGCGCGCGGCAGGGGTTTCCAATTTCGCGCCGCGGTCCTCCGCAGCAGCAACAAGCCGCTAATGAAAATCCCACAACGGGCAACTGCAAAATCCTAGCGGTCGCCGTGGCCTCCTGAAGGAATCTAGCGTTGCCCCGTGTTGAGTTTTACAAGTATACAAGACTTTAGCAAAAAGCTATACACTAAATTAGATGCAATAAATAGATTCTCTGTAAAAGATTACATTTCAGAATGTTCCTAGGCGCATGTAATTTTCAACTAAAATTAAAATGTATGATAATATTACACATATATTATTATATAATGGGCTCGATTGCGTTTCTTCGTGAACTAAAATCGGAAATTAGATCGGGTGAGCGAGATAGGGCGATACGCTAAAGCGGAATGTGAAATGATCGGTTATAACTTTCTCGCATTAAAACCAACCACCAAAAATAAAGCATCTTAATCTAATACCGCACGAAATATGTTAAAATTTATTCGGACGAGTATAAGTTCGACAGATAGTTTTTATTGATGATCGTTCAATTCATATTCCGCTCTAATGTAATGCTCTATCTCGTTCTCCTAAACTAATTTCAGTTTTAGTTCACAAAGAAACGCAATCGGGCCCAATGTATACATATAATATTTACAGTGTAATTATGTCAATACTAGGAATGTCGTATTTTATGGATGCTTATTTATTAGTAACTAGCTGCGCCCCGCGGTTTCACCCGCGTGGTGATGGAAAATTGTGATAATGATGATAGAAAACTATAATATCTTTATAAATTATAGCCTATGAGTTATTCTGATGTGTAAGCTATATCTATTGTTGTGAAGTTTCATCAAAATCCATTCAGTAGTTTTTGCGTGAAAGAGTAACAAACATCCATACATACATTCTTACAAACTTTCGCGTTTATAATAGTAGTAGGATACATAATAATAATATATTAAATTGGTAAAAATACTCATTAAATATAGTTTCTCACAACGGCATGTTTTCAACCCTCGAAAAATTCTTTGTAGGGGGTGGTTAGTGCACGTATACTAATGTATAATGATTACTTATTCAATGAAAGCGACTTTTTTCGCATATAATTACATAATTGCAAAAATACGGAGATCAGCCGCCCGCGAGTTGTCACAACGTAAAAACCACCGATCGGTGGTATTAGCATTTCAGCGGTTGAACGTTCTACCTTTTACATACCGGTTTAATTTCAATAATAAATATTAATTCCTTTGGATCTCGTCCACGAAGTTTTTCGAATTGCCAACATGAAACAGAAAAAAGAGAAAGGCAGAAAACTAAATAAGCCAGCGATAAATCCTTTATTTATTGAAGTGAATATATCAAAATAATATGTCCTATATATCGACATAGAAGAAATCGTCTCAAAATAAAAATATTCAATAAAGATAAAGATAGTAGGTGCAATTTCAGTCCTTATAGTATTAAAGAGACGTTGAGCAATGTAGATTGATTAACAACGTGCATCTTTCTTAGTTACATCACCTATTTTGTTTTATGCTTTTTTGAACAGTGGGTTTTTTAAACAGCTGGTTGGCTGGAGGATATTGTCGTCTATGGTAATAAGCGCGCCATTTGTAACCGTTGTGGTCAATAAAGACTTTTTATTATTATTATTATTTTTATTACGAGACTCAAATTTACAGTTTCTTCGGCAAGTTTAAAGATTCGTCAGGAATGTTATTGCTATATAGAATACGCTGCCCTATAAGAGAACACCCTACTTTTTTAGTCGAGCTTGGCAAATGACACCTCATTTCTATTTCTCTTATTTTCATTGTGACGATCGCTTACTTTTGTCACATGGTAAATAAACGAAACAGAGACAAAGTTTCTAAAGAGCGTACAATTTTTTTACCCTTTTGATAGGGTTGGCACAGGAGGATACAATCAAATTAACAAAATATTTATCAACTTTTTGTTATATAGGTACCTACCTACGATAGAATCTTTTTTTACAAATCACTTAATTTAAATATTTTTTTTTGTAACTTTATCGAGATAAATAGTTAGGTACTTATTCTGTAGTATTTACTAAAAAAAATACTATTTATGCCATTTACGATCTACCAAAACGTTCCTTGCATCACAGGGTTTTCTTTCGATGTTGAGGTATACTAAATATATCATTCTACCAAATTAAAAATAATAAATAATATTATAATCAAGTTAGGCTATACTTGCCTAGTAAAATCTTTGGGGTAATGAAAAATGATCACACCGTGAATGATGAGCGTTACTAGTTGTAAAATGGGCCCAACTAAACCTATAAACTAACTAAACTAAACCTTTTATAATTATTTACTTTAAAATCATCTATTTGATCAATTCTAAAAAGTATATATATATATATATATATATATATATATATATATATATATATATATATATATATATATATATATATATATATATATATATATATATATATATATATATATATATATATATATATATATATATATATATATATATATATATAGTTATATTTGATAAGGTTTGTAAAGAAATCCGTTTATAGGATGATGTTTTTATTTAAAATAAAATTAGTAAAAGCTACTTAAAAAGTAGCGAAGGAAATCCCAGCTTGTATTGGGAAATGCTTATGTTTGAATGAGATATACTTACGGATGTGCACGACTTTCGACGGTGCAATGTAAGTTTAAAGGTCCTTTTGCAGTCGACTAACGATCACTATTCATCCATATATCTCATAAATAGGGCTTATCCTTATGCAACACAAAATGCCTTCAATTGAGACGAATTAAGCGAAAAAATAAAAAATTAAACTATTGATCACTTCGGCAAAGCCGTTTTCCAAATGAAAGTGACATTACGAAATAATTCAAATTTCGAATGCCACCAACATTTAAAATATGATACAATTGGCTGAGTTTGTTATCAACGAGCCATTAAATGAAATAAAAATAAAAAAACCTCCATATGCTCAATGAAATGAAAGAAGAAACTTCAATCTTAATTTCTGGCAGAGGAGTTTATATATATTTACAAAACCTTATCAAATATAAAAATATTATACAGTTTTTTTACCATGTTTCTTTATACATTTGCTAATGTTATACAATTTTATACAAGTTTACCTTATTTTGATATTATTATATAGTCTTTAGTATAGACTTCTCTGCCAGAAATTAAGATTGAAGTATCTTCTTTCATTTCATTGTGCATTGGAGGTTTTTAAGCTATTGCATAGCTTTTATCGCGGGCCTGCCAGCGCGGCGACCGAATGAAGAAATTTCTTGACGAATATTAATGAGTTTAAACTGATAATTACGTCTAAACGAGTACTGCTTACGATTCGAAAAAAATATATGTTAAATAAGAATATTTTCCTAATATTCTTAGCTTTGAATATTTTAGATTTTGTTTATATTACATAGTGTAATTAATTTGTGAAATTAGGTCTAACCGAACACAAAAACGACTACTACGCAAATACTATCTGGCGTATTATTATGAAACCTGCACCATTTTAAAGATAATTTAATTATCTATCTTTTTATCTACGATTTTTTAAAATAATCCGTTTTTTTTGCTTTATCGAATAAAAAATTCGTGCGCGGCGCTCTATCGGAAGACGTTTGAATTATTCCGAATCATTTGCTTCCGCAGCCGCAAATGATTCGGAATAATTTCAACGTTTTCCGATAGAGCGCAGTTATCTGATATCAGAAAAAATAAAATAAATAAATAATTATAATTGCATAAGTTGTTAAAAATGCTATGCAATAGCTTTACCGCGGCAGTCCCCGAGTGCCACACGTATTTTTTTATTTTTATTTCGATTCAATGGCTCGTTGATAACTAACGCAGCCTAATAATGTCATATTTTAAATGTTGGAAACGTTCGAAAGTTTGAATTATTTCGAAACGTCATCCTCCATTTATGAAACGGCCTTTGCCGATGTGATCAAAGTGTTTTATTTTAGTTTTTCGCTTTAATTAGCCTCAATTGGAGGCATTTTGTGTTGCAAAAAGGAAAAAGCTCGATTTTTGAGATATATGGATGATGAGTGATCGTTCGTCGACGGTAAAGGGACCCATAAACTAACATGCACAATCGAAAGTCGTGCACATCCGTAAGTATATCTCATTCAAACATAAGCGTTTCCCAATCCAAGCAGGGATTTCCTTCGCTGCTATTCAAGTGGCGTTTACTAATTTTATTTTACTGCGAATCATCATCCTATATATATATATATATATATATATATATATATATATATATATATATATATATATATATATATATATATATATATATATATATATATATATATATATATATATATATATATATATATATATATATATATATATATATATATATATATATATATATATATATATATATATATATATAAATAAATATACACACATATATAAATATATTCATAGATAGAAATTGAGAGCCAAGTGTGAGGATATTTTTTTAATAGTTCTCACAGTGTCCCTAGAACCTATACTTCTCTCGGGGAGGCGACAAAATAGCAGACTTCGTCGATATTCGCTATTTATTTCCGTCTAGCCGGTAAAAATAAAAGCACTAATATGTGACAGCTGGTTGGAGCGGAGCCCTAATTTAAAGCCAACTGCATTTTGTCTAACAAAATTATTTCTTAACTTAATGCCTCTCCATTAATAAAGGCTGCCAGTCATTATTAACCTTTTCATAATCATACCATCATTTTATTTACATGACTTAATTGTTTGCGAGTAGTCTTTGAAATAATTAAAAAGGCTGCTCTAGAAAAGAAGTTTTTTTACCGACTTCAAAAAAAGGAGGAGGTTATCAATTCGGTTATACCTTTTTTTTAATGTGTGTTACCTCAGAACTCTGCCATTTATGAACCGATTTGTAAAATTCTTTTTTTATTTGAAATGATATTCATACAGATTTGTTCCGTTTTTATCAAAATCTTGTTCTAATGATGGGATCCATGAGGAATTGAGGGGACTCCTAAAATATTATCATATGAAGTTAAAAATTTAAATGTGGGTTCAATTCCGATGACATTGCATTTTTTTAAAACCCTGGGTTGGCTCCCGACGAGGGGACTCCTCGACGGTCAACAGCGCAGGCATGAAATTTTGTATACTCATTTAGTTATGATGGCCCGCTCTAAGTTTCACCATGACATGGCTGCTGCATCCAGGATTGGATCCCGACGAGGGGACTTCTCAACGGTTAACAGCACAGACACGAGATTTCGTATACGCATTCAATTACGACAGCCCGTTCTAAGTTTCACCAAGACAGGACTACGACACCCAGGGTTGGCTTCCAACGAGGGAAGTCATCAACGGTCAACAGCACATACACAAAATTTTGTATACGAATTCAATTATGATAGCCCGTTCTAAGAATCACCATGATATGGCTGCTCCACTTATAAAAAAAATGGAGTTTTTTTTTTTTTTGTGTAAGTCATCAAGATTTTTTTATTTTTATTTTCCGCTGCCTTTTTTGCCTTTGGAGAGACGACCGGTTAACCGTTTTTATTCTTTTCGCAGACTTTTCTGTATTCAATATTGTGGCAAGTTTTCATCGAATTTTCAATTTTTTTTGCGATACAATTACAAGATTCGTTAGGTAATGTTTCGCGTGCGTCGACTTATCTGTGATAACTAGTTGCTATGTGTATCCGATTGTTTAGTTCGTGTTGTACCTTAATAATATATTCCTTCTAAGAGGTACGAAGGTTCAATTCTTATCGCTGAGGAAAAGAAATGTCGTTACTTTATTGCTTGTCTACATGTGGGCAGTGTATTATTGCACTTATGACTAAGGGGCTCTCTAGACGATCAAGCATGCTTGTCAAGCATCGCGTCGTGGGTTGGGAAGGAATCGTAAACCGCAGGAAATAAGCAAATATTTTTTTTTTATATTTACCAAAAATACCTTATTTTATAGTTTATACCATGGAGTAAGTGTCTAACACCCGAATGTGTAGTAGTGGGAATATCTAACTAATTCAACTATCTAACTTCAGTATCTAACTAACACCGCAGGCAAGTAAGTTTTTTCATTATTACACGACTGCCTAATTTACAAACACGATTTTTAAAATAACGGTTATTGGTTCTTACGAATCGGTCGTTACTTGACTACCGGCCTATTCTTGAGTTATACCTGAGTACTAGTTTTCGTTTTATAGTCGCGTCCAAAATGGCGATAAATACTTAAAAACAGGTTCGGCGCCAAGTACCGAACGACCTGTAGGTACTTAAATATTACTTGGAAACGTCAGAAGTCATTTTAGAAATTCGCGCGTTTCCAGACGTTTTGGGTATAACTGCAGTATAGGATTATCGACTATATGGTGAGTTCTCTAGTATCGATTTGTTGACGCAAATGTATGCAAATTGTATGCATTGTTGTTGTATGTAAATTTTGAATGCCTATATCTTGCTTAGGTATTTATTGAGACCGAATAAAGATTATTGCAGATTCGGAATCAGTGTGGTTAATATAATCGGGTGACTTTAAAAAATCAACAATCTAGAAGAGGTTTCTATACTGCAGTTATACCCAAAACGTCTGCAAACGCGCAAATTTCTAAAATGGCTTCTGACGTTTCCAAGTAGGTAATATTTAAGTACCTACAGGTCGTTCGGTACTTGGCGCCGAACCTGTTTTTAAGTATTTATCGCCAATTTGGACTCGACTATAAAACGAAAACGTACTCAGGTATAACTCAGGAATAGGCCGGTACTCAAGTAACGACCGATTCGTAAGAACCAAAAACCGTTATTTTAACAATCGTGTTTGTAAATTGGGGAGTCGGGTAATAATGAAAAAACTTACTTGCTCAGTGATAAGTAGCAAATTGAATAAAAATATATAATGAAACATGAACGTAATGGTTAGGGTGTGTTATTTACATATATGTGTGTGAGAGGGTAAGTGTCTAGGTGTGAGAGAGGGAGTGAGAGCATTTGTGAGAGTATGTGAGTGTGATCGCTTTCGAAATTGAAACAATCGCTTCGATCGCTTTCGAAAATTGAAACAATAGTGACGAAAGTGTATTTCGTTCAGAAACTCCACTTTGACGCCAGCAACCAGATACGAGCTATCAATTTGCCGTTTGAAATTTCACGGAAAAAGGCCACATCGGCGACTGCGCTTCGATTTCCCAGGAAATTTATTACCTATAGAATTCAATCAATTTACCGTAGTTGCCATTGTTTGGCGACGAATTTTCTTATAATATGCTTATATTTTTTACCTTCTTATGCTTATATTTTTTTAATTTGGATAATTGGGTCTGGTTTTTTCCAAAGGTTCCTAAGTTTTATATCTGCCCGCGTACTCATATCTGCCCTCGTACGTGTCGCCGCCGCGTCGTCGCTGACAGCTGTCAGTCAGTGCCGTTATTACACCAGTGCGTTCCTTCTATTAGGAGTTTATATTTTCTTCGGTGTTTTTTGTGGTGATTTAGCAAAATTTCGTCGGATTGGTTTTCAACGAGGGGACTCCTGAACGGTCAACAGCACAAACACGAAGTTCTGTTTAGCATTCAATTATAATAGCCCGTTCTAAGTTTCACTATGACATGGCTGCATCAAGGGGCGGCTCGGGACAGAGAATGTTAACAAAAACTTGTCATTAAAAATGTGTTTTTACTAATAACTTATTTACTTTTATTTTAGCTGCAGTTTGAGAAACCTTTAATTTCACTAGATACCTAGCAATAAATACAAATTCACAACGATGTGGCAACTCCGCCTAAACAGCTTTGTTATATCGTGGGGGTGTCAATTATGCAATCTCTGGGCGAGGTCGGGTGGTGGTTACTCGCCGGCGCGGCGTGGCTCGGCGCGACCGCGGACCACGGGCCGCGTTTAGGTCATCTCTGCCTCCGGTTATGTCCGCTCGGGGTTATATCCGCCTGGGGTGAGGGTTGTTAGCTGACTTGAATAAGTGAGATCGCCGGGTGAAACATTGGCGAGTTGTTGTGTGTGTTGCATATAAACTACAAGATATGTATGAACCCATGGCAACTGTAACTTCGCCTATTTTTCGACACTGTTTCAGGCCTTTCCTGCCTCGCCAAACCTCAACGGTGACCTCCACAAACCTCTTCGCCAAACCTTTCATGTAGTGCACCTCTGTTAACTGGTAGATTTCCCGCCAGCGGCCTTGGAAAGACGGCCTGAAAAAAGGGCAATTTCGTGAGCCGGGTCCATAACCTTCGGCTTTCATGTGGCCGGTTCCCAATCTTCCTTGCGGTATGTGTTGAGTGCACCCGAGCTGCAGCTCTGGCTGCTTACTTGTGACGGCTGCACGCCAAAAAGTTGCGGCTCCAGCCGCAACTATATACCTCCTACTCCCAAGTCGGCCAGTCGCTGCAACTCTCAACATCATCCTCATCATCATCATCAGCCGGTAGAAGTCCGCTGTTGGACATAGGCCTCCCCCATAGAATGCCATGACGAGTGGTCTTGAGCCGCCTTTATCTGCCTACTTACTGCGACCTTGGCTATGTCATCGGTTTATATTGTGGGGGGGCGTCCCACACTGCGTCTGTCGGTTCGTGGTCGCCATTCGAGAACCTTTTTTCGTCAACGGTTGTCGATTGTGCGAGCTATATGGCCAGTTCATTGCCATTTCAAGTTGGTAATTTTACATCATATCAGTGACCTTGGTTCTTCTGCGTATTTTCTCATTTCGGATCCTATCACGCATAAAAATTCCAACATTGCTCTCTCCATGCTCGCTGCGACCCTCTGGGGGTACCAATTCAAGACTCTTCACCAGAGACACAGCGACTCGGCAGACCCCAGAGCGGTAGGGTAGGAGCGGCGGTTGGTCAAGGACTGACACAGCTGGTCGATGCGCGCGGCTGTTCCGGCGACACGGGCTTTGGGGCTTTCCTTGACTTGTCCGTCCAAGTAGGTACTGAAGCTCTTTTCTCTCCGACACGGGTTTTGAGGCTTTCCAGATGAGGTACTAAAGCGGTTTCCGCGCCGAATCGGGCGTTCAGACATTCCCAGTATTGGACTCGCACGAATCCGTACTAACGCGGTTCCCGTGCAGCTATTTCTGCGCGAATTTCCCACGAGTGACACGGAGGCGGCCGGTTTTCAGTATTTTAGTCGACACTGTTAAAGCTTCGTGATGTCTTTCAGGGAAATCGATTGCGGGTTCTAAATAGATTGACGTAAGCGACCTGACGTAAGCTGTTATTCACTTTCAATATTTTTTGGATCGAGGCACATTATTTTTTTGTTATTTTTAGTTCATATAGAAGAGAATTTATTATTATATATTTTTTTTTAAATAACTTGATGCGTCTAGTAGTTTTTTTTTATCACCGGCGCAAAACTGAAAAATATGATCTTGAGAAAAACGGGTTTAAATTTTTCTTTAAAGAAAAGTAGGTAGTTTTTACACTTTTTTTACACAGCAGTCCAAGACTCTCAGCTATTCCGGAGGTAAAAGATTTATGAATAGATTTCAACTTGAAGTTAAAAAAAAAACATGAAAAAAATGGTTTTTTTGCCGTCTAAACTAGGCTCCCCTCTTAAATATGTAATAGTAACCGGTAAGATACGGGATTGCACCCCATGGCGACTGTCACGCATACACGGTTTGTACGGATTACGGATTTCATTTTGTATTACCTAATGAAATAGCCGTGAAATTAGTTTCTAAATTTTTGTGCTTTGTGTAATCCGCATGCGATATGCTCATCCCTTTGAATAATTCAGAAATATAACCCTAAATTCGTGCATGGGGAAATTGCGGCATGTATAAGAAAGATAGTTATAAAATTTAATCTAGGCTGAAATCAGCTTAAAGGCTTAGCGATAGGAAGGTGGGCGGCGACGGTCGGGCCGCGTCCGCTTCGATCCTTCGGCCGCCCGGCGCTTCACTAATCTCTGCGAATCTGCCGCTTCCAATTAACGACACCCCTCGGGGGACGACCGACCAGGGTAGCTAGTGCCACACTATGCAGAGGCGCTGCTGTTGAAACAGGGATTACATGCTCTTGTCTCAACATCTGGCAACATTGAAACTTACTTAGGCGTCGTCGTCGTCTCCTACCCTTGGATGCATTGGAGATGGCGTGCTAACGTGAAGCTTGAAAATATGTCACAAGTAACAGAGTTGTGAATTCTTAGTAGAAAAAGCTTAATATTCGATCGAACAGTTCGTTAATTTTAAGACATTATATTTTTAATATTTTTCCTTTTTTTTGTCAATTTTTTAATTATTTTGACGTCTTCTGATTTTGCATCTTCTTGATTATTCGTATTAATTATTTTAATTTGTGGTTTAAGTAAGTACACCCTAATAATGATTTTTGAGTATCGCTAGTATTAAAATGTTGCATATCGACATATCATAAAAGCAATAATGACGAACTTTGAACTGTATGTACCTGGTGATCAATTTCGATATTGTAAAAACGGATAAATAGACTGTACATACCTAGATATTACGTTTCTACCAATGTCTTAAGATTTTTTTAGAAATAAAGAAATTGAAATTGAAATTGTGTAAATGCCAATATTTTTCTGCCTACCACCAAGGTTTTTTGAATCATGTATTTTCAAACAATCCTAATCAAGTTTTTGGCCACAATTTTTTAATCCATTACTTTCGTGCTATTGCAGCAGTTACATTTATTTATCTATTTATTTAAGAAATAATTACTATAAAAATATTGATTTTGCTTACAAAAATAACAGGAACCAAATGGCAAACTTAACCTTAGGCTTATTTGATTGTCACTCACCCAACTGGCCACTAGCCCGTTCTAGGATGGACAGGGCTCTAATATTACAATAAATTAGGTCAACATTTTTGAAACTATATTGCCTTAAAATTTGGTAATCAAAAAAGAACAAATCGCAATTCCATTCTAATTTATTATAAGAAATATACATTTACATACACATTTTGTTAAATAGAGTGCGACAAATAGAATAGACTAAAACTAAAATAAAGTTATAAGAAAAAAATAATTCATAGTGATTATTTAAATCATACCATAGTAATTATTAAAATAATGTTATTGTTTTTTATTTATTTACAAATTCAGTTACGAATAAAAAGAGCAGAAAACCTTATCCTTATCGTATAGGCAAGTCCTTGTTTTCCGACTTCGTTTAATATTCAACATACAGAGATTACGTAATAGGGATCAAACAATAGCGGACTTGACAAGGATGGCTGGACTATCGCGGTTGTTTGGTGGTTTATAAACATGATAAAAATGGATTTACCGCGTAATGTTTGCAGCACCTATTGTTTCGGCAAACTTGCAACCTTCGTTGTCCAGGATATATTACACGAGGTAAACAACGTAGGCAGGGTAGTCTACCCTGGAAAATGGCGGTCGCAACGCCGCCGAAACGTCGGGTAATACAAACTTCACGCGGTAAATCCGTTATTATCTTGTTTATAGTACTTAATAGTTTCTTTTTACTTTTTCCTCAAAATTTTACTTACAGATATCCATACAATGTGGACTTAAAATATCAGTTTTTTTTGTTTTTATTTATCTAAACTAGGATATAATATTTGATCGTACGTAAAATTAAATACATGTACAATCAAATAATCATATATACAGAATAAAAAGCACTTTCCGTGTAAACAGTACCATTTAATAAAAAAATAATGAACAGTATGCATTAAGTGTAATGGTATAAGAAGACTGAACGTAGAGGGCAACGAATGCAAAATATTTGTGCGTGGTTTTGTTGCCATACTCTTCTACGTCATAATATATCGCCATTTCTCAGCAGAGCCTCCATGCTGGACATGAGGCAAAAATGGCAGCTCTGCTTCCTTATATGTTATCAAGATAGTGCGAACTAAGCGACCGCATTACATATTCGTCAATGATCTTGTCTCGTCATCGCCTTGCCTACTCCACACAAGCCTGTGCGCACATATTGGTAACTAATTTGTGTAATATTTCAGTCTCTAAACAATGAATATAATCGATCAATCTAATCGGTGGCAATCTTTTGTATAACGTTATTTATTTCAGACGCCTTCAACCCAGGCCCGGACTGGCCATACGGGCAGATAGGGCAAATGCCCGATGGGCCGGAGTCGACGATAGGGCCGCCGCGCCGCATCTTGCCATGCATGCGCACGCGCGAACGGTGCGGCAGCGTAGGGCGGCGCGGGAGCGGTGCGGGGCGGCGCGGGCCGGGCTGGAGCCAGTGCATGCCAGTGCCAGTGCGACGGGGAGAGGCGAGCTGTATGCACGCAAATCCACGCACGAACGAGACCGCATCGACCGCATCGAAAAAGCCGAAGGAGTGTTTGTTGACAAATATTTTTACTCATTCATCTACTTCTAATGTAGTGGTGGTAACTGAAGAAGCAACTGTCAAATCACCTCCTGAATGTAACAAAGAGTTAATCAGTCAGGAACAGCAACTCGAACAGTTGAAGTGGACCTTAACTCTAGTTGAAGTTTCCACTTGAAGTTCCCTTCAATATGAACAGCATGGGCATGCCCCTCATTATTCTGCAAATGACGCTAATAGGGAACTAGATGAAAATATAAATTCTTCATTTAATTATTTTGCACGTCCTGAAAACGATCAGCTGGATCTCTTTTCAAATGTCATCTCAAGCAAGACATTATTGATCCTGTGTTACAGAAAGCTGTAAATCGTAAAGACGGAACCAATCGCAAGTGGCTGACCTACAGCAGTGAACAGTGTGCTTTGTTCTGTTCAGTTTGCCTAGCATTTTATGCAACTTCTGATACCAGCTCAAGCCCTTTTTTTACGAGGAATGCAAGATAAGAGACATGTTCACATCAGAGTAAAGGGACACGAAAAAACTGAAACGCATCGTGCTTGTTCGGAAGCTTACATTTTGAGGTCCAATAAAAAAGACGTTCAAAGTTTATTTTTTGTCAACTTGGGTTGTCGACTACAGCGGGCGAGCCCGTCACCACAGGAAGTTTTAACGATTAGTCGTTCTATCTCCCTGGAGTGAACGTAGAAGACTTGGGGACAAAACAGTCCACCATCTAGCTACGTCACAAGCCCGTAAGAAGCCAACGCCTTAACCGCGAGATAGCCAGGAATGTTAACTGGCGGGCCGACACTCACGCCCTTACTTCCAATTGTGACCAGATTACTCCGGTCTCTCGATTGGTTACGAGTTCGAGGTCGCTTGTGCGGTCCTCTCCCTTACGAAGCGGTGAAACGGTGTATACCGAATCTATCGCGGACCACAACGTCCTTTGCCCGGCTGTTTACCCAGGATCGGATGGCCGATGGTCGTTTCTTTTAATTTTTGTCAATCAAATGTCCTTACATCGAGCACAAGTGCGGAAAAGGAGAAATTTTCCAGAGAATAATAGACTTTGTGAAGTTCATTGGGAAACGCGGATTAAGTTATAGAGGTGACCAACTGGAAGCAGCATATAGTCTCCAGGACATTACTGTAGACCACGGCAACTTTTTTGAACTCGTGGTTCTCCTCAGCAAATATGATATCCATCTGAAAGATCACTTGAAAGAGTGCATTGACAAAAGTAAAACACTTCATGGTTTGCCAAAGGGGGGTAAAGAAGAGGATCATTATTAGCGTTTTTGTCAAAAACAACTATTAATAAAATTATCCTAGCAGTCGGTGAACTTATATGTAAGAATATTTGTCTGGAGGTACGAGCAGCTGGTATGTTTTCTTTGCAATTAGATACCACTCAGGATATTACGTGCAAAGACCAATGATCAATTATAATACGCTACTTGACAGATGCTCGTGTACATGAAAGACTTCTCGCTGTCGTAGAAAGTGAATCGTCAACTGGAAAGGATATGTTTTCCTTGATTGATGCAGTTTTAAAGTCTGTAAATGTACATAGATATAAAAATATGCAACGGTAATTCAACGGACGGGGCAGCAAGTATGCAAGGCCAATACAACGGATTTTCTTCATGGCTATCAAAAGAGTCTCCAGGTCAAATTCACGTTTGGTGCTACGCACATGTACTGAATTTAGTATTAGGAGAAACTATGTACTAAGTCGGTTATTGAAAGTGCATTATTGTTTAGTTTGTTGAATGACGTTGCAGTATTCCTTCGCGAATCGTATCCACGCATGGATGTTTGGGAAAAAACTAAAGAGGACGGCAACACGAAAAGACTCTCAACTATTGGCGAAACACGTTGGTGGTCCAAAGATACGGCCGTCAAGAAAATTTTTGGGACATTTTCAAATCCAGACTCGTCTTTGTATGTAACATTGATCATGGCATTGGCAAGAATACAACAAAATGTGCACTTTAAGCCAGAATTGCGTGTGAAAGCGAAAGCATACATAGAATCGATACTCAAATACGAAACGATAATTACAGCCAAAACGTTTTTAAGAATATTTGAAGTAACTACACCTCTCTCGAAATACCTTCAAACGGCCGGTTTACATATATTGAAACCTCAAAATATGGTTTCACAATCGAGTTCGCAACTGAAAAAAATAGAGACTTCGACACAGTTGAAACAACAACAAATAATTTTGTGGCATGGGGTAATGAAAAGTTGGATAAAGTTGAAGACTATGGATATAGAAGTTCAATCAAATGTCCCTGAGAAAAGACATAGAAAAAAGAAATCTATGCCAGGCGAGTTGGTACAGGATGAAAGCGTCCGCGATGCACGCACTTCATATAAAGTAGGAGTTCATAACATTATTTTTGATACAGTTACTGCGAGCATGGATCGCCGATTTCTTGCAAATAAACAATTATATTCTGATTTTTCTTACCTCGATCCAAAGCGTTTCCCCGAAATAAGAAAAAATGGAAAAAATGGTCCTTAACCTGGTGAACTCGAAGAATTAAGCAGACACTTGACGAAATTTGATGAAAAAGCCACGAGCGAAAATTTGCGGATTGAATTGGAAAATATGACGTTGCATTGGGATAATTTAAAAAATTCAGAATTGGAAGATTATAAGATCATTGTAGAAGATAATGATAATGAAGGTACAGTAGAAACGACGTTGGATAACCAAGATAATGACAATTTCAAAGCATGTGAGATACGTAGTGCATGTAAAAATTGTTCGATTTGCTGTTTCAAAAATTTACATAGATTTAATCTATTGAGCAGTGCCTATAAGTCTATTGTCCTAGGCTATAAATTTCTTCTTACATTACCATTAAGCCAGGCATGTGAAAGGAGTTTTTCTACCTTAAAAATTATAAAAAATCGTATGAGGAGCAGTTTGTCTCCTCAAAATTTAAATTCGTTCATGTTGCTGGCGGTAGAAAAAGGTCTCTTAATGAATCTAGACTCTGACGAAATAATAGACTAAGTAGCCGAAAGCAGTGAGCTTCTCCGGAAGTCAGTAACCTACATACTTTGATAGATTAGAAACATTTGTCTTTAATAATAATAAATATAAATAGTATCAAAATATATATGTACGTTTTTTTTCTAAGGGCCGTCCGGCTTCAAAATGCCCGGGCCGATTTTATGTCCCAGTCCGGCCCTGCTTCAACCTATATTTCAAAGTTTTAGTAACGTAATGTTTTCACTGTAATTTTGGATTATTATTAATTTGTTTTTTTTTCTGATTACTTTTTATTATGCTAAGCCATTTGCTAGATATTATAAGTAAGGCAGTGCAATAATGATAGCAACTAATTTAATATTGCACACTTAATGAATAAGTTAAAAAAAAACAATCCGGTAACATTACAGGGTATTATGAGTAACGTGTGTTATACATTATCACCATTGTTGTTACATCATAATTCAGACAATATATATTTTACTCTTCTATTTCCATTTATAAATATAAGGCCATAAGTTTTCAAGGAAGTTTATCCTATTATTTGGCGATTGTGCGGAATCGGTTGGGTGCGACAATGCGGACCAAGTCATTGAATTATCTTCAATGACTTGGATGACCAGTGAAGAAATATTACTCAAAGCATAACTGTTTTATATTCGTCATTTTTATTTTTACTTCATTGTGTCTAACTTATAATAAGCTTGTTTATACTCATTTGTTTGTTTATGCTCTATATTGTGAAAATGTCACGATGGGCGGGTCATATGACAATCTCTTACAACCAACCCTACTATGACGTGTTATATGTATGTGTACGTGTAACATGTCTGTAAGCGTGTGTCTTGTTAATGCATTCCATCGACAAAATTGAAAATGCAATTTTGTTAATTAGATCCCAACGGAAAATGGTGGCCCAGCCGGGAAACGGGTGTATATCACCTGAGGATATTCCGATTTGCAGTGTTTGTAGTCTAAGTAATCTTTGTCATAAATACATACAAATTTATATTTAATGTGTCTATTATTATAATTGCTGCAAATAAACAAAAATAAACAAACACGTAAAATTCTTTATTGGTCATTCTTTGTTCTCAAATATTCTTGCTAGGGCATATCTGAAATGCTAGGGCATTTCTTTGTTATACTAAAACCACATTTTATTTTTAGTTGCACTCCAAATATCTTATTTCATAATGATGCGTTTAAAGTGGGGCAGAAGAGTTGTATACACAACAGATACCGAACAAAATTGGCAGGAAAGAGCTTGCAATCAGTAACAATGCTTTTATAAAATTATTAATTCACAGCGCTGAATATTTACACAAGTTAATTACATTGAAATTGAATTGGTATTTAATATCAATTTGCCATCTCGAACTGCAACATCGCAACAAATTAATTGATCAATACCGCTGAGATACATTTACCGCTGAGACAAATTTCCTTTCGCTAAATTTGTAATTTCTTATTAAGGCTCCCTTCCGAGTTGACACCACTAAAAATTTAGATATTTTTGCAATGCCACGCGCCCGCGCGCTTATATATATATATATATATATATATATATATATATATATATATATATATATATATATATATATATATATATATATATATATATATATATATATATATATATATATATATATATATATATATATATATATATATATATATATATATATATATATATATATATATATATATATATATATATATATATATATATATATATATATATATATATATATATATATATATATATATATATATATATATATATATATATATATATATATATATATATATATATATATATATATATATATATATATATATATATATATATATATATATATATATATATATATATATATATATATATATATATATATATATATATATATATATATATATATATATATATATATATATATATATATATATATATATATATATATATATATATATATTGTTAATATTTGATTGGTTTTTTGTAAAATCTTTTTTTAAAGAATTCGTTTAAAGGATGACACTTTGATGAAAAAATAAAAATAATAAAAGCCACTTACATAGCTGGAAGGTTTTCCCGGACTGGACTGGGAAATGCTTATTGTTTAAACGAGATGTATTCTTGGATGAGTACCACTTTCGACGGTACACTGTAGGTTTAATGGGATCCCTTTATCGCTAGCGAACGATCACCCTTCATCCACATC
The DNA here is from genome assembly GCA_944548615.1 of Micropterix aruncella. Taxonomy (NCBI): domain Eukaryota; kingdom Metazoa; phylum Arthropoda; class Insecta; order Lepidoptera; family Micropterigidae; genus Micropterix; species Micropterix aruncella. The sequence goes on from OX155964.1 coordinate 9,013,526, forward strand.
TCAAAAACAAAGCGTATCCTTTTGCAAACCAAAATAAAATGTCTTTATTAAAGACAAATTTAAGCAAAAACAATGAAAAAAATCACAATCAATCGTCTCTTAAATGCGGAATGACATTTCGAAAATTCGATTTGAAATTCGAATATATCCACTCTTTAAAGGGACGATATACGATTGCTAGGCTCGCTATCTGCCAGCTATTAAATGAAAATAAAAATAAAATACTTCATTTGCTCGTTCCCATGAAATAAGATATAAATCGTAATTTCTGGTCGAGAAGTTTATACTTAAGGCTATATGATATTTACAAGAGTTCAAAACATAAGATAAAATTGTATAATATTGTTAATATTTGATTGGTTTTTTGTAAAATCTTTTTTTAAAGAATTCGTTTAAAGGATGACACTTTGATGAAAAAATAAAAATAATAAAAGCCACTTACATAGCTGGAAGGTTTTCCCGGACTGGACTGGGAAATGCTTATTGTTTAAACGTTAAACCTACAGTGTACCGTCGAAAGTGGTACTCATCCAAGAATACATCTCGTTTAAACAATAAGCATTTCCCAGTCCAGTCCGGGAAAACCTTCCAGCTATGTAAGTGGCTTTTATTATTTTTATTTTTTCATCAAAGTGTCATCCTTTAAACGAATTCTTTAAAAAAAGATTTTATATATATATATATATATATATATATATATATATATATATATATATATATATATATATATATATATATATATATATATATATATATATATATATATATATATATATATATATATATATATATATATATATATATATATATATATATATATATATATATATAGGGTGGGGTGGTGGCCAATGATCCAGGAGTACCCTATGAACCACCATAGCTACAGACTAAACGCGACGTTGCCGGATCGTACAAATTATACACTCAAACCGGTTCCCTGATTCGCGTCTTCCTACTTAGTCGCCGGCGGTCTGTTGCCGCGAACGCCCGTGTTACAAGCGTGAATGTGTTTTCGGGTACAAAAACCAACATAATAATGTGAGTTTATTTTAGTGATTATTAAATATTTTCAAGCTGTATTATCTCGCGAGTAGTGTCTATCCTTGGAGTGATTTAGAATACTTGTTTGAGAATAGTATTTGTGAGCACAGTGTCTTTATATCGACAGCAATTTAAAATTAACTTTTTAAAGAGAGGGGTGGTTTTCATTGAACCATTTCGCCGAAGTACTCAATGAACCATGTTCAATGAGTACCATATCTGGTTCATTGAGTACTACTTTTGTATGGTAGTGGTATTCTTGAATTGTCATATCATATAAAATCAGTAGCTATTATTTATTTCAGAATGGGCCGAAATACAAAAGGGAGACAATTTCGGAAAAAAGGTGCTCACACTCCAGACGAGATCAAAAAAGGAATTGACCTTCATATTAAAGGACTAAGCCTTCGAAAAGCTGCAATACAAGCAAAACTTCCATATCCGACACTACGTCGATACATTTTAAAATATATGGCAAATCCTTCCGCCCGATTGGAGCCACGTTACGATAATAAAAAAAATTTCACCGACGAGCAGGAAAGCAGTCTTAAGGATTATATAATTGACTGCGCTGATAAATTTTATGGATTAACGTCCAAAGACTGCAGGAGAATAGCTTACCAAATGGCTACCATTAACAAAATTGAAATTCCGTTAACCTGGAATACGCAACAAATAGCTGGCAAAGATTGGATGAGGGGTTTTAGGGCAAGGCACCATGAACTGTCTGTCAAGAAACCAGAGGCCTGCAGCTTGGGGAGAGCGACGGCATTCAACAAAGTCAACGTACAAAAATTTTTTGATAACCTGAAAGAGGTATACAGTCGCCATCCATCTTTTGCTAGTCGAAACAGAGTATACAATTTGGACGAAACTTCTGCCACAACAGTGCATCGTCCCCACAAAGTTCTTGCACCTAAAGGCCGCAGTGTGTGTAAGGTGACAAGCGGTGAACGTGGAGTGTTGGTTACCACTTGCTGCATAGTAAATGCGCTGGGCCAGGCGTTGCCACCTGCTATGGTGTTTCCTCGAAAAAACTATAAAGCACACATGATTCTGGAGCGCCTTCAGGGACGCTAGGATTGGCCTCTCCTAGCGGTTGGATGAATGCTGAACTATTTGTAGAAGTAATGAAACATTTCATTCAGGTAAGTGCATTCTATTAGCGATCTTTCCATTTCCTGTACTAAGTTATTAGGTTTTATAGCGTGGATGATAAATGTATTATTCTTTCTTATTTTCAGTATTCTTGTGCATCGAAGGAAAACCCTGCGCTACTCATACTGGACAACCACGAGAGCCACCTGTCTATAGAGGCGATTGATCTTGGAAAAGCCTCTGGTGTAACAATGCTCACACTTCATCCTCACACCACTGCAAAGATGCAGCCCTTGGATGTTGGCCTAAACGGCCCATTCAAATCATATTACAATGCCGCAGTAGACGCTTGGTTGGTGCGCAACCCGGCAAGGCAATTAACGATCTATAACATTGCCGAATGCGTTGGTATATCATACATGAGGGCCATGACACCAATAAATATAACCAATGCATTTAAAAAATGTGGTATCTTCCCATTTGATGATCAAATTTTCACTGATGTGGATTTTTTACCCAGTGAAGTAACCAATAGGCCTGCACCAAATGCAGGCGAAGAAGAAAGAGAAATGGAGGAAAATGGAAACAAAGAACTTGTAACTGAAGGAGTACCACAATCATCGGCAACTTCTTCTGAGGAGCAAGATATAGTGACTGAGAACATTACTCCTCAGCCCTCCACTTCTGCTGTTAGTGAGGTTTATAGAGCTACGGATAAATTTGTTTCTCCGAAGATCTTCCTACCAGCTTTGAAGGGAGAACCTCGCAAGAAGTCGAAGAGAAAAGCAGGAAAGAGTATGGTAGCCACGGACACTCCAGAGAAGAATGCTTTAGCAGATAAAAAAAACAAGAAAAATCTGAAGAGAGTGAAAGCAGTCAAGACGGATTTGTTTAAGAATAAACGAAAGAGAGTAAAATCTGATTCATCAGATAATGAAGAAGATGAGTTTAAGTGCAGTGGCTCATCTTCGGGTGGAGAAGATTTTATGAGCGGATCTGAAGAGGAAGAAATAATTTTGGACGATGAATTTCCTCCATTAGCACGGAACCCACGCCCAAAAGACTTTGTCATTGTAGCTTTCGCATCCAAGAAAACTCAAGTCTATTACTTGGCAGAAGTCCTGGAAGAGCTGGAAGACGATGACTGCAACTATTTTGTATCATATTTGAAATTAATAAGCAAGGCCACCCATTGTTTTTCGTTTCCACTGGAACCCGATACAGCTGGAGTCAATCGAAAAGATATAAAATATGTTTTTCCGCTTCCCAAAATGACAGCTAGTACGTCGCGTCAACAAGCTATCTACAAGTTTCCCGTCAACATGTCGCTGCTAAACTTACGATATTAATTAATGATCAGTGCTTTGATACTCGATTTTTATTTTGGTATAAACATTTTTAGACCAAACTTTAGCTCAGTTGATTACCTGGAAGGTTTCATGTTTTTTTAAAATTGGATATAATGGTAAAGACCACTTTTATGTTAAAGAGCTTAACTCGTTATAACTTAATTCGTTACTTAGAACCATTTAACTACCTAAATCACTGAATTTTTGTAGCATTTTATGACTAATAAACATAAAAAAAATAAAATGCTGTTTTTATTTACTATAATTTGTAAGCATAAATGCGATATATCTAGGACCATGATTCACTGGGTACCTCGTGGTTCATTGACTCCCACCACCCCGGTTCATTGCATACCATAGGTTGCACACATTGAACCATTTCCCATTTCTTGAGAAAAACCTTCATACCACGATCCCATTAAACATACACCAAATTTAAGTATACATGATGAAAGTTAATACAACTACCTAGATCTTTTGCCAAAAATATGTTTATGATCTATCATAGAAGAGATGCTACGGCTTTTCAAATTTTTGGTGGTTCATAGGCTACCACTCAACCCTATATATATATATATATATATATAAAGATGTATAAGTATACCGCGGAGACAAGGCAATACGTCCCACCGTTGACAGTGGCCAATTACGAATGCCGATTTCGGCTTCGCGCGTCGTCTAATATAGTTGTATGGAAGTTCCTAAAACTGTCTTGGTACTATGCAAATAGACCATACGCTGGTGTAAATAGTATTTTTTAATATTGAGAATCATCTCTAGGTTTTTTTTAAAAACTGTAGACAAATCTCGCTCGTTTTTTTGGAAAACAGTAACAGAATAAAGATAATTTTCAATTAAAATGGAGATAATTTACGATTTTCTATTTGGCGAAATGATAGCTTAAGGGGTTTTTAAAATCCGGCATAATTGTATTAAAATTCTTTTTCGTGTTATCACAACCTGGCCACAAAATTATTCTTCATATAGCTTTTGGCCGCCACGGCCGGCACAGCTTCTTAATTAATGACATTACATATGTGACTGGCTTACCTACATCTCTAAATCATATCAAATAATAATTCGTAATGTTCATTGAATGGCCTGAAATAACATAAAAAATGATATAACATGAAATAATCGAAACAGACCGCATAAGTAGCACACAGTAGAAAAATTAATAAAAATAATTCACCAACTTAAGAAGTCAACTACAACGGGCGAGCCCGTCACCTCAGGAAGTTTTAACGATTAGTCGTTCTATCTCCCTGGAGTGAACGCAGAAGACTTGGGACAAAAACAGTCCATCATCTAGGTACATCACAAGCCCGTAAGAGGCCAACGCCTTAACCGCGAGATAGCCAGGAATGTTACCTGGCGGGCCGACACTCACGCCCTTACTTCCAATTTTGAGCAGATTACTCCGGTTTCTCGATTGGTTCCGAGTTCGAGGTCGCTTGCACGGTCCTCTCCCTTACGAAGCGGTGAAACGGTGTATACCGAATCTAACGCGGACCACAGCGTCCTTTGCCCGGCTGTTCACCCAGGATCGGATGTCCGATGGTCGTTTCAAGAGCAGTCGCCATAAGGTCCGCAACCACCCCCGCTCTATAGGAAACAGTACTGCTTCCAGACTCCCCCGACTGTTAGTCAGAGTGCACAGTCGATTGGCTCACACCGCACGGTGCGCAGACCGTCCAGGAGCGCTAGAAGTTTGATTCCCATGGGAAACTGACCAAGGCCAGAGTCCTACCCAAGCTCGCACTTCATGCGTGGAGGCCGTCGGATGGATGTTGACCCGTGAGTGTGACCAACCCTGAACAGAATGGGTCTTCGTGGCCAACTCAGCAAGGGCCCATTAACTCCCAATAAATAATTCACCAATAATATAGAAAATAAAGGAATAATCAAAAATCAAAAAATAATCAAAAATCTGCATTTAATTAGGAAACGTATATAATTTAAAATGCGAAATCTTCCTAATCCAATTATCGTAAAAAATGCATGCCCATAATATTGTATTAGGAGAAATATCGGATGAGTTTCGGCTGGCATGTTTACCATTCCACTGCAGCTGTATTTTGGGCAAAACAACGGATACTAAACCCAAGACGAATAAAAGCTATCGCTGAATATTTAAATCCGAATGAAAGGGACGGATTAGAAAAAAGTCTGTTGGGTAGCACTCGGGGCAGGACTCGACGTCGCAAGTGACGTAAAGTAAGCAAAGTTCACACTCTGAAGTGAGGATGAATAAGTTAGTAAGGCAAAGGTGTCGTTTCAAAAGCTGTGTGAAGTGAGGTCGAATTGAGTGGAAAGTTGTCGTCCGCTTTAAAAGCTGACAAACGCTAACTTGCCGGTGTTTATTTTCGTACTTACTGTGTAAAAGGGTTTTCGCATTGAGTTACACTATTAGTTTACATTTCATTTTTAAAATACTGTCTAGTATATAAAATATGTTTAATATACTAGACAGTAAATTAAGAGGTAACTACGAAAAACCACAGCAATTTAAAAAAAAAATTAAACCGCTTCAACGATTTTGGTATTTTTGTGAAGAGATTGTATTTTTGTATAATGGTATAACTCTATATTATACATGAAGAGCGACCAAACTTCGAAGAAAAAGTAAACTTGTGGAAATACGCCTCCATATCCCAAGCGGATCTATACGCCATAATTGAATGTGCGGATACCAACCTCCATAAGAACTACGCCAACCAACGTATCTTAATCCACTGGGATAGCAAGGCAGCTCTTATGGCACTAGCTTCGAATACCATTAATTCAAAGCTGGTGCAAAACTGCGTATCACTGCTGAATTCCCTGGGCGAAAAGAACAGGGTTATTATAAGGTGGGTTCCCGGCCATTCAGGAATCGAGGGAAATACAAAAGCCGACGAACTTGCTAAGACGTGAACAAAGAGAACGTTATACGGTCCTGAACCTTGCTGTGGCGTACCAAAAAGCATTGCAAACCTAATGCTCAAAAAGTATGTTTAGAATAATCCGTCAACCACTGGAACAACGCGCCAGGTTAGAATCATTCCAAATCGCTAATCAAGGCTTACGACCATAAGACTGCCCTTGAGGCCTTATCGCTAAATAGGAACAATCTACGCATACTAGCGCTCACAGGGCATTGTGGCCTGAACAAACACATGTACAACCTCAAGCTCTGGGACACGAAAATGCGCAGGTTCTGCCAAGGGGCAGAGGAAACCCTCTGCACCTCATATGCGAGTGTGGCCCGCTGATGCGTAAAAGATACACCCACTTGGGGGGTCGTTACCTCCAACCTGAGGAGGTAAAACAATCTGGCGCCAAAAGCCTGTTGCGGTTCTTAAATGACACGAGGCTTAGCGCAGAACTATAGTAGGTGGCGAACATAATAGATCAGCAATGGTCGCAGTGTTACAAGGCTCACAGAGAACTTAGAAAATCCCTACACAACAAATATAAAAAAAAACTATCCATATACACTCATATATGGGTCATTTGCTCGAGTAGTCTCAGACCGTCTATTCACTATATTATCATGTGTAGCTACAATTATTCCAGCAATAGTTTCGATGCATAAGTGTTTTATAAATTGAAAGTTAGGATTTTCAATTGTCGGTCCTCCTATATTTGGCGGAATTGCCCAATCGAACGCGGGAATTATGCAATGAATTGGCTGTCTGCGGCACGCCATCGTCAAACGCCCGCTACGCTGCTTTGATGAAATCAATCGTGGGTTGTTTAGCAGTTCCCGAAAGTTTTCCCGACTCGGTTAGGTACGAATGCAAATTGCGGATCAACTTTACAATTGGAAATTAGCCGTGTATGAACCCTTTAGAAATAAAGTGAAATTGAAACCTATCTATAGTACCGGGTAGCATGACGTCACCGCTTATTACATAAACTACATTCAACTTTTTAAAAGGGCAAAAAATCCGATGTGACTGTGTCGGAATTCACAGTCGAGGTTTCGACGTAAATACGTTCCAAATCCAATGTGTCACGAATAATTTAGGTCAGGGCTGTCCAACATGAGACCCGTGGGCCGATTGCAGCCCGCGACTTCACTCAGCGACCCGCATAGGATTTTGAGGAAGTTTCAAATTTACCTCACATAAAATACACTGACACAATTTCAGAAGAATTCGAAAGTCGATTTAGCGACTTTAAAAAAACTGAAAGAGGGATTTCAGTTTGTATTCAGCTCCTTACAATTTCAGTTGAGAACGTAATCAGAAAAGACCTTCAGCTGGAATTGTGTGATTTGTAATCAGATCCTTTTTACCAAGGAAGAACTGAAACTAGATTTTATTTTTCTAGTTGCTGCCAGAAGAACGATGCCTCAACTTGCGAAACTCAGGGTTCAATACTGGGAAGCACGTATTTTTGCGAAAGCAGCTTTACTAACATAAAATTTATACAATCAAAATATAGATGTTCCCTCTCTGGTGTCACTTTTTATGTTGCTTCGTTTATCAACAACAAATATTAACGTTAATATTGATGCACTAGTTACTGACTAGTTAGTAAAAACCAATGTCCTCAAATTTTGCCACATTTTTTTTGTAATTTGTTTTTTTTAAGCTATTGCATAGCTTTTATCGCGGGCCTAGGCCAGAGCGGCGACCGAATGAAGAAATTTCTTAACGAAAATTAATGATTTTAAACTGATAATTACGCCTAAACGAGTACTGCTTACGATTCGAAAAAAATATATGTTAAACAAGAACATTTTCCCAATATTCTTAGCTTTCAATATTTTAGACTTTGTTTATATTACACAGTGTAATTAATTTGTGAAATTAGGTCTAACCGAACACAAAAACGACTACTACGCAAATACTATCTGGCGTATTATTATGAAACCTGCACCAGTTTAGAGCTAATTTAATTATCTATCTTTTTATCTACGATTTTTTTCGAATAATCCGTTTTTTTTTGCTTTATCGAATAACAAAATTCGTGCGCGGCGCTCTATCGGAAGACGTTTAAATTATTCCGAATCATTTGCTACCGCAGCCGCAAATGATTCGGAATAATTTCAACGTTTTCCGATAGAGCGCAGTTATCTGATATCAGAAAAAATAAAATAAATAAAATAAATAAATAATTATAATTGCATAAGTTGTTAAAAATGCTATGCAATAGCTTTACCGCGGCAGTCCCCGAGTGCCACACGTATTTTTTTTAATAAATTAAAATAATAATAATACACACGCGTTTTTTCTTTGTATGCCATACGTATTAAAAAACTCACTGATAAAGTTGCATATACGAAGTATTTTATAATGCGGCCCTCCAAACCGCATTTTATTTATAGCGGCCCTTCAGCCCTGATTGGTTTTCTTATTTTTTTTATTTATTTATTGCTTGCACAAATATAGTTATAATGTCAACGAATTAAAGAAATAGAACGTTGAAAAACAACAGCTTGAAATCTACACAGCTCAAGTAACAAACGACGCTATGTCCATCTAACAGAGCTTCTTATGCATGTATCTAAAAAAATATATTTCTAGACCGTGAGTTTTTAATTGGTGACATCCTTGTAGTAGGTGAATCAGTACGAGTAAGTAAGTAACTTTTAATAATAAATTGTTAAAACAAATAATATAATAAAAATATTTAAAAGTACATTTTATTCCAAATAATCTAAAACAGTTTGAGAACCCAACACCTGTTTACTTGACAATGCTAACGGCCTCGGTCATTGAAGTCGGTGACCTTGAACGGCGATCTGTTGAACACAATCGTCGCGTGGCCTGGCCATAGATGGCGCTGCGCTGTTATTTCTCAACAGATTATTTAGAATACTTGAGACATTTACACCACTATTGAACCTTTTTTTTTAAACAGAATAGATATTACAAATAAAATAGGGCATACAACATAACTAATTGTTAAAAACAGTAATTAGGTTGAATAAAGGATAAATCACAGTTTATATCTAGCAGTTGCATTGTTTACTTTCAGTCTGCATACCATTGCATTTCGAAATAGTCGCAAGAATATCTACGTCTGGAATTAACCTTCAGGATACCTCCTGCCTCCTGACTGGTTACAGGATCGAGGTCGCTTGCGCGGTCCTCTCCCTTACGTAACGGTGATACAGTGTCTACCGAATCTATCGTGGACCACGGCATCCTTTGCCCGGCTCTTTACCCTGGATCAGGTGGCCGAATGGTCGCTTCAAGAGCAGTTGCCGTAAGCTTAACAACTACCCCTGCTCTATAGGAAACATTACTGTTTCCAGACTACACCGACTGCTAGTCGGAATGCACAATTGATTGACTTACGCCGCACGGTGTGCAAACCGTCCAGGAGCGCCTAAAGGTTGACTCCTTGGGGAGACTGGCCCGCAGGCCAGCGTCCTACTCTGGCTCACACTTCTGCGTGGGGCCGCCGGATGGGTGTTGACCCGTGCGTTTGACCGACCTTATACAACTGGGTCTCAGTGGCCAAACTGCAACCTGGCCCATTAGCTCCCTTAGATTACCAACTGTGGTACCGTTGAAGGCAATTCGCAGAAGCAAGCGGGCAAGCGCGTCGACATATGGCCGCCACTCCGCCGACGCAGATATCGTTCAATATTTCGAGACTGATGAGTTCCGAATTTATGTCCAACATATACACAGCACTAAGCCAGATACACAATGGACGGCTACTCGTCCCTCCTTTTTCCAACCTTTATGGAAAAAAAAGATTGAATTGGCTAATCCCTCATAATCCAACAAAATTCCTCTAAATTTAAAAACCTATAAAAAATGTACAAAAAAACAAAAAAATAATTAAAAATAATCTTTAAAATAAGTAAGTGAAAGTGAAACATACGTGTAAGTGATACGAATAAGATTTATATTATATTTTATTTTATTAGCATTAAGTACATTCATCTTTTTATGTAAATTTTATCAAGGGCTAGGCTTTCTGTGCCGACTAATCCTTACTAACGTAATTGCAGCAAATATATTATAATATGGTCAAAATGGCCACTGAAGTTGCACTGAAAGTCACCCTATCATAATCTCCAGCGGGTAAGCCTTAGGCTTGGCTGGATTTTATACAAAGCTGTATTTAAAAAAACTGGTTATTATTTTTTTTTTTAAATAAAAGAGATATTGAAACGTTCGACAAATTTGACAACCCCCCTTTCGCTTCTCTCTAACCACAGGCTTTGCCGTAACTTATCCTTCTGCTCACTTTACTGGCACCCTATCCCTGCAACGCCTTGTGAATTGATAGTGTGATTACTGTTCTAACTCGGTAAACTGTGTTATTTTTAACTTTTTGTATATTATTTTTTCTGCTTTTAAAGAAATATTTATGACGTTTGGCCTTATTTTGCCTATTTTAAAAATGCTTGCCCTGTAACAAGTTTTTACTTAGTTGAGCGCCGTAGGGCTATCATCATATATAAGCGTGATATAACGCAGTGGGTTTACTAATTTTTGAATTAAATTGTATTCATTGTTTAAGTGTAAATATTAACGATGAAATGTGTTACGCCTAATGCAAATTGGGTCCGATTGCGTTTCTTTGTGAACTAAAACTGAAATTAGTTCAAGCGAACGGGATAGAGAATTACGTTAGAGCGGAATATGAAACGAACGATCGCCGAAAAAAACTACCTGCCGAGCATACTCGTCGGAATAAATTTGAACACATTTCGGTGGGTAGTTTTAATCCGAAAAAGTGTCAACCGTTCATTTCACATTCCGCTCTAGATAGCGTATTGCCCTGTCTCGTTCACACGAACTAATGTCAGATTTTAGTTCACAAAGAAACGCCATCGAGCCCATTATGTACATTACCATAAATAAATAAAATAAATATATATATTGTTTTGCATACCTAAATAAAACCCTAAAATATAAAATCGTAGTCTGCTCTCTATTTCCTTTTACATTAGTAATGAAATACCAGGTATGAACCACGTGTTTGATTTATCCTAGTTCCTAATCCGGGACCGACGCTACACGAAGACACGAAGAATAGCCGATTTCTTGGAAACAAGGTGACTAACCGTGGAGAATAACAGCTGTAAACAAACGCAATTCGAGCTGTTATAGCACGAACGTTATTCTATAGCATTGCGCTGCCTGTTATGTTGGTTGATGGCGTGACCCATTGAGTGGCATTCAATTTGTCGTCGCCCGCTTACAGTTTGTGTAAAGCACTTTATTCAGTTAAACGAGTTGGGCGGAACTTGTTTCGCATTCGGCCGCCGCGTTGTTCGCAATTGCGATTTCGCTGATAAATTCAACGGCATTGTTCAAACCGACGAATAAATAAAAAAATGAAACAATCGCCAACCCACGACCGACACAGCCGCATACCGGAAGTCAACGGAAATGTTTCACTTTTCGATAGATTTTTGTCAATTTATAACTTGTTTCTTTTTTCGGTTGAGTATGTATGTATGTATTTGGTCCTTACCTATAAAGTTGCTGTTCTATAAAGGAAATTTAAGGCCAAAAACTTTGTATGAAAAATAGAAACTCAATTAGGTAATAGAAATAGGAATTGATCCGTATTATCCATACAGATTTGTCATTTTAAAGGGAGTTTCTTAATTCCTCTGCAGTAAAACTCTCATGGACAGGAACCAATGAAGGCGTTTACACCGACTCTTCAAAGTTGATTTTTTCCCTTGTAAAAAGTTATCTAAATTCTAAAAAAATTAAACTGTATTGGAGCAAGGTCTGCCAAGTACGTTGGGTGACCAAAAGTCACCAGCCGCAACTCCTGTAACTTTGCGACTGTTTGCATTGAAATCTGTGGTTATACGTTGTCCTGCAGACGCGGTGGCGATGAGCGATTGACCAGGCTCGGTCATTTAATCACGAGCTTCTCCATCATTGTTTGACAAGAAGTTGTAATAAAAAACATCGGTTCAGGATCTCATATTTCAAAACAATGCAAATCTTCAACTTTACCATGGTTGTATAAACGAAAATATTTGAGCAAAAACAATCGACGAAAAGACCAATAAACAGCTGATTCTTAAAAAAGAATACCATGGCCTTGAATTAAAATTTATTTTAATTTGAAATTTCAACTCAATCCCAAGTTATCCAAGTTCAAAATGGCCAATGTGAAAAAACAGCATTTACATAGGTAAGGACCCAATATTACCAAGTTAATTGTCAATTAACGAAATTTCTATTTTGCATTACCGATTTAATTTTAGGTTAACTTTAAAAATCGTATTGTACACCGATTCTGTGCGCCGTCTGATCGAAACAAACAGGCATGTTACTTACCATTAGATTCGAGCATCCTTAGGCATGAGTCATAGTTGTACTCGCGGTATATCCCACACTATTTGACTGTGGCTCAATAAACAGGATTCGTAACTTGGTGCAATAACATGCTTACCATATTCAACGAAGGGATGTCAAATTTAATGCGAAGCATAGCAACAGGTGACGAAATATGGACTTACTACTACTACATTTGGTCTTTCAAGATGAGCCGAACCCAGCGCGCGTGCGAAGCGGATGTTCGCTTCTTTTTTTAGGAATCTTGCTTTGAAAAATCATTGTAGCCTGAATGCTGATTGGTACATGACTATTTGGTTACCGGAAGCTATAGACGAACTCCCTATAAGTAACCGTTAACGCTGCATCATTTGCTCCATGATAATTTTAATCTCACAAGGCCAGGCAGACAAACGAATTCTTGAACGTAAATATACTGAACGGCGACAATTCAAAGTGATTTCGACCCAACAAGGCACCTGTGTACCACATTTCAAGTCTATACGTCTAATATTAAAATATTACAAGTACAGTGGACCGATTTCAACCACTACCTTTTCAAATCTTGCCATGACTAAATGATACCTGCATACCAAATTTCAGCTTCAGATTAAGCGTTTGGGCGCTATCGTGGAGGAATATACATAGACAAACAGACAGACTTCCATCTTGAAATAGTCCTAATCGTCTCATAGGGGCTCAAATGCATATTTCCGTCATCATCCTTAAACAAATGCGCGTTCACAATAGCTTCCCTCCACGTTGGTAAGCCGGGATAGTAAAATGAGCGCATAAATCACCTTCTCCGGAACGTCTGTAATAATTTAAAGCTCTTGATACTAGGTTTCCTAAAACTTCTAGTTATTTTAGAAGGGAGAATATTACGCCGTATAAAATCGTGTCAAAAAGATTCGGCCAAGATCACACTGAAGATGAAAAACATTTTTATTTCACTTTTTTATTGTATGTATTTTTGTATTAACAAAATAACAAAGATGACAATATTTTGACTGAATTTAATACTTAGAGGTCATGGAATGTACTAATAATCTTTGTATTAAATATCTGTATAAAAAATCAACACAGCATTCGACTAGATACAGCATTCGATTAGCATTCGACTTATATTGTGACGTCGATAATAATATTGCTAAAAAGTTTTATTCTGTAGTTGCTAAATAAGTTAGATTATTTAAATTGGCTTCAAGATAGACTGTGCTACGCAGCCATTATTCCCTCCCACGCAGCCCTCACAAGGGCTACCCTATCTTCAAAAGACAACCCCTAAGGATTCTAGGTAATGAAACATCCGTAGAGGTTTGAAACACTGGTTCCCGTCACATCACCGATTTCAAGCAGCGTTGGGTGTGGTCAGTACTTGGATGGGTGACCGCCGGAGTACTGCAACGTGATGATATAAAAGCCAGCCGCTTGTAAGATAATGTCGCTAGACTTTAAGGTGGTTAAAAACATGCTTTTATTAAAATGTTCTGTCCTGATCCAATCCTGGGTGGAACTTAGAACGGGCTATCATAATCGAATTCTATACAGAATTGTTGTGTTTGTGTTGTTGATCGTTGAGGAGTCCCCTCGTTGGAAGACAACCTTGGTTGCAGCAGCCCCCTGTCGCGGTGAAACTTAGAACGGGCTATCATAATTGAATGCTTATACAAAATATCGTTTCTATGTTGTTGACCGTTGAAAAGTCCCCTCGTTGGAAGTCAATCCTGGGTGCAGCTGCCATGTGATATTGAAATTTAGAACGTGCTACCTTCATTGAAAGCGCATATAAAATTGTGTGTCTCCTGTGCTGTCGACCGTGGAAGAGTAGCCTCGTTGGGAGCTGATCCTGGGTGTACTCAGGTGATGGTCACCATAAAAATGCATTGTCATCGGAACTGAACCAATAAGTAGTAACCAATAAATAGTAGTAATAGGGAATTCAGAAATAAATTAAAGAAATGGTTATCGAATCATGACAGACTAACCATATATCAAATGCTAGAAATAATAGTTTAATAAAACTTAGGTGCACAAATTATGAACATATTTCTAAACATGTATGTTGAGTATATTTTAACATTGAACTAACTACCAAAAATTATTTGACTTTGACAATGAATTGTACTTTTTTGACTAGGTATTTTTATATTAAATCCTATATTACTTAACATATATTAAATATTAATGACTGTTTCTTTCTTTTCTCACATATAACTTTATTTATATTATTTAATCGAATTTTATATTATATTTATTACCGATTATGTAATGGAATTGCATTTTATTTATTATATTATCTTTTAATATTTTTTTTTATTATTTTTATTTTATTCTGAAGACCACATTTTAGGGCAATTAAGGGTTATTAGCTTTTTAGTAAAACTTGTACATTTGTAAGCAATCAAGCAAACTTGATTGTAATATTAGAGTCCTGTCCACCCTAGAACGGGCTACTACAGTTGGGTGACAGAAACAAATAAGCGAAAGGTTAAGGTTTTGCCATTCGGTTCCTGTTATTTTTGTAAGCTAATCAATGTTTTATAGTAATTAATTCTGAAATAAATAATTAAATAAAAGTAAAATTTTGAGTTCATAGGATTATAGAAAGTGGTTGTAATTCAGCTTGCAAGATTTGACCTAAAAAAACTATCATACATACTAACTTACATTGCAATGTAAATAAAAGCTTGTAAAAATAAAGCAATTCAACACTAACCCAATTAAATTAATCGAGTCCCATTGCTCGACTTACTGCTTTTAGGCGATATTATATATATTTTATAGAAATTTAATATTTATAGGCAAATAGTATTTTTAATGGCGCGAAAAAATAATATAGACATGTAGAAATTTTCAATGGGAAATAAATCAGCATTTTTATGTTTTTTTATTTTATTGTCGAATGTTATTTTTCATTTGATTATTTTCATTTATTTTTTTATTTATCGATTATTTAAAATTTGCTGACATTATTCTTATATTTTAATCATCATGCCATTTCGTCAACCTTGCCATTTTGCCAACAATCACTAAACCTATAAAATTAAATATAATCCGATTAATTATCCGAAAACAAAATTGCCGTAAACCTCGTAATGAAGTTGGAATAAACCGGAGTAGAATATTGAATTTCAAAGAAATAATTACGAAATTTTACTGTGATAATTGCGGTGAGCCCGCGCTGTCTAGACTACCTAAGCCTATTTAAACCGTCTAATTAAACATTTAAAAAGTAACCCCAATCTATTACTCAAGTATTGATCATACCTGAGTAGAGTTTATGTACTTATTATACAGGTGAGTTTTTAATTTGTGACATTCTTGAAGTGGGTGTATCAGTACGAGCAAATAAGCAACTTTTGAAATAAAATTAAAATAAAAACAAATTGCAATACTTGACTGATAAATAAAAGTTTGACAAACGTTGAGCACACTCCGCCATCTAGCAATATGTAATATATCGCAAATAAGCAATTTTTGCTCTATTTTACCTACCGCTAGATGGCCCAAAGCGCTTAGTTACTTTTATGCTATTTTTAATAACACAATTCATTTAATTTTTTTTTCCAAAACATTTCTTTTAAAAGTTGCTTATTTGCTCATACTGATTCACCCACTTTAAGGATGGCACTAATTAAAAACTCTACCTGTATAGTATGTGTAATTCTCCACGTCTAACTCTTATGGTCTCTCTATCAGGATGAAGATGGTATGGAAAGGGTTATAACTTTTATACCAAATTTGCGAGTCCAAAAAAAATGTTTTTAATAACAATTCTGGTTTAAACGCTTCATTTAATTGCAGATGCAACTATAATTATACCATATAAAATCGAAGACTATCGCTGTTGTCTGGCACTGACACAAATTCAGATATTATTCTACCTCGTGCAGCGATAAATCAGCACGATGAAACAATACTTTTACTCGGAATATTTTGGATTGCATCATTTTTCGGCCTATATAAACCGGCGAAAATACGACCAAAGTATCATTCCTCGAGTGATCACGTCCCCCAAGACAGCGACGGCATACCCGGTGCCCCTCTAACTAGGCGAGTCAACGGGTCCGGCTTCTTGGTTACCTTTTCCTTCCTTTCCTTATATCGAGACGAGATGCATCAGTCTGCACTCCCACAGACTCGAGCCATGCCCAGTACGAGATACTAGGAGCACAAGTACAATCCTTATCCATACATCCTCGTAACTTCAGGCAGATAGCCACTATATTCGCGTCAATATATATCCTATTCGGGAAGCGTTACAAACTGGCAATATCGAACTCTCAATAAATACCTTCCGATACACTTCGACATACACCGGCGTTTGCAACGTCACCTAAACGTCGGGTGCTAAAAATTTTACGCGGTAAATTCGTTTTCTATCCTATTTATAATATAATTATACCATGTGTGCAAAGCATAGCAAGTTGGCATAGCAAATTATAGCGTTGCAAAGCTTTCGCTTATTGTCTAGTGCACTTAGATAAGGAATATTTCGTGTCTTTTTATACGACTGCCCAACAAAAAGGAGTGTAATGTGTTCAGGGTTCATCTATGTATATTTTCCTTTTCTTTATTCCACCATTACATCTAAACGCTTGAACCAATTTAGAAGTTTGGTATTGTTAGAATCATTATGTTATCCCGAGTGTCATAGGGCACCTTAGATGTCCAAATATCAAGTAGGTAAGAAGTTGTCTAAATATCAAAATGTCAATAAATTTACATAAATATATCGTGTTTAGTATCAAATACAAGTCTGATTCTGTACATTCCGTAATATACATGTATCTACATGGATACATACATACCCCACAAATGTTTAATAAAAAAAACGTTATAAAAATAATTATAACTACAGTAGTTCACTTTTTGTAACGGCAGTAGTGTTTTTATTCTGTTTAATATATTTATTGTTTCGTTCGTCTTCAAAAATCGACAAAGTCAATATTTAGGTCGCTTAACTCTATTTACATTTTTTTAAATGTTATTGGTATTTTACCATTGTTTGAGTTCTTCGAATTTGCATTTTGGATTCTTTAAGGAACTAACAGTCACATACCAGATCACTTGATAATATTATAATTATGGGGTTGTTTGTATTAATTTTATAATTTTTCAATATGTTTAACGTTCCGGTTAACACGACGTTGCGGCGATGATTTGTATAAAAACAAACACCGAAAATTTTTAACACGCTAAATAAATGTTTTTTCCAATATTATTAAAAAAACTATTTGGATAGCGTTCCTTTCCAAAATAAGCAGAGAAATTGTACTTTAGATGACATATTTTTTCATTCGGCATATACCTAAGATTTAAATATGTTTTAAAATAAAAACATAGCATGGATCGTCCATTAGTGGACCAAAAAAGTTATTTTAATGTAGAAATATTAACAAAAAGTAAAATAATGGGTTTATATTGTAGTAAAAATACATTTTTAAAAACAAGTTTTTGTTAAAATGCTCTGTCCCGCGCCAACCGCGGTTGCAGCAGCCATGTCGTAGTGGAACTTAGAACCGGCTATCCCTCAAATGTGAGGCGTCCAATAATGGATGCCTTGGCAAAATGTATACAAAATGTATATAAATTTATATAAATGTAAATATAAATGTAAATGTGCGCCGCTTTATAGTAATCCGCTCTATAGTAATGCTATAGCTCTATAGTAAACCCCGCTCTATGTAAATGTAAATGTAAATATAAATTTATATACATTTTGCAGTAGGCAAACCCGAGCTAATCGCCAGTCATTTGTGGGGTTAATTGAATGATATACAGAACTTCTTGTTTTTACTATTGACCGTTGAGTAGTCCCCTCTTTGAAAGCCAACTCTGGGTGCAGCAGCCCTGTCCCGGTGAAACTTAGAACGGGCTTTCATATTTGAATGATTATACAAAATTTCGTTTCTGTGATCTTGACCGTTGAAGAGTCCCCTCGTCGGGAGCCAACCGTGGGTGCAGCAGCCATGTCATGGTGAAATTTAGAATGGACTATCATAATTGAATGCGTATACAAAATTGTGTGTCTGTTCTGGTGACCGTGGAAGAGTAGCCTCGTCGGGAGCCGATCCTTTGTGTAGAATCAGGTCATGCTCACCATAAAAATGCATTGTGATTGGAGCTGAGCCAACAAGCAAAATTTCAACTTCATAAGATAAGAGGAAGTGGTTCTAATTCAGTTTGCAAAATTTTACCTAAACAAACTAACATACTGACAAACATTACAAGGTAAATAAAAGCTTGTAAAAATATACGCATCAAGTGACTGTGTTGACACGTCAGTATGCGATGAAATACATACTCACGATGTTGAATTTGTCTTATAATTCTAATTGTCAATACGAAGTTTGCAAGTAAATTGCGTCTTTGCGGTGCAACTCCAGCACGACTGGAAACACTGGATGCACCGTAGCCAATGTCATTTCGTAAATTATTGCAAATTAATAGTTGACTAAAAGATAGAGGTAAGTCCGCCATTTGTGCGTAAATTGCCTTTTTTTATAATACCAGTGTAATATTCATTAGGCTGGTATAAAATGTTGATTTAGCTTCATTATGAGATAATCAAACTTCATTTCTTCTATTCTAGCTGTAGTGTACAATGAGGAGACCACTGCTACCGTATTGTCGCCAGAAATCGTCATACAGCATTTTTTTGGTTTCCTGTGATGTAAGGGCATTTGCTTAAAAGAAATATTTCAATTTCACAGTCAGTTTCAGTACCGATAACACAGGATGACTCGGTACAAATTCCGATAGCTATATATTCACATTTATATGCAGTTGTTAATAATGTTGGTGGATCTCTAATGTCGCTTTTATTGGAATTTTTCTGCAAGCATGTAATTCTTCTCGTCGCCAATTTGTATTATATTACGTTAAATTACGTTATATTATATTACGTTAAAGACTGTTAAATTACGAATTTACCCATTAAAAACGGGTTTTAAGGCAATATTTATTTCAATGACTAACAATCACAAAACAATGGAACATTTCGGAAAACGAACTGTCGAAATGTGCCAGTCCAGTTTAATTAAACCTATATTTATTTTCGATATAATTTGTTGTCAGAATACACAGATATTAATACTATGCATATTCTACATTTCTGCTTTGTTTTCAGGGATGTTCCGATGCAGCAACATAACTTGTGATTAATATTCCTAGGGAAACATCTATATCAGGTATAGATGACATTTGTCAACAACAAAAAAACATAGTCTCGAAGTTATTTAATTTTTCGTGTTTTTTTTAAAAAACATACTCTATGTGACTTTCAAAAACCTACTCTGTACTACTTAGTGAATATAAAAATAATTGTTATTTTTTAAAAAACTATTTTCACCTCTATCATGGACTTTTTGAATTAGCCGTACTTTATGGAATAAATAATAATAGAAATTGCAACAAAAAAGTAATTCCAAGAAAACGAATTGAGCGATTTCCAACATTAGAAAAGAAATTAGGTTTTTAAAGTGATTTACTCTTGATATTTTCTTATTACAGGCTATATAAAAATAACTGTAGAACTACTCTCTTTTATTGGATTTCTAACAAGGCTATAATTATTAATAAAAATAAGCAACGTCCTGCCGTATTTTTTTTTAATCATTAAGCATTTCGCGCCTTGAATCGTAGACCACTGCTAATTTTATAGCATTTACGCCAACTGCATTATTTTTTTATCAATATTTGTAAAACAAGATAGCTGATGTCAGAATTTATATTTTTGTTAAAACGCCAATAAAATGTAGTAGCTTTTTCTGACACTCTCTTATAGCATGTAATAGAAAA
Source organism: Micropterix aruncella (assembly GCA_944548615.1). Lineage (NCBI taxonomy): Eukaryota > Metazoa > Arthropoda > Insecta > Lepidoptera > Micropterigidae > Micropterix > Micropterix aruncella. The sequence goes on from OX155964.1 coordinate 9,034,077, forward strand.
AGTCAAGATAAAATCACTTAATTAATTTATTTTCTATTTTTGGTAATCTGCCGAATGGTTTCCTTGGCATTTGTTTATTGTCGCAAATTCTATTATTATTTAAATCAATTAAGTGCCGCTATTACATGAGATCCATGGTAAATGTAAGGAGGAAGAAGCTTTTCCTTATTATTTTTGTATTCACTAAAATAGGCCGTAGAGTAGGTTTTTGGTTAAAAAAAAAACACAAAAAAGTATTAACTCCGAAACTTGATTTTTGCGTAGAGGTAAATGTGGCTGTATACAATAGGAAATAATCTATTCTGAAACCTCCCCCAATGGTTCGTGTAAGCAATAAACCTGTATGTTTATATATAAACATGGATGTCTTTTATATCGGTCACTGCCTTTCATATGTACTTACACCAGATGAATGTCTAATCTATTCTATTCCATTGTTCGGCTACAGACTACTACGGACGTTTTGTACTAAAATAAAAAATACGTGTGGCACTCGGGGACTGCCGCGGTAAAGCTATTGCATAGCATTTTTAACAAGTTATGCAATTATAATTATTATTTGTTTTTTCTGATATCAGATAACTGCGCCCTATCGGAAAACGTTGAAATTATTCCGAATCATTTGCGGCTGCGGTAGCAAATGATTCGGAATAATTTAAACGTCTTCCGATAGAGCGCCGCGCACGAATTTTTTATTCGATAAAGCAAAAAAAACGGATTCTTCGAAAAAATCGTAGATGAAAAGATAGATAATTAAATTATCTTTAAAATGGTGCAGTTTTCATAATAATACGCCAGATAGTATTTGCGTAGTAGTCGTTTTTGTGTTCGGTTAGACCTAATTTCACAAATTAATTACACTATGTAATATAAACAAAATCTAAAATATTTAAAGCTAAAAATATTGGGAAAATGTTCTTGTTTAATATATATTTTTTTCGAATCGTAAGCAGTCCTCGTTTAGACGTAATTATCAGTTTAAAATCATTAATTTTCGTTAAGAAATTTCTTCATTCGGTCGCCGCGCTGGCCTAGGCCCGCGATAAAAGCTATGCAATAGCTTAAAAAGATGCTTACAACCGATTTGATAACCTCCTCTTTTTTTGAAGTCGGTTAAAAACATCGAAATCTACATTGAAATGGCCTGAAATAACATAACGTTTTAGAAAAGATATTAAACGAAATAACTGAAACCGGCAGGATCAAATCGGTACTGAACTGAGAAAAAAAATACGTGTGGCACTCGAGGACTGCCGCGGTAAAGCTATTGCATAGTATTTTCAACAACTTATGCAATTATAATTATTTATTTATTTTATTTATTTTATTTTTTCTAATATCAGATAACTGCGCTCTATCGGAAAACGTTGAAATTATTCCGAATCATTTGCGGCTGCGGTAGCAAATGATTCGGAATAATTTAAACGTCTCCCGATAGAGCGCCGTGCACGAATTTTTTATTCGATAAAGCAAAAAAAACGGATTATTCGAAAAAAATCGTAGATAAAAAGATAGATAATGAAATTATCTTTAAAATGGTGCAGGTTTCATAATAATACGCCAGATAGTCTTTGCGTAGTAGTCGTTTTTGTGTTCGGTTAGACCTAATTTCACAAATTAATTACACTATGTAATATAAACAAAATCTAAAATATTCAAAGCTAAGAATATTAGGAAAATGTTCTTGTTTAACATATATTTTTTTCGAATCGTAAGCAGTACTCGTTTAGACGTAATTATCAGTTTAAAATCATTAATTTTCGTTAAGAAATTTCTTCATTCGGTCGTCGCGCTGGCCTAGGCCCGCGATAAAAGCTATGCAATAGCTTAAAAACGGAATATTTTAAAAAATCGTAGATAAAAAGATAGATAATTAAATTATCTTTAAAATGGTGCAGGTTTCATAATAATACGCCAGATAGTATTTGCGTAGTAGTCGTTTTTGTGTTCGGTTAGACCTAATTTCACAAATTAATTACACTATGTAATATAAACAAAATCTAAAATATTTAAAGCTAAAAATATTGGGAAAATGTTCTTGTTTAATATATATTTTTTTCGAATCGTAAGCAGTCCTCGTTTAGACGTAATTATCAGTTTAAAATCATTAATTTTCGTTAAGAAATTTCTTCATTCGGTCGCCGCGCTGGCCTAGGCCCGCGATAAAAGCTATGCAATAGCTTAAAAAGATGCTTACAACCGATTTGATAACCTCCTCTTTTTTTGAAGTCGGTTAAAAACATCGAAATCTACATTGAAATGGCCTGAAATAACATAACGTTTTAGAAAAGATATTAAACGAAATAACTGAAACCGGCAGGATCAAATCGGTACTGAACTGAGAAAAAAAATACGTGTGGCACTCGAGGACTGCCGCGGTAAAGCTATTGCATAGTATTTTCAACAACTTATGCAATTATAATTATTTATTTATTTTATTTATTTTATTTTTTCTAATATCAGATAACTGCGCTCTATCGGAAAACGTTGAAATTATTCCGAATCATTTGCGGCTGCGGTAGCAAATGATTCGGAATAATTTAAACGTCTCCCGATAGAGCGCCGTGCACGAATTTTTTATTCGATAAAGCAAAAAAAACGGATTATTCGAAAAAAATCGTAGATAAAAAGATAGATAATGAAATTATCTTTAAAATGGTGCAGGTTTCATAATAATACGCCAGATAGTCTTTGCGTAGTAGTCGTTTTTGTGTTCGGTTAGACCTAATTTCACAAATTAATTACACTATGTAATATAAACAAAATCTAAAATATTCAAAGCTAAGAATATTAGGAAAATGTTCTTGTTTAACATATATTTTTTTCGAATCGTAAGCAGTACTCGTTTAGACGTAATTATCAGTTTAAAATCATTAATTTTCGTTAAGAAATTTCTTCATTCGGTCGTCGCGCTGGCCTAGGCCCGCGATAAAAGCTATGCAATAGCTTAAAAACGGAATATTTTAAAAAATCGTAGATAAAAAGATAGATAATTAAATTATCTTTAAAATGGTGCAGGTTTCATAATAATACGCCAGATAGTATTTGCGTAGTAGTCGTTTTTGTGTTCGGTTAGACCTAATTTCACAAATTAATTACACTATGTAATATAAACAAAATCTAAAATATTCAAAGCTAAGAATATTAGGAAAATATTCTTATTTAACATATATTTTTTTCGAATCGTAAGCAGTACTCGTTTAGACGTAATTATCAGTTTAAACTCATTAATATTCGTTAAGAAATTTCTTCATTCGGTCGCCGCGCTGGCAGGCCCGCGATAAAAGCTATGCAATAGCTTAAAAATCTAAACAGTAATAATCAACTTGTTTACTTAACCTGACAGTAATGGTTATAATATTGTAACAGTGATAGTTCGCAAATAATATTACAATCGTTTGTTTCAATAAAGTATTAAACCTTGTTTTTTTGCTACATTTTAAATTTGAAATATAATATACGTATCGCCTAATTAATGTGATATTCAAGTATTGATCAATATTCGACTACAGATTAGGGCCAAAAGGATTTTTTTAAATTTCGTTTTCCAATTTCTACTGTTTTGCCTTAAGCCGGTATAGTTTAGGTTAAAAGTATTTTTTTTAATATTATCAATTTTAACTTCTACTGTATAATATTCTACTTTGTTATTGTCAGTTTGGCATGTATCCGCCCATATTCCTCGGTCTCGCATCCACGCGCGGTATTGGTGTAGGTATATAGGATTTTCGTCGACAGGCAATTCATAACTGCAACGTTGAGGAGGTCCCCAAGGTGTAATGGATCAAAGCAGCTTGATGCTGAGCTGGATATACTCCAAGTTTTGGGCGAGGATAGACTTTTAAAATTACCTTAATCAGTTTTATTTTAAAATTACATAAACAGTATCTAAATAATATAAACTAGTAGTCAGATCGGTTTGTATCATGTCATGCATACGGTTTATCATATCATGTCATGCATACATCAGATCGGTTTAATCATGTCATGCATACGACGAATAGAACATATTTTTTAAGTCGAATAATTCGTTTAAAGTTACGGAGCTCAGCTTTAAATTTTGTATTTCGATATTATGCTTTTCGAACAGACTACCGTATATGGATGAAAGCGTGATTTCTCAGTCGTTCATTTGTATGGAAGCCCTCTGATGCATTGTAGATACGGAAACCTACCACTTATCGGCTTATAATCACACTGGCGGTAGTTTTCGAAATTGGACAACGCGTTCTTGAGTTGTGGCCTCTTTAGCCTGCCTTTGTATCTCGGATTTCAATATTTATTAAATAAACAAGTAAATATATTAAAAAGAATAAAAAACACGACTGCCGTTACACAAAGTGAACGGTTGTTTTTTTAATTATTTTTATGACAGTTTTTCTATGAAATATTTGTGGTTTTTGTATTTATCCATATAGAGAGAAGTATATTTCCGTAATGTACCCAATCTAAGACGTTTGGACATTATTATGTACTCAATCTAAGACATTGGACAATCTAAGACATTTGGACAAAATTACACACTATCACATATCTAACAAAATCGCACAATTTTAAATCGGTTCAAGCGTTTAGAAGTTATGATGAAATAAAAAATCAGGGTTTCATTATTAATACATACCAATTTTTTTCGAGTACAATTGCGTAGTTTTATAAATTTCCAAAATGTTGAATTGGAATAAATTCATAAGAAACAAAAACGGATAAACAAAAAAAATCGGTAATATTTTGTAGAGTATAATAATTAAACACTTTCTATAATTTATTTTGCTTAAGTAATATTCCAAGTATTTCTCTTCGTTACTAGACCTACCGGATCTATTCCTGACGGCGGGGGAAAAGAAGATCGAAAAAAGCTAAACTGTCAAATGATGTCATCACGCAACGCTTAACACGGCGATTTAAACTAAAGACGCTAAAGACGGCGCTAAAGACGCTGCTATCTCCCCTTATATGAGAGCAAGGGGTCGCGGCACGTACCCTATAAAACTCGGGAGGACAAAGCGATTCTAACAATATGACACACTTCTAAATCGCTTCAAGCGTTTAGAAGTTATGGTGGCATAAAGAAACGGAAAACATATATAGATAAATCCTGAACACTTAAGAGGCCGTGTACGAAATCGATGTGGGCCGTGATACCTCTACAATCAATGGTATAATATAACTATAGGTAGGTAGGATTTTCTGAGCCAAAGAGATACGTCCACCCTTTGGAAGCGCTCGGCGGCGACTAGCTGATTTGAGGCGTGAATCGTATCATAGGCGAGTATCATAACGCGAGAATTAGATTGTTTTAAAAGGCTTCATTGCCAATTTTAATTAATATTTTGCATTTTTTTGAGGAAATGGATTGATTTTGAACTAAAGTTTATTTCTGTTGTTTTTATTTTATGAACGAGAGTTCTAAAAGGCCAAAATCAAAAGCATTTCTTCGCCCATTTTCTAAAAAAATTGACAAAGTTAAATATTTTTTTTATCAACAATTTGATATGAAAGTAGTAAAAAGTGATTCACTATATAGAGGACTTTCACAACAATACATTGTAATTTTTTTTATACCGTTTAGATGTCAAAACGATTCGTAAATATGTTATATTCTAAACCTCTTACAGCAAAAAATCACAAACAGTCGCCGGTTTAAGGTCAATTAATCAAAATTCTATAATAATTTTCAAAAAAGTAGCTCACTCATTAGACAATAATATAAATGATCTTTTATGTTGTGCAATAAAACTTATAGAAATACAGTATTTTAACTTTAAATTCACGTCTGCAAAATTACGTAAATTCACGAAATGCGCAAAATTTCGTGTACGGCCTCTTAACACTCCTATTGGGCAGTCGTGTAAAAAGTATGACAAAATGACCATAATTAATAAAGTATCGTATAGTAGATGTTTAAGTCTCCATAGTAAATAAAATTGAAGTTAGTATCATATAGCATATGGATATACAAAAACAATATATAGTTTTAATTCAGATTGCCTAACAGGATTTTAGATACTGATTGTTAGTATGCACTTTATTTATAAATATGTATAATGTTTTTATAAATAATAAAACGGTAAGGGCGGGTTAAGCATCGCTCGTATTGCTCTTTGGCAAGCAGATGCCGGCGTTTCACTCCGATATTTTCATTTCTTTTCAAGAGTCCTCTTTGCAATTCGCTCTGGAACCGGCGTCTGTTTTTTGCTTCGTTTTATTGCCTGCTCTTATATTCCGATACGAATCGCTCTGTTTTTTTATCAGCCATTGAAACAATAACGTAATTGCCTCGCTCTCGGCCTAATAAGCCATTTTTCCGCTCTTGGAAATATAACAATGTTATGTTGGTATATTTTTCCTACTCACAAGTGTATACTTTAAATTGGTTAAAGTGACTATGCTATGCAAAGAAAGGTTAAACATATAGTAATGTTTTTAATATTGATATAAAAATAAATGAATTCAGTCGATTGATTTTTAAATCTCTACACGAAGTAAGGTTGAATATTAATATTAGATCCACTCTGAACTGGAGAGTTGTAATTCCAAATTCAACTAATTTTTCATTACAGCCTCGCAGCTTTTCAGAATCAGTTATACATTTGTCTTTATTAATTTTCGATTATCAGGTTTTGTGCTAGTGTTTTCCAATACAGCGTCTTGCGATCTAGCACAACAACGTAAATATGAACTGTCAAGAACTGCTAACAATGATGGCGAAGCTCGCGATTATATAACCGAGCGATTATATAAGGAACCATTGGAGACTGATTATCTTGCGAATTACTATGAGGACTTTGTCATGACTGTGGGCGTCCCGACCTTGATCTAAGGCTGGCTTGCAGCTAGCCCGACTGCACAAGGCTCACATCATAATTAAATAGAAGACAAGACAGTCCTCTGAATAGCTCCATTGAGCAAGTCCTAGGTCCTGGTAAGGTATGTAAATTCAGCATCTCTGGTGACCAGCCGTTCATGTTTGGCATATACAGAAGAAAATGTGAATAGAGAAGTGATGTATCTAGAAGTAGCTGATTTGTAACCAACTGTTGTCCAGTCTCTGTGGTGAATGATAATTAGTATTAACGGAGCTCTTACTGCAACTTGGGAGAAATGAGGTAGAAAAGACCATGGGCTCGATTACATTTCTTCGTGACTAAAATCGGAAATCAGTTCGTGTGAACGAGACAGGGCAACACTCTAGAGCGGAATGTGAAATAAACGGTTGTTACTTTTTCGCATTAACACTACCCACCAAAGATAAAGCATCTGAATCTAACACCGCACGGAAGGTGTTCAAATTTATTCGGACGAGTATAAGGTCGATAGGTAGTTTTTATCGACGATCGTTCGATTCATATTCCACTCTAAACGTATTGCTTTATCTCGTTCGCTTGAACTAATTACAGTTTTAGTTTAAAATGAAACGCAATCAGGCCCAATAACTTATATTTTTAAATAAACTGCTATAGATTATTATTGTCATACATTGTAAAAAAAATATTTTATACTATTTATATGTTTATGTGTCCTTCAAACTTCAACTTCCGACATTTTCTAATTAATTTAATTATATTATGATCATGCTATTTCCATATTTCTTAATATACATAATTACATTTAGTTTTGTTTTTTTATTACCTTTTTTTAATCTATATTTGTCTAGTTTGCCTTATTTTGTATTCTATTTTGATTTTATATGTACGCACAATAATTCATCGTCATACATTAAGTCTATCTTTGTACAGCCTACGACTTATGTATGAGTTAGGCCGACTTGCTGGGTGATTTTTTTGAGCATGCCAAAACTTTCAAATGGGAATAACATTAATATGTAACTTTCAGGTACCTTATTTTAGTTCTTATTTTTTAATAATAATATTATGAATTTAATATTTAATATGTAGATTAAAATGTGTAACGGAACATACCTGATCATATGAGCACGTTGTATTTTTTTCAATTTTGTTTTGATACTTTCTATTGTGTGATTATTTTTTGTATAAAGTGCCTAAGATGACTATTAATATTCTTATTATAATTACCTATTGTATATGTATACTCGTGTACATGGATTCAGATCAATTTTTTTTTATTTTATTTGTCTGCCGTGTAAAGCCGACTTTAGTCAACGCTATTGTCTAATTAATGTTTATGCTTTAATAGTTTTATATTAACATATAATTATATATTACTAGCAACTGACGAATTCTAATATGCGATAATTAGCTTTAATTCATAATTCATGCTTTTAATTATGAATTAAAAGTTTTATATTCTGAATGAATAATTCATTTTATATTCTGAATGAATAAATTGAATACTGAATACTGAATACATTGCAATATAAACAATTCAAATGTAACATTTTTTGAATAAATAACCTATTATTTAAATTAATATTATTATAATGTAATATCGGTTGAATTACTGTCAATTGTAATCATGAGCTGTTAGCTGAGCATGCGTGCGGGATGATGTGCAATACCGCATAATCCCAACTGAGTTAATAATTTAATTAAGCAGTAGGTCCCGTTGGCACGCCGGTGAAATGGAGCTAATATCACCGGGTTTCCTCTCTCTTTCGAGCACATGCGCTCAGCAAAGCACTGCGACGCTATTTTATTATACAGTTAAGTTTAACAGCAGTAGATAAAACACCCACTAATGTTTTTTCGAAGTTCCTATTATACGCTTGAGAATGAGATCCTTCTTCTTTAAGAGCCATATCAGATATCTACGATGAAAGACTTAGAGTGTAGATCCTCCCGACTCTTTCCCAGGCAAAACAAAGAAGGCCGTGATTAGTATGTTTTAATGCACATACAAATACAACATTTTTAATATATATTTTACTATTCATATTCAAAATTTTATTGCTACTAATCTACACAGGTTATTTTCAAATAAACATAAATAGCGGCGGAAAGTAATTTAATGATTAACCGAATAAATATTAGGATAGTAAAAAAAGACATCTACGGCTGTGTCACCCCAAGACTTTCCCGGCAAGTAGACAACTCCCGCCCCGCGCGCAAAATCCTTGCCACCAACCCCCCTCCCCTTCAACCACCCCCCCCCCCCAATCCTTGCCACCAACCCCCCTCCCCTTCAACGCCCCCAACCTCCCACCTTCAATCCTCCGCCAACCCTCCCCTAACCACACCCACCTTAGCACATTACTTAAATAATAATGCGAGGGCGATTTTAGAAGTATGCCACATACTTAGAGTATAGATACTCTAAGGCCACATATCTGAGTTCAAGTATGCTACAATTCGACTTGATTGCAACATCGCTTAGCATTAATTAAGGGCGGAAGCCTGGTTTAGAAAAACCAAAAAAGAACATGTATTTCATGTTTTTTTTCAACTTAAAGTTGAAATCTGATCATGGATCTGTTATATCAGTTTATCATTTGAAAGATAAAAATATTTTTTGTTATGGTAAAAAAACTATTTTAGAGATAATGAATTGCAAATGTGTCCACCGCTTCAGAAATGACGATATCTGCTTGCGCCGGTAATAGCGATTTTTTCCCGAAACAAAAGAAATAAGCTAATATATAAACTTTTACTGTAGGTATGTATTTTGTAGATAAACTAAAAAAACTAACTAAAAGATGTAATTTTTCAAGAATTTCAAAAAATAAAATCGATTTTCGTCACAAAATATTGTGTTAAACTAGTAAAAAAATGTATAAAAAAACTGATTTTTTAAAGTTCATACAGAAGAGAATAAATTAATCTTTAAATTACGTTTTCTGGAACAACTCGATCCGTTAAGTAGTTTTTTTATCACCGGCGCAAAGGAGACAAATATGTTTTTTGAGAAAAACGCGTTTAAAGTTTTCTTTAAAGAAAAGTAGAAAGCATTTTATACTTACAGCAATTTGATGAGCTATTCCAGAGATAAAAATTCATGAATAGATTCCAACATTAAGTTAAAAAAAAAACATGAAAAACATGTTTTTTTTGGCCGTCTAATCAGGCTTCCTGATTACCTGATATGTAGACATATTCTGATATAAAGCCCATATAAATTTTAATTCGCCTTATCCGATCAGCGGCACAAGCCCACCTTAATTAGTTTAATAATCTACTATTTTATTTTATTCTATATTATGTATTTTTTAAATAATTTCAGATGCAGTGATATATTATATCGAAGCAGCTACAAAGTAAATGTAATTAATTATTAACAGTCAAATCGGAAACTCGTTTTACTTAGCACTCCTAGCAGGTAATTAATCAACGCTGCAGCAACTCTACAACGGAAGGAAGTACTTTTTGTTTTACCTCAAATAGCTCGGATGAAAGTTTCACGAGAGTAGTGGAATAGTGTACTCTGGTGTAGTGATAAATCACGTAAAAGTATTAAATAAATAATCCAGATTCTTAAACTTCTTATATGGATATTAGCGTAAACGACTGAGCTTCGATTAAATTACGAATCGTGTTTTTCTTAGAAAGTACCGTTTTGAAATAAAAATAGAACGAGTAGACTTTTCTTAACATTTTTAGTTTTACATGAAAGCCTGTACTCTACATTTTTACATATTTTCCACTAACATTGAGGCACTTATCATATCGTACAACCAGATTTTGAATATAAGTTTCGATAATTTAAACGTCCTGTCACACTTTTATATAGCACATTTCTCGACACCTTCGGAAAGATATCAGATAACGACGAAATCATAAAGCGTCTGTTCTCCCTCACTTTTTCATCAACTTTGTGCATTGATAATCGTCAGTCGTCTGTCGTCTGATCGTCGTCCACTTCGCCTCTCTCCATGCATATTCGTACGGCCAACTATAAAAGCTCTCATCCACTTCCGTACCATCCCATCGCTCATAATATTTTTTCGATACACTACACTGATATGGCGACGAATTTCAGCCGCTTTCATGGCTTAGGCACTAAGGAAATTAATTACAGCGCTTATTTCACAGTCGGCGGGATTCTCAATCGCAGGGGGCATTTCAAATACTCAGAAACAAACGTAACGTCAAATACTCAGAAACATACAGTTATTAACTTTTAAGAAGTAAATTTCTAAATTGTGTATTTTAATATTTAATTCAGATTTTATCAACAGACGTTTCTTTAATCTTGATACATCAAATATAAATATTCTTCTGAGATATCCCTTATTTATTTCAATATATAAAGTCATAGTGGAATGCCTTCAAAAATGTCTCAGAAGAAGACATAAAGGAGAATAGACATGTTAATACCATGGTAATGGATAGCCCGTGAACCGTGTCCATTAGCGGTGACATTTAACTCCCTGAAGTGACAGGTTCGCCCGTTGTGTTTGACCCCCCCCCCCCCCCCCCCCCCAATAATGACATTAAAAATGATCGTTTCTCTCTCGCCAAAAACGATTGCAACGCGAGGATCTTCGTAATCGGGCTGCTGGGCTCCATCCTGCTTTTGCCGTATTTACGGCTCGGCTTATAGAGCCTTTTTTCGCGTTTCCTAATTGGCGGGCGTGATTCGCGGCCACCGCAGCCTCCCGAAGCCACCCGCAGCACCGACGCGGCGCGACACCTTAATTAATATATTTCACCCGGAAGGGATTAAACTTTGCCGCAGCGAGGCGCGCTGCCGCCGAATCCCACCTTGCCACCAACCTCCCACCGACTGACAACCTCGCTGAATTACCGCTCCTTACCAAATACCGTTATACATACAGTTGCATTTTTGTCAATCTTACTTAAACCCTAACGTACTGACGTGAGGGTCTCACAGACAACAGGTGAACAAATTTGAGTCTTAAGTGGCCCGTATTCTGTTTCTCGCAGGCTTAAACTAAGCTGATGCTAAAAATTAGGATCTTAAGCACCTTCGTTATTTTGTTGGTATTCCGTTTCATCAGAATTAAGAACCGGTCTTAAATCTTAAAAAAATCCATTTTGTCTATGGCCGTTCCAAAGCGGGGTCTTAATTTTGACAGCTCGGTCACTCGCTGCCCGCCCGCCGCGCGTCGTCTCGTCACCGCACGCTCATTCTCGCCACGTTTTTGTTTGTTATAAAATATACAAATATACAAGGATTATCATATAATATACAAGACTAAAAATATATAGAAGGATATTTATCATAATGTACAAAAACTATTAGAACCTTCAGGGCAAAATATAGATATTAATTAACGATTACTTACGATAATCGGCGCTCATTTTCTTCGATTTAAAAGCCAATGCGGAGCTAACATCTTTGAAATCGCGACAAAATATCTTGAAAATCACGACAGAAACAAGAGCTACACGGCGACTACTCGATTCAGACCGTTCTTAGTTAAGACCCCGAACAAGACCCATCCGCCATGACACTTGTAAAAACGGAATACCAAAAAGGGTCTAGACAGTGCTTAACGTCAATTTAAGCACCTGATGAGCTCTACATAAGCACGCTCCAGTTAGGACTCATGAAAGTGAATACCAAAACGTTAGTTCAAAATTAAGCGTCGTTTAAGCGCGTTTTTAGACCCTAAGCCAGGGACCTGCGAGAAACGGAATTCGGGCCAGTAAGACTCAAATTTGTTACCCGTATTCCGTTTCTCGCAGGTCCCTGGCTTAGGGTCTAAAAACGCGCTTAAACGACGCTTAATTTTGAACTGACGTTTTGGTATTCACTTTCATGAGTCCTAACTGGAGCGTGCTTATGTAGAGCTCATCAGGTGCTTAAATTGACGTTAAGCACTGTCTAGACCCTTTTTGGTATTCCGTTTTTACAAGTGTCATGGCGGATGGGTCTTGTTCGGGGTCTTAACTAAGAACGGTCTGAATCGAGTAGTCGCCGTGTAGCTCTTGTTTCTGTCGTGATTTTCAAGATATTTTGTCGCGATTTCAAAGATGTTAGCTCAGCATTGGCTTTTAAATCGAAGAAAATGAGCGCCGATTATTGTAGGTAATCGTTAATTGATATCTATATTTTGCCCTGAAGGTTCTAATAGTTTTTGTACATTATGATAAATATCCTTCTATATATTTTTATTCTTGTATATTGTATGATAATCCTTGTATATTTGTATATTTTAAAACAAACGAAAACGTGGCGACAATGAGCGTGCGGTGACGAGACGACGCGCGGCGGGCGGGCAGCGAGTGACCGAGCTGTCAAAATTAAGACCCCGCTTTGGAACGGCCATAGACAAAAAGGATTTTTTAAATATTTAAGACCGGTTCCTAATTTTGATGAAACGGAATACCAACAAAATAACGAAGGTGCTTAAGATCCTAATTTTTAGCACCAGCTTAGTTTAAGCCCGCGAGAAACAGAATACGGGCCACTTTGTCACTTTTGAAGCTGTGTCCCCGTCTTCTCCGCTAGTTTCGGGAATTCACACGATGATTCGTCTGCCGAGCGCTCGCACGCGTCAACACGTTTAGTTGTGTTGCTTAAAAGTGTCTCTGGGGAGCAATTCTTGAAAAATTTAGCATGCCAAATTTGTTTATGGTCCACTTGATTTACATGGTCCATAGACAAGTTTAGCATGCTAAATTTTTCAAGAGTAGGCCCCCAGGTTCGTGATCTGGGGACGATTCTGGGGGCCACTTTGTCACTTTTGAAGCTGTGTCCCCGTCTTCTCCGCTAGTTTCGGGAATTCACACGATGATTCGTCTGCCGAGCGCTCGCACGCGTCAACACGTTTAGTTGTGTTGCTTAAAAGTGTCTCTGGGGAGCAATTCTTGAAAAATTTAGCATGCCAAATTTGTTTATGGTCCACTTGATTTACATGGTCCATAGACAAGTTTAGCATGCTAAATTTTTCAAGAGTAGGCCCCCAGGTTCGTGATCTGGGGGCGAAAATTAGCATGCCATTTTTTTTCTATGGTCCATTTGATTTACATGGGCCATAGACAAATTTAGCATACTACATTTTTCAACGATAGGCCCCTTGTTAGTTATTACACACTTAAAGAATCTATAAAAACATGCAGTAATATGAAGTCAATTCAATTTAAATTACCGATCTCTCCTTAAACTTGGATAGAAAAGATAATAGGTTATATTTTAAAATAAGCTTCTTTACATTATTATTGTCATAAATTGTAATTAAATTTATATTATTTATTCATTTGTTCTTTAAAATGTATATTACGACGTTTTATAATAATCTTATATCTATGACCATACATACTATTTTGATATTTTATAATAAAATTGATAGTTTTATTTTTGCAATATTATTGCAATGACCTGCTTTATTCTTCATTAGTTTTTTTTCTGTTTTATCTTGATTCTATATGTTCGCGCATATGGACAAATCATTGCCATACATGGAGTATATCTTACTACGGTCACAGTATACCAACCAACATCTGCTTAGGCCTAGTAGAGGATCATCTGGCGAGCAACTACAAGCCCTTACGACTCGTGTCGTATTCGTTTTGATTTAAATGTTGTTCTAAGAGAAGCTACTGTCTGGGGTATACTGTGATACGGGTTATGGCCTAGTTAGGCAGATTCTGGAATGAAACAAATTAAATGTAATTGTTGAATGAATTTATTATTATTATTATTAGAAACACGGAAAAAGATCAGCCGTATCTATTCCAACAAAAATCGGTTGTGTCACCCCTAATACTCTCCAGGCAAGCAGACAACCCCCTCCCCCCCTTCCGCTCGGAAACCTTTAATCCCCCCTAACCCCTTCTACCCCCCCTCTCGCCCCCAATTATGTAGTATTTTCTTAAATACGGCGGTATTTTGTTTGAGTCCCTCGTATACAAGAGTCGCCTTTGAGTTGCTCGTATTTGGGTCCAACAAAGCAACTGTGTACCGAATTTCAAGTCTAACTGCAATATTTCTAGATTGACGTATAACTAGCGCGCCCTCTGGTGGACCGATTTCAACTAATATTCAACTCTTGCCAGGACCGAATGATGCCTGCATGCCAAATTTCAGCTCAATCGGATAAATGGTTTGGGCGATATCGTAAAGACATACACACAGACACACAGATTCACAGAAGTGCGTCCACAATACTTTTTTGCCAGGAAAGTAATAAATTGTGTCCTCTTATGGTTTTATTTAATAAATAGGTACATAACTATTTCTTTCTCAATGAGGATTATGTCAACGCCATTTAAGCGCTGAGACACACGCCCCACTTGAGAGGCGGAGTGCGGGTAGTTTACTTTAAGTAGAGGTGGCGTTGTGTCATTTAATCTCGCGCCCGTCCCCTTTCCACGCCCCTAATTACTCGTGCAAAGGATGTGCTTTGGCTTAATTTCAAGTGAACGGAACGACACAGGGCGGGCTGTGTACGAGTACCTACATCAGGGATAAAGAGTTTAACATTTACAGAGACATTTAGAAAATATGCAACTTAGCCTGATTATTAGATGAAGGATTTTAATCTGAAAATGAAGACCAGCCCCAGATCTATGAATTTCTAAAGGTGAGGCAAAGCCCCGCTTTTGAGATTATTGATTTAAAAAGAAAATCACCAAAAAATAAATATATTGGGTGGGAATTTTGTTTGCACTCTTTATTGACTAATTGATAATAACTTTTTCTTATGTTTGACATCAATATACTATATGGAGAAGCCCCCTAACGCCGGACGGCACCTAGTGTCGGACACTAATATTATCTCAACAAGTCGCGGCGCGATCGATACAAAGACGGGTGAAAAGGGTGCTGAAAAGCGTATGCTTTTCCTTTTCCTACGTCTTTACATCGATCGCGCAGCGACTTGTCAATATACTTACTATTAGTGTCCGACGCTAGGTGCCGGGTCTACCCCCTACGTACAACCAGTCTACACAACGCACAAGCCAAACTAAACTCCACACCTTTATTCTTAGGTTCCAGCAAATTTTACTATCTTATCTTCTTACAGTTTTCCTTTCTGCAAAAGAATCTATTACATCTACTAATATATAGTGACACGTTTAAAAGAGTAGTTGTTAACAAAAAAAAACGACATTGGCGCGCCTCCCCTCCACCATTTGGGATTATTGATATAAAAAAGCTCACAGAACAAATATACTGAGCGGATTTTTTCTGACCGAAAAATAAGAACCCTTAAATATAAATGTGCACTCTTTATTACCTATTTGCTAAAAATTTTTTCTAACGTGTGACATCAATATAGAATACACACAACCAGTGTAGACAACGCACAAGCCAGACTGTTCACAGCACCTTTAATTCTTAGGTTCCAGCAAATTTTACAATTTAATCTTGTTACATATTTATTCGTCAAAATTTCCTTTGCGCAAAATAATCTATTTCATCGACTAATATATAGTGCCACGTTTGAAAGAGGTGTTGTTAACAAAAAAATCCAACGCGAATTACTCGCACTCATGATCAGCTCCGTAAATACCGACCATCCCTTGACGTTCGGCCGTTCTGGTTTATTTGGCTCTGCTCGTAAGAAGGATTTTTCAGATGTGACGGGAATTCCCCTAGCAAAGATATCACACACACTGCGCACGAGTTCAAAAATCAACTTGGATGGTAAAGACTAGCACCCTGGATGCTAGGCGCTTTATTGAAACAAGTTTTTTTTCGAACACATGAATTTGGCGCCCATTTAATTACCGCTCAGGGCATGTACCCCCTTCCCCCCCCCCCCCCTCCATCTCCCCCTTGATACTGGGAGAATTCTAGTATAAATAGACGTGAAACATGAGGGTGTACTAACAAAATATGGAAAAAGAAGTGTAAATGTCTACTCAGAGTTACGGGCTTCAACCAGAACAACACCGGTTCTCCTTATTGTTACCGAAGTTAAGCAGCATTGGGCGCGGTCAATACTTGGATAGGTGACTTCATGATGGTACTAATAACCCACCTAGAAGACGTCGCCAATAAGCAACAATGCGGGTTGCACAAAAAGACTCAAACAAGAAAAAAAACGAGTTTTTTTCCAGTGTTTCCTTTTCAGTTTATCCATTACAACACGCGACAAGAAATACCGTTTATAGTTTCGTGTAGTGCAACGAAGAGCATCGATTCGTGAGTATTTGATGGTTTTTCTGATTCCACTCATCAACGTCAAGATGAACCGGGTTTTTGCATTAAAGGATGAGCCTGGTTTAGACGGCAAAAAAACATGTTTTCCATGATTTTTTTTCTTTAACTTCAAGTTGAAATCTATTCATACCTCTGGAATTGTTGATAATGGCAGATTGCTGTAAGCGAACTTACTACTGTTCTTTAAGGGAAACTTTAAACGCGTTTTTCTCAAAACCATATATTACTGTTCTGCGCCGGTGATTAAAAAAAACTTGACGGATCGAGTTGTTCCGAAAAAAAAAAGAAAATATATTCAATTCTCTTCTATATGAAGTAAAAAAAACTGAAAAAATGTTTTGATATACTTTTAGTAAAGAAAATTTGATGTTTAACTAGTAAGTTAAACACAAAATTTTGAAGCGATAATCGATTATTCTGAAGACCACATTTTAGGGCAATTTAGTGTTATTAGCTTTTTATAAAACTTGTACATTTGTAAGCAACCAAGCAAACTTGATTGTAATATTAGAGTCCTGTCCATCCTAGAACGGGCTAGTCCCAGTTGGGTGACAGAAACAAACAAGCAAAAGGTTAAGGTTTTGCCATTCGGTTCCTGTTATTTTTGTAAGCTAATCAATGTTTTATAGTAATTAATTCTTAAATTCTTAAATAAATAAAAAATGTTTTCTTTAAATCCTTAAAAAAATATAACAACAATAAATTTATGATAATTTTAATAGTGTATCCAAAAAATACACATGTTAAAATTAACACCTTATTTTGCTTTTTTGTTTCGAGCAAAATTACGCTCGCTATTACCGTCGCAAACAGATACCGTCATTTCTGCAGCGGTGGAAACTTTTGCGATTCAATACTTCAAACATAGTTTTTTTTTTAATATGATAAAAAATAATTCTATTTTTCACATGTTAATCAAACCGATGTAATAGATTCATGATCGGATTTCAATTTGGTTTTCAACAGGTTTAAAAAGAAAACATGAAAAGCATGTTTTCTTGCCTCTAAACCAAGCTCCCTTTTAATGCAGAAGCTCGACAACCGAAAATCGATTTCTTGGCCCACAGATTGGGATGTTAGTTACATACAAAGGCATCTTTGCTAGCTCTTGCCGCAAATACTTAGATTTTTTATTTATAAATATAATAGACGTATATGTGAGGTTTAAGACTAGAGGTATTTCAATCAGGGATAAAGAGTTTAACATTTACAGAGACATTTAGAAAATATGCAACTTAGCCTGATTATTAGATGAAGGATTTTAATCTGAAAATGAAGACCAGCCCCAGATCTATGAATTTCTAAAGGTGAGGCAAAGCCCCGCTTTTGAGATTATTGATTTAAAAAGAAAATCACCAAAAAATAAATATATTGGGTGGGAATTTTGTTTGCACTCTTTATTGACTAATTGATAATAACTTTTTCTTATGTTTGACATCAATATACTATATGGAGAAGCCCCCTAACGCCGGACGGCACCTAGTGTCGGACACTAATATTATCTCAACAAGTCGCGGCGCGATCGATACAAAGACGGGTGAAAAGGGTGCTGAAAAGCGTATGCTTTTCCTTTTCCTACGTCTTTACATCGATCGCGCAGCGACTTGTCAATATACTTACTATTAGTGTCCGACGCTAGGTGCCGGGTCTACCCCCTACGTACAACCAGTCTACACAACGCACAAGCCAAACTAAACTCCACACCTTTATTCTTAGGTTCCAGCAAATTTTACTATCTTATCTTCTTACAGTTTTCCTTTCTGCAAAAGAATCTATTACATCTACTAATATATAGTGACACGTTTAAAAGAGTAGTTGTTAACAAAAAAAAACGACATTGGCGCGCCTCCCCTCCACCATTTGGGATTATTGATATAAAAAAGCTCACAGAACAAATATACTGAGCGGATTTTTTCTGACCGAAAAATAAGAACCCTTAAATATAAATGTGCACTCTTTATTACCTATTTGCTAAAAATTTTTTCTAACGTGTGACATCAATATAGAATACACACAACCAGTGTAGACAACGCACAAGCCAGACTGTTCACAGAACCTTTAATTCTTAGGTTCCAGCAAATTTTACAATTTAATCTTGTTACATATTTATTCGTCAAAATTTCCTTTGCGCAAAATAATCTATTTCATCGACTAATATATAGTGCCACGTTTGAAAGAGGTGTTGTTAACAAAAAAATCCAACGCGAATTACTCGCACTCATGATCAGCTCCGTAAATACCGACCATCCCTTGACGTTCGGCCGTTCTGGTTTATTTGGCTCTGCTCGTAAGAAGGATTTTTCAGATGTGACGGGAATTCCCCTAGCAAAGATATCACACACACTGCGCACGAGTTCAAAAATCAACTTGGATGGTAAAGACTAGCACCCTGGATGCTAGGCGCTTTATTGAAACAAGTTTTTTTTCGAACACATGAATTTGGCGCCCATTTAATTACCGCTCAGGGCATGTACCCCCTTCCCCCCCCCCCCCCCCTCCATCTCCCCCTTGATACTGGGAGAATTCTAGTATAAATAGACGTGAAACATGAGGGTGTACTAACAAAATATGGAAAAAGAAGTGTAAATGTCTACTCAGAGTTACGGGCTTCAACCAGAACAACACCGGTTCTCCTTATTGTTACCGAAGTTAAGCAGCATTGGGCGCGGTCAATACTTGGATAGGTGACTTCATGATGGTACTAATAACCCACCTAGAAGACGTCGCCAATAAGCAACAATGCGGGTTGCACAAAAAGACTCAAACAAGAAAAAAAACGAGTTTTTTTCCAGTGTTTCCTTTTCAGTTTATCCATTACAACACGCGACAAGAAATACCGTTTATAGTTTCGTGTAGTGCAACGAAGAGCATCGATTCGTGAGTATTTGATGGTTTTTCTGATTCCACTCATCAACGTCAAGATGAACCGGGTTTTTGCATTAAAGGATGAGCCTGGTTTAGACGGCAAAAAAACATGTTTTCCATGATTTTTTTTCTTTAACTTCAAGTTGAAATCTATTCATACCTCTGGAATTGTTGATAATGGCAGATTGCTGTAAGCGAACTTACTACTGTTCTTTAAGGGAAACTTTAAACGCGTTTTTCTCAAAACCATATATTACTGTTCTGCGCCGGTGATTAAAAAAAACTTGACGGATCGAGTTGTTCCGAAAAAAAAAAGAAAATATATTCAATTCTCTTCTATATGAAGTAAAAAAAACTGAAAAAATGTTTTGATATACTTTTAGTAAAGAAAATTTGATGTTTAACTAGTAAGTTAAACACAAAATTTTGAAGCGATAATCGATTATTCTGAAGACCACATTTTAGGGCAATTTAGTGTTATTAGCTTTTTATAAAACTTGTACATTTGTAAGCAACCAAGCAAACTTGATTGTAATATTAGAGTCCTGTCCATCCTAGAACGGGCTAGTCCCAGTTGGGTGACAGAAACAAACAAGCAAAAGGTTAAGGTTTTGCCATTCGGTTCCTGTTATTTTTGTAAGCTAATCAATGTTTTATAGTAATTAATTCTTAAATTCTTAAATAAATAAAAAATGTTTTCTTTAAATCCTTAAAAAAATATAACAACAATAAATTTATGATAATTTTAATAGTGTATCCAAAAAATACACATGTTAAAATTAACACCTTATTTTGCTTTTTTGTTTCGAGCAAAATTACGCTCGCTATTACCGTCGCAAACAGATACCGTCATTTCTGCAGCGGTGGAAACTTTTGCGATTCAATACTTCAAACATAGTTTTTTTTTTAATATGATAAAAAATAATTCTATTTTTCACATGTTAATCAAACCGATGTAATAGATTCATGATCGGATTTCAATTTGGTTTTCAACAGGTTTAAAAAGAAAACATGAAAAGCATGTTTTCTTGCCTCTAAACCAAGCTCCCTTTTAATGCAGAAGCTCGACAACCGAAAATCGATTTCTTGGCCCACAGATTGGGATGTTAGTTACATACAAAGGCATCTTTGCTAGCTCTTGCCGCAAATACTTAGATTTTTTATTTATAAATATAATAGACGTATATGTGAGGTTTAAGACTAGATGTATTTCAATTTAATTTATTTGTGTATATTAGTATTTTATATTCATATGTATATTTATTTTAAATATGTATTCATTGTATTAATGTATTTCTATATATTGGTGTTGGGTTTAATAATAATTTCTCACTACTACTTTTTTTTTTGGTATAACTCTTTGTGTGTGTGTATTTGTAATATGCAAGAATGAATATGTTGAACTTTATTCCAATAATAATTATATAACCGAACGTCATACCTGTCAGCTCGCAATATGCTTAGTTAAATATCAGCATACCTAGATACGGGCGTTCTTGCTCAGTTAGGTATGCGATGAGCCAACGGCTATGGGTTCAACTTGTTTTTTCTGAATGTTTTATTGTACTTTATACCGAATATCATAGCCATTCGTCTGTAAATCATGTTGTTTAAAATAAATAAATAAATAAATAAAGGAAAGAAATATATTGTCAAAGGACGCCACTAAACGGACGTACGTTGGAACGCACAAAGAGAGACTTATTGCTCGGTTTAAAGGCAATCAGAAAAATCATCAAATACTCACAATTTCAAGATAGAGGATGCAAGAAGAAACCATTAATAAAATCGGATATTAAATTGCTCAATGCCATAGTACGTTTTGGCAGATAGGATTTTACTAATAAAACGCAACGTGTAGATGTCACTTATAGTTCCAAATATTGTCTAATCTACACGTATGCTCAATCTGACGGCGTTCGTGGTATGTCAGTATGGCGGTACACTATAGATGGAGATCTATACATACCTATACAGAATCCTATCTCGAAACAACAAAAAAATGTAACAACAAATGATTTTTTAAGTCATAACACTTATTATTTTTGTATTATTTACATCAACATGTATTTTTTTTTATTTGGTATATGTTCCAATACGTAATCCTTACGTACTTTAAAGATCAGTTAAGACTGATAGGCCAAATAAAGAAAAGCGGTAGATTGCACGCATAATTGAATGTTAATATTGTTATGAATTATTGGATTATTGGGTTTTTATAAACAATCAATCCTTTACAAAAACCATTCATAATTAATATTACCCTATTATTTTATTATTATTTAGATAAATATAACAATTTTTAATTTGGTATACTGATTTCAATAAGTAATAATTAGATATTTAAATTTTAAGATAAACTAATAGATGGCATTCTGTCTCTTCGTATTATTTCTGTGATGTAATCAGCCTATATAAAAATGCGATAGATGACATTATTAATTGATTGTTAGTATTGTTATCATTTGGTAAATTATTGGGTTGTTATAATCAAACAGTCCTTTATAAAAAAAAACATTAATTATTTATATTATTATAGATGGCCCAATAAATTGCTATTAGTTTCGCCAGACAATGCTATCAGTGCCACCTGCATATCGCTGACGTAGAAGGGTTGCCAAAACTATGACATTGATCAATCTAATAATATATAGGTATAAACAATGAGAAAACGAAGCTCCACGTTGCATTACACTAGACTAAAAAAGCTCTACTTGTTGCGCATGAATAATTTCAAAAGGAAAAACCTGAAGAAATAATAGTTTTTTTTTACAAGTCTGATGCCCTTTCGTTTAACCAGCCTTGTTGTCTATTAGCGACATCTTATATGACGTATTGATTTTCGGCCTTGACGTTCGTCAAATATACGCTAAGGTAGTCCTGCTGTACTACTATAATCATGAGAATTATCATCTATATTCAACACACCATAAAGGAACACGAGTAACAACAACCAGACAGCACTCAATCCAAAAAAAGAGAACAAGTTTTGCACAAAAACACTTTTCTTACATTGCTCCTAGACAATGAATAGTGTTTTTCCTGCAGGACTGAAATCTAGGACTAGTCACTGCGTAAAGAAAAACCTAACTAAGTCACATTTGACTATGGGTCGACAAGAAACGGAGACAAAAACATATATATTAAAATAGAGCACGATTTGTCAGGTATATGTATATATATATATATATATATATATATATATATATATATATATATATATATATATATATATATATATATATATATATATATATATATATATATATATATATATATATATATATATATATATATATATATATATATATATATATATATATATATATAGTTAATATTTGATTGGTTTTTTGTAAAATCTTTTTTTAAAGAATTCGTTTAAAGGATGACACTTTGATGAAAAAATAAAAATAATAAAAGCCACTTACATAGCTGGAAGGTTTTCCCGGACTGGACTGGGAAATGCTTATTGTTTAAACGAGATGTATTCTTGGATGAGTACCACTTTCGACGGTACACTGTAGGTTTAATGGGATCCCTTTATCGCTAGCGAACGATCACCCTTCATCCACATCTCAAAAACAAAGCGTATCCTTTTGCAAACCAAAATAAAATGTCTTTATTAAAGACAAATTTAAGCAAAAAACAATGAAAAAAATCACAATCAATCGTCTCTTAAATGCGGAATGACATTTCGTAAATTCGATATGAAATTCGAATTTCATATCGAATTTACGAAATGTCATTCCGCATTTAAGAGACGATTGATTGTGATTTTTTTCATTGTTTTTTGCTTAAATTTGTCTTTAATAAAGACATTTTATTTTGGTTTGCAAAAGGATACGCTTTGTTTTTGAGATGTGGATGAAGGGTGATCGTTCGCTAGCGATAAAGGGATCCCATTAAACCTACAGTGTACCGTCGAAAGTGGTACTCATCCAAGAATACATCTCGTTTAAACAATAAGCATTTCCCAGTCCAGTCCGGGAAAACCTTCCAGCTATGTAAGTGGCTTTTATTATTTTTATTTTTTCATCAAAGTGTCATCCTTTAAACGAATTTTAAAAAAAAAGATTTTACAAAAAACCAATCAAATATTAACAATATTATACAATTTTATCTTATGTTTTGAACTCTTGTAAATATCATATAGCCTTAAGTATAAACTTCTCGACCAGAAATTACGATTTATATCTTATTTCATGGGAACGAGCAAATGAAGTATTTTATTTTTATTTTCATTTAATAGCTGGCTGATAGCGAGCCCAGCAATCGTATATCGTCCTTTTAAAGAGTGGATATATTCGAATTTCATATCGAATTTACGAAATGTCATTCCGCATTTAAGAGACGATTGATTGTGATTTTTTTCATTGTTTTTTGCTTAAATTTGTCTTTAATAAAGACATTTTATTTTGGTTTGCAAAAGGATACGCTTTGTTTTTGAGATGTGGATGAAGGGTGATCGTTCGCTAGCGATAAAGGGATCCCATTAAACCTACAGTGTACCGTCGAAAGTGGTACTCATCCAAGAATACATCTCGTTTAAACAATAAGCATTTCCCAGTCCAGTCCGGGAAAACCTTCCAGCTATGTAAGTGGCTTTTATTATTTTTATTTTTTCATCAAAGTGTCATCCTTTAAACGAATTCTTTAAAAAAAGATTATATATATATATATATATATATATATATATATATATATATATATATATATATATATATATATATATATATATATATATATATATTGCAACGAGACCGTTCTATTTATTGAAGTTTGATTTACGCAAATTTATATTATGTTGATGTTATTAAGCAAGACAGCGATTTGGTAGTCAATAAGAGGTATTTACTTATTATTGAATGATAATGTAGCTATAAAAGCAAGAGGGCGCCAGACTACCAAGTGCTGGAACGGTTCGCTGGTTGAGCAAGCAGATCCTGTACCGGAAACAGGTTTCTGCGCGGCGAATTTATTGGGAGACAGGGTAACACCGCCTGAGAGGCCGGCTGCTCGTTTAAGGAGGGATGTCGGAGAAGGTCGTGGGGGAAAACCCTCAGAGAGCGCGGATCTGCGCGCTATTTAAAGGAATGCGGTGCCCTGCGTGAAATGGGGTTCGCCTTGAGGAGGCGTCCGGTCTAGGGAAGAAAAGAAGTCTTAAAAAATCTGGTGAACTTCTGCGTTTCTATATATCGTAATATATCTATATTTTTTTCTTTATTTCTGGCTCATAATCTGGTTCTCCGTTCGACCGGCCAATGAGCTGGGACGAGAGAAAGACGCCGCCAGCGGCCAAACGAAATTTATTGGACCGCGATCAGCGCCCTCTTTACGGGTGATTCGGTTACTACGGTATACTTTGCTTTGCACCGCGACCGATAGGTGGCGCTTTGCAAGCGACACGTCGGCGAAAGGAATAAATAATTAATATTAATAAAATAAAAATATGGAAAATATATGAAACGGGAATATATCCCAAAAGAAATTGAGAAAATTAAAGAAAACCCGAGATATTGAATAAAATGAGGAAATCAAGAACTAAAAAAATAATCAAAAAATAACGAGGGTAACGGAGGGGGAAACGAAAGAAGCCGATGGCGGAAAAACTACTGATTAAAGAAATATATTTGCAATGGGTATGGGTGAGAGGTACCCCACCCCATAGATGAAAATGGCAAGAGGACAATTGGCAGACTAATTAAGAAAGGAAGATAGAAATATTTTTTTGCAAAAGTATCAAAGTTACTATTTTCTTGGGGGCGCTACTCCACGGTAGCAAAAAGGAACGGAACGAAAATAGAAAAAAAAACTATTGAATAGTACCAAAGAAGGAAAGGATACTTAGATAAGGTAGATAGAAGGAAAAGGTAGATAAACAAAAGATAATTAAATATATTTTTTTTTACTTTGTATAACCCTTCTTCATCCCTTTTTCCTTTCATGGAAAATGAAATTATAACTCGAGATTGATGTGATTTAAAAGATGTGCTTTATTTACGAAAGAGGAAAGGAAAACAAGAAAATATTCAAAGATATTTAAATTTCCAAGTTACATTTTCTTTTGTGTTGAATTCTCGCTACATTAAATGCTTTGCTTAAATCTATTGAAATGAACAATATATCGGTACAATTCGCCTCGGGAGACGTCGCGGAGGCTGGAAGAGCCCAAAAAATAACACGACCTTTCACCCCAGCGGGTTATGAATATTATTTTAAATCTCGCTCTTTTATGGCGAACATAAATATTAAATATTTTTTTAATAAAGAATGTATTTAACTTTCTTGATCTTTTAGACAATACGAACGCTTAATACTACTACCGCACCGTATTTGCCGCAACCAACCTTACCGGATACCGTGAGAATTTTTTAGAAGATTAACATGAGTAAGATAAAACGAATTTTTAGGGATACCTATTTCGACGTATTAGGGAATCACACTATTATAATAAATAGGGTACCTATTAGGTATTTTTTTATATATACGGTAGGTCACACCTTTTCCGGAGACCCCTAAGTCAACTTCGTCTACCTCGCGTCCGATTTGTGTAACCGGTTTTTATATAAAAAACCTAATTATTTAAAAAAAAAAACAAAAGGACGTGGAAGAACCAAGAACAGAACGAAATGAGAAAAAAAATGATATTAGCCCCAACCGGGTTGTATCGCGCTACCTCTCTTATATAAAGAAAATGTATTAATTACTTTTCTAAAAAATAAATACTTATATGGCCCTGCGGCCTGGCTAAAATTACCAAAGAATAGGACAATATTCTGCTATACTAAAAGAACCGACCTCACGTTTTGAGGTTCTATATTACTCTTTAAAGGTATTTATAGTATGAGAAAACTGATACGGATTCGTGATGTCCTCGCGATTATACAGAAAAAAATAAAGAAAACTAATTATGAAAATGACATATACAATGAGAAGAATCCCCAAAAGAAAGAAAGAGAAAAAAAGGAAATCCAAAAAAATACCAAAAAAAAAGAAGAACCAAAAAAAAGAAGAACCCCAAAAAAAACCAGTCCCGGAACCGTCGGTGCGTCTCTGTAATGACGGAAATCACACTATATTTTCTGGAGACATGAGCTAATTAGCATCTATATATGATTTTGAATTTGAAAAAAAAAAATTGATAGCATCACACAGTCACCCATCTAAGTATTTACCAATGTCATCCAATATTTATTTTAAAAGGGCGTCAGTAAATAAAATGTTCCTCGCCATAAAAATGACAATCAATTAAAAATGTGTTTCGATTACATTGTTTCGGCTTTCGGTTTCGGTTTGGTTCGATACAAAATTAGGTATTTCGGTCAGCACCTACACTGATTTGAGTTTCACACAATTTTGGCGTATTTTTTACATTATACTCAAATATTTTCGTTTATTTTCCGAATCCGATTGATTCATTAAATCTGCTGAAACTTTTCTGCGGATGCGGCGCGAGCGCCCTTCCTCCGGACGCTAGGAATTCTGCGAGCGACTCGGGAAGTATCTGTTCTTCTAAAAGTATCAATGGATAACGTGCGCTAAGTTGGAGCGCCTCGTGAATACAAAGTGTGTCCGCCTCTGCCTCCCCTCCGGCCCAAGACCTTTCCATTGCAGCTGCAGTGGCCTCCGCTGCGAACTTTTAATAATTTTAAATTTGAATATGAATAGGCCGCGCCGTTGCTTCAAAACTTATTGCAATGTGACTTCATTCAGTTTCTAGACTGAATCATTCCATTACAGATTTTATAATGCCATATGCTATGCTCTGGTAAGTTATTTATAGCACAGTAGCTTCCCTTAGAACAAAATTAAAATCAAAGCGAATAAGTGACGAGTCGTAAAGGCTCGGATATGGCAGCCAGATGTCTCGCTACTCGGCCCACCAGCACCACCACAGATGTCCAAACGTTTGAAAATATCACCAGGCTTTACCTGCGCGTAATGCTAACCAAAGGCATTCATCGGGACATACCCCTCTGCTCACATACCTCACATCCTCTTCCCGCAATGCCCTGTAGCTCGAGAGTAAAGCTACTGGTTGGTATACTGTGCCTATTGGGCCTTGGGGAGGTTCACTTTAAGAAAAAGGTACAGGGTATTTTGATTAAATACCCCATTTATATTGAGGATTTCGACAATATCAATTTTTCGCAGCTCTACTTAACTATTATTATTCCTTATTCTTTCTATTATTGACTATTTTACAATCGCAACTATTAGCTATTAACTATTATTATTATTACTGATTTGTTTGTATTTGCGTTTTTTCTTTAAAATATCTTGCCGTATGATAATTTGTGAAATCATCCAATATTTGGTTGATTATTTAGTACTATTGTCCACATGAAAATTCTATGAAATTATGTAAGAATTTTGATTGAAAATAATGGAAAATGTTGTTTCTTCTATATAACCTAGAAAATCTGCGGTTGGATGTTCAACGTTCATACCTTGCAATACCGACGTTCATACCTTATAACTTAATAGGTATATATTTTAATATTATACTTGTTATTTTTGTTAGTTTTTGACATAACCAAGTCTAGGAATTCCTATCAACTGGTTTGAAATAAAATAATATATTCGGTATTGCACCCTAATATATTCAGTTTCAAGAATCTGAGATCAAAAGTCATCGAGGATGGATTCCCAGATAGACTAATATCATCCCAATCGCTACCTCAAATCCACAATGTCCAAACCTCAGAATTATCTTCGATTTCAATTTGTGCTCTCAATTAACAAGAAGGTTGAATGGGGCTTTTTCAGAATAAAGTTCTAATACATAGTCCGAGCACAGTACACAGACAGTAGCTTCTTTTAGAACAAAAGTGAAATCTAAGCGAGCGACGTCACGAGTCCTAAGGGCTCGCATATGGCCGCTACTTTGCCGACGGAGATATCCAAACGTGCGAGAAATTTTCCATCCTATAACCGCATCGATCTGCCGCTCGAGAGTGCGCTTACTGTTCAATATACCGTGCCTCAGTGCAGATATACATTACATTCGGATCCAATTGGCGAATTTACTGCTCTAGGACGTGTCACAATATACTATAAGTAGTAATATACAAGCTACTGTAAGTAACAGGTAGTTATTACGAGCTTTTTGCATGATACTAGTTTCAGTATCTTACCTTTTTTAAGACAAATAGAAAATTTAATTAGTTCAGTATCATAACTGTTAAATCTGTATCTGTTAAATAATAAAATATAAATCTGTAATATGTATAAAATAATATAAAATAATTGTGAATTGTTACAATCAGATCAGAGTTTTTAATATTTTAAAAATCAATAACTAAAATACTAAGAAAGAAATCAAAATATTATCAAGTAATCTCAACTGACAAAATCCTATTTCTAAATTTCTTCAAATTCTATCTAAAACAGACAAACTACACTCATTTGAAGCGATGCATTTTTGCAGTAAAAGTGATATATTTCAGTTAACGATTAGTTGTTTACTATGTTTCTACTCTTTATTGTGAAATTTCACAAAAGGCGGAATTATTATCAGACGACAATCTCTTAAAACCAACCCTACTATGAAGTGTTTGTATGTATGTGTGCGTGTAGCATTTGTGTAAGTGTGTGTCTTTTTATTGCATTCGATCAACAGAATTGAAATGTAATTCCGTTAATTTTATCCCAACGGAAGATGGTAACCTAGCCGCAAATCGAACCCGGAGCATTACAATGTAAGATCAGGCGACCTAACCACTATGCCACCGGGCAGTGTATATACTGTATCGATGTTTGAAGCGGAAATAGGAAAGGGGTGAGGAACTTGGAGTTATTATAACTTCCTGTTTTGCCCTCAACATTTTACCTTTCATAATCCTAATTATGCTTGGTCAATTCAGTATCGTGGTATCGGGAAACACCCTTAGGAAAGTACATACTAAAACTAGTATTTGTATATCATATATCTACCTATCTTTTTGTGTAATAATAATGGAAGGTCTTAGCCAATTTTATTTTATCATAATTACAACTTATTTACATTTCTCTTTTGTAACTATATTTTTAACATCAGTTTAAACAGCCCGCTTTACACGGGCCTGGGGTTGTTTGAAACAACGAAAGAAACCAGAATTGTATCTATGTCGATATTACGGCCCCACTTTTTCGTAAAATCGCAAATAGATTCGTTTCTTGCCCGATTAAAACGACTCGAGATTCGCAGCGACAGTGATAATTAGGGGATGAGTCCGGCTGGGCAGCGTGATGAGACCGATTCGGTTCTAAGCAGTGGCTCGGAATAATTGAATAAAGTGTAGGCAGCCCTCTGACAGGTCCCGAATACGCCCACTGCAGTTTCAAACGGCATTTCGGGACCTGACTGTGAGATAATTACATGCGACACGTCTCACTACCTTCAACGACTTCAGGGCTGGCTCAAATTTAATAAAAAATATCAATTTCCTAAAACGATTTGGTAGGATGCGTCAATTTTATTTATTTTAATAAACAAATCAACAATACAGGTTAAGTTTTCGGGCACATGTTGCAGCAATTGCTGAAAAATCCAACAAATTGCTTGGTTTCATAATTCGCGCATCCAAATCTTTCTCTGATCCATTAATATTAAAACTGTTATACAATGCGTTTGTTCGATCGCATCTTGAGTTTGCCTCTCCAATATGGTCTCCCCATTATCAAGTTCATATTATTAGATTACAAAATATACAAAACAAGTTCGTTCAGTACCTATTTAAATTTCAAGACCAAAAGTTACGGCAATAATACTAAATGACGCGGCCCTACTATTTAAAATAAATGTTCTATCATATCGGCGCAACGTAAATGATGTTTTCGCCTTTATAAAATAATGAATGGCATATTTGACTGCACTGACCTGGTGAGCGAGATTGACAACCAGGCGCCAATTTCACCTTTTTATATTGCCACAGTTTAAAACTAATTCAACCAGAAATGGAGTACTCACACGCTGCTGTCAGCTTTATTATACCCACTTATATAGTACTGATATATTTAATAATTCCATAGTCAGTTACAAACACCTTGTA
Source organism: Micropterix aruncella (assembly GCA_944548615.1). Lineage (NCBI taxonomy): Eukaryota > Metazoa > Arthropoda > Insecta > Lepidoptera > Micropterigidae > Micropterix > Micropterix aruncella. Next base: position 9,064,964 of record OX155964.1, read on the forward strand.
AATGAAACCCTAGGCAATACAAAAACTGACTATTTTTAGCTATTTTATTCATAATTATTACTATTATTATACTTTATATACGCTATTATTACTATTATAATATTTTTTTCCACTACACACCCACACAGTCAACACACTCACAAACACACATGCACACACACACAGAAACACATCCAAAATGCAAGCCTCTTATTTAGTAATAAAATTTTAGGTATTTTGGTTTTATTAAGTAGTTCAAGGTTAATTTCATTGAAATCCGTAATCAGTTTTATTTTTGAGTAATCTAAAATTTCATAATATTATTTACTCTGTGATTTCCAAATAAAGAATAAAAATTATTATTATTACGACTGCTGGAATTTTCTCTCTGTGTACAATATTGAAAAGTGTAAATTTTCACTGAAATATACGGTTAGACTAATATGGCAAGGGACCGTATTATATATAGTGATTTGAGTGGCAGCCCTTATTGTGTAGTGTACCCTCGTCGCCTATTTTTGATAGCAACCCTGTGTGGCTCTCAGCTGACTGGTGAAAGGAGGTCGCGTCGCCGCGCTGCCAATTTAACGATTCGCCTGTGGACACGTCCAAAGCGAAGGAGGACACACCGACAGTTTGAATTAGTACATCTCACCTATTCGTAGATGTTGAAAATGTATCATCTAAGTCACCTATGCTAAGTGGGTCACATTGAGATGATCGGAAATGAGAAAATGGCAGCGATTCCTAACTTGGGAGTAGTTACCCCCAAAGGGGTAAAATGGAATTTCTGAGGTGTAAAGACAAGGATTGGATCATCGTTCAGTCAGAAAACAAAACTATTAGCAAAATCCTCAGATCTAACTACCTACCTAATCACCAATCATTAAGGATTAGTTAGTGAATTTAAAAAAAAATAAGTAATTAGTTTTTACTGAACCGATTGAGCTTGAAGCTGGGTGCATTGGCTGAAACTGCAGCGAATATTAAAGGCATCGTTAGAACAAAGCAATATCAACCGCCTCACTGCCTTGCATTACTTAATGATTAATAAAAAAATAAAAATAAATGGTTTTTCCATTGTTTAATTTTAAATTATTAAAGTACTAGATGACCCGTGCCCACTTCGTTGGGCGGTAAAACTTTTTACTCGTGACGAAATTATGAGTGTGGTTTGGTTAGTACAGAGCGCTATGATTTATTTCCTGACTGTCAAAAGAAGGGTTATATTTTTACTGCATATGTATGTATGTATTTGCATGTCAATTTGACTATATTATCGTTATTTGTGAGTGTCTCCTTGTGAGTGTCTTATTTGTGAGTGTCTTATCTCTTTAACCATTTATGCAGTAAAAGTGAAATTATATGCAGTGAAAGGGAAAAGTCTTTTGTTTTAAACAGTTGAGACGACAAATTTACTTATTTTGATAATAATTCATAATTGTTGATAATATGACCAATAAACATGACCTAACGATTAAATATAAAAGTTAGATATATGCTCTGGCTGACTTATTTGTAGGCATTATCAAGCTCTACATCTTTTCTTTAGAACTTTATCATATATCTCTCATCGTTAAGGCAGCGTTAGTTAGAAACGTTTTTGTTCGACCGTTTTTTCCGACTTACTTTGGAAATCCGACTACCACGAAAAAGTCTTTTCATTTTTCGGATTAATATATAGCCTATGGCCTATGACACTCACAAATAACGTGGCTTTCTATTGGTAAAAGAATTTTCAAAATCGGTTCAGTAGATCCAGAGATTACTTCCTACAACGTCACAAACTTTACCTCTTTATAATATTAGTATAGATGTATACTAAAGTGATCGCCTAAAAAAGGTGAATTTTGAGATTTTTTAAAAGAAAGTATTGCATCCAATGTTATACAATTTTGTAGATATATTTGTGCATAAATAATCTATATATAGTTTTTTTTTATTTTTAGCAAATTATTCCGAAGTTCCCTCTTGTTAATTTGTTTTTTTTTCACAACCCTGAGTCATTGTATACGCAATATTTTTTGTTAGTAAGTTTTTTTTTAATATTTCAGGCGCTGCAGCGATGGGGGAACATTTTTTTGGAGACTTCGGAGAGGGCGAGTAACTTGCAGAAAATATATTTTTCATTGAAAAAAATTACTATGTATACATCATTGATAAATAAATTTATAAATGATACTATGTATAAATGGTTGACTGTAAGATATCGCTATAGCGATAAGTTCGCCATTTGTGCATAAATTGTCTTTTTTATAAAACTTCATTAAGTTATGTTTTTATAGCACAATAAAGTTATTCTTTCCTATTATATTCTATTATTGATGCACAAATATATCCTCTTTTTTTTAAGTATTCGAGGGAATACTTTTCTTTTATAGAAAAGTCACCTTTTTTAGGCCATCGCACTAGGTTTAATTTAAAGAAAAGAATGGAATAGCTTTCTTTGGGGCGCATCTAATCCATAATAGCATCAAAAAGGTTGGGAACCGGTGCTCTATGGAAGTCAATGCATTTCTGTAGACGCACGACACAACTGTTGAAACAGAATCCAACCCGAAGTTGAAGTTTACTTTATCTGGCCTATCTGTATCTGACGTGCTAAACATAAAATCCGGGTATATTTTATGTGAATGATGCTGTAAAAAAATCAAAACTGGTCAGAGTATACTATTTTTCACTAAAATTCTATTAAATTATTTTAATTTTAATAGTGCTTATATTAGATAAAGAAAACCAATGAATTTTGTAAGATTTTTATCTCTTTTAAAATCGCTACTAAACTTATTAACTTAGACATTGAACTTGGATGTCCTATTTTATACTTTAACCATATGGAAACTTATACCTTATATACATAGTGGCATAGTGGCTAGGTCGCCTAATAAGGTTTTGGGTTCCATTCCCGACTGAGTTACCATTTTCCGTTGGGATAAAATTAGCGAAATTGCATTTGACTTTTGTCGATCGCATGCAATAACAAGACATAAACACACGGGCTTGTATAATGATATGTGTTTTTTTCTTCAGCCGTGGGATGAGCGTAGAAGACTTGAGACAAGACAATCTACTGTCTAGCTCCGCCAAAAAGCCCGTTAGAGGCCAACGCCATACGGCAGGCACCGGGAAAGATAAATAGCGCGGGAAGCCTCGCCCCCTAACTACCAGTTTAGGATGGATATCTCCGTCTGGAATTAACCTTCAGGATACTTCTTTCCCCCCGACTGGTTACAGGTTCGAGGTCGCTTGCGCGGTCCTCTCTCTTACGTAGCGGTGATACGGTGTCTACTGAATCTATCGCAGACCGCGCCATCCTTAGCCGAATGGTCGTTTCAAGAGCAGTTGCCGTAAGGTTAACAACTACCTCCGCTCTATACGAGACATTACTGTATTCAGACTCCCCCGGCTGGCAGTCAGAATGCACAATCGATGGCCTGACGCCGCGCGGTGCGCAAACCGTTTAGGAGCGCACGAAGGTTGAAACTGACCAGCAGGCTAGGTTCCTCTTCGGGCTCGTACTTCTGCACAGAGGCCGCCGGGTGGGTGTTGACCCGTACTTTTAGCCTAACCTACACATGGGTCTTAGTGGCCAAACTGCAACAAGGCGCATTAGTTCTACATGTACCTACCTAAAAATTAGGGAGCTCGCTGCCTTGGAGCATGTCCTGGCACTTAGTTCAGCGGCAGCAGTACACATACGATAATGCTCATATAGGCTGTGGTTTTTTTTAAAATAACATGAATAAATATAAATTGATATGAATATTAGTGAGAAACCTAATAATATGCTTTATACATGCATTAAGAAAATTTATTAAATAATTAAATAAATAAATCTAACTATCTGAATAAAACTTTGAAAATTAGCTTTATAACACTTGTTATTATAACATATTATTATATTTGAAATGTTGTAATCATACTATTACAAGTTGAAACCCGTCGAAATCGTCGGTCACTTTATTGACAGTATTGTTTCAAAAACCAACGGAAACATACTTCTTAGTTATGTACAAATAATATTTCTTTGGATTAATTCGATAACGTTGCGGTGCCTTGCATATTTGATCTATGATAAGGAAGGTCACTAAGGTCTTGGATAAAACGGACAGGAACAATCGATAGCGACGCGTATGTGATATGACGTGCGACAGAAAGTAAACAAAAAGTTTCCCGCCAATTCAGCTTAGGTACTTTAGCAACTATACGCTTGATGGCGGTGAAATGATTGAATTCTTTAAAATTTGTTTTTACCTACATTAAGTTAAAAAAATCTGTTGTCACCCCTAGACCTTCCGGGCAAGCAGAGAATCCCCTAAACCCCTAACACCCCATCCCCACCCCCTCAAACCACCTTTCAAACACCCCTCACCCCTCTCCGACCCCCTCCGCCCCTCCCCTTAACCTTCTCCTCCTTCTCCCTCACCCCCCACTACCCCCCTTACAAACCCTAGCCCTCCCTCTCTCTCTCCCATCAACCCCCCTCTACCTATCCCCACCCCCCAACTCAACCCCCTCACCCCCCACCCCCAACTAACCACTCCTCTCGCCCACCCTTCACCCCCTCAACCATTTCACCCCGCGCCCTCCCCCCCGCGCGTAAATTCAGCACTATATTTTTTATTTTTATTTTGGATTACTTTTTTTATTTTTCTTCATTGATGACATATCTACAGACCGAAAGCTTTTTTTAGACACCTCAACCAATTTTTTATACCCTAGCCGTTCTCCCAATTTGGCGGTTACAGGCAAAACAGTTTTTTTTATTTTTCACTTTTGATACCTTTTTCATTTTTCTATTTTGATGACACATCTACAGACCGAGAGCTTTCTTTAGACACCTTAAACTAAATTTTACTCTTAGCCGTTCTCTCTATTTGGCGGTTACAGGAAAAACACGTTAAAAAAATATATTATTTTATTTTTCTCCTTTGATGACACATCTAGAGACCGAGAGCTTTTTTAGACTTCTAAACCAGATTTTTCCACCTAGCCGTTTTTTCAATACGGCTATCACAGGAAAAAACACGTTTCAAATTAACATATTGATTGTTGTGTACGTTGTAATGTAACGTTATTTTGTATTTTTATTTTGTAATGCACGAGTACCTTTATTTCGATTATGTGGTATGACGAATAAATGATTTCGCACGCATAAAAACAAATTTTATTTATTTTATATTTTTATTTCCAAGATACATCTCATAATTCAGATAGACTGTACTTTAATAAATCTAGATAACTCTATCGACATTTAGAAATAACTTAATGCATTAAACAATAAACTGGTAAATGAAAATTTTATAGTATTCCGGTTCCCAGCGACTATTCGCGTGTTGCCAAAGGTTGCCACCAATTAGATGGAACATTCTGTTAAATTTGTCGTTGAATGGTGAGCTAACCGCAACCGCGACTACGCTTGCAGGGCTTTGCTGGCAACACTGTCGTGACTTGTGTTCAAGCTCAAGCGAGACAAAGCGATCTGCGGTCGTGCTTCATCCAATCACGCCCAGGGTTATCTGTAGAATACAGGATGTATCTGTAGCAAATGCCTTAAATTCAGTAAATTATGACATACGTAATCCACTCCAATTTCGCGCAAGGAGTACATACCGTGAAAAATAATGCGGATCTGTCCGAACGCTCCTGGCAAGCGAAGTTATAAAACGTGGGAACGGGGTAGCACGTACTTACGGAGGTACCCCAGGTACCTACTCACTACGCCCGCCATACGAACCGTTCGGACAGACTTTTTTATAGGTATTCTGTGATTCAGTCGACGGGCCTTGTTCAAGGCCCCTGACTTCTTCACTGGGAAATTGCTCTTTAGCGGGGATTTACGTAAGCCGGGCTTATTGACCCAGCTCTTTGGGTGTGACGTCTCTCAGGTACCTGCTCATAAAGCCCCACATAAGACCCGTAAGTGCAAGGGAGCACGCAATATGCGCTACTCCGTTCCTACGTTTTATACATCTGCGTGCCAGGAGCGTTCGGATAGAATAGCAGTATTTCTCACGGCACGTACTCCTTACGCGAAATCGAAGTGGATTACGTATGTTATAATTTACTAAATTTAAGGCAATTGCTACAGATATGTACATCCTGTATTCTACATATAACCCTGGGTTTTTTTTTTGGGTTAAACGTCCGGAAGCTCGTCATCTCGAAGTGTGGTATCATCGGAACGCTCAGACTTCCTGACAAGACTTTGTCGGTACAGGCTGAAAGTCTTTTCGCCGATTGTCAGTTTGCTGGTAAGCCAATCGGGATCGCCGGGTATGTCTTCTGCCAAGGTGGCACGTCGTCCTTAGGGTCATTTACGAATTAACCCACCATATCGTTTATATGTAAATATTTCTGATGCTTTCACTGGATCACAGTATAACGTGAGATAAGAAAATTTAATATATGATATTTTTTTATTTTTTTTTACGAGATATAGATTTTACATTTACATGTATGTTTTTAACACGACTTCCCAACAAATAAGGAGTGTGTGAGGGACCACCCCTCACAAGACTCCAGGTTGTTCGGTGTGAGGTGGTGGTATCAACTTACGAGTTATCTCCGTATTGAAAGGCGTTTTTGATGTGAAGTAGAAGGAATTTATTGATCGAAGGTTTGAATATTGCCAGTCGCTTGCCGAATAGTTTACGTTGACGCGAGTATATAGATGCGCGACTGCGGTTACGAGGATATACAAATGAGGATTGTGCGTGTGCTCCTAGTATCTTGTACTGGGCACGGCTCGAGTCTGTGGGATTACAGACTGATGCTTTGAGACTCAGGGAGAATGAGGAAAGGAAACCAAGGAGCCGGATTCGTTGACCTAACTCGTGAGAGAGATTGCCGAATGCCGTCGCAATCTTGGGGGAAGGTGATCACTCGGGGAATGATAATTTGGTTGCTTTTGCGCCAGTTTATATAGGCCGATCAATGATGCAATCCAAAAATATTCCGAGTAAAAGATTGTTTCATCGTGCTGATTCATAGCTGCACGAGTCAAAATAATAGCTAAATTGTGTCTGTGGCTTTCACTGGAAATCGATGCATTTGTTGATCGCATGTAATGGACTTAAGGTCCGTTATAAGTGTAATGTGTTCAGGTGGGTTCATCCATGAATTATTTCCGTTTCTTTATTCAACCATAACTTCTAAACCCTTGAACCGATTTAGAAGAATGTGTTATTGTTATAATCATTATGTCATTTTGAGTGCCAAAGGGTACTTTAACGGTCCAAATATCAAATAATTAATTGTTTAAATGTCTAAATATGCAAATGTGCAAATGTCAATAAATTAACATAAATATATCGTGTTTAGTGTGACATGAAAGGTCTGGTTGAGTACATTCCAGAAATATACATCTATCTATATGGATAAATACATAAACCACAAATATTGCAAAAAAAAACGAAAAAAAATACAATACATAGTTCACTTTCTGTAACGGCAGTCGCGTTTTTAAGCTATTGCATAGCTTTTATCGCGGGCCTAGTAGGCCAGCGCGGCGACCGAATGAAGAAATTTGTTAACGAAAATTAATGATTTTAAACTGATAATTACGTCTAAACGAGTACTGCTTACGATTCGAAAAAAATATATGTTAAACAAGAACATTTTCCTAATATTCTTAGCTTTGAATATTTTAGATTTTGTTTATATTACATAGTGTAATTAATTTGTGAAATTAGGTCTAACCGAACACAAAAACGACTACTACGCAAATACTATCTGGCGTATTATTATGAAACCCGCACCATTTTAAAGATAATTTAATTATCTATCTTTTTATCTACGATTTTTTTCGAATAATCCGGTTTTTTTGCTTTATCGAATAAAAAATTCGTGCGCGGCGCTCTATTGGAAGACGTTTAAATTATTCCGAATCATTTGCTACCGCAGCCGCAAATGATTCGGAATAATTTCAACGTTTTCCGATAGAGCGCAGTTATCTGATATCAGAAAAAATAAAATAAATAAAATAAATAAATAATTATAATTGCATAAGTTGTTAAAAATGCTATGCAATAGCTTTACCGCGGCAGTCCCCGAGTGCCACACGTATTATTTTTTATTATTTTTAATATATTTACTTGGTATAACGATTTACTAATTCACCAGTATGATTTTAAATATTACTTTAATTGTATAAAGTTCGCGAATTTAAATTTTGTCCAACACACAAACGTTAAATAGCCATTTAGAGTGTGACGTTAAGTTTTCACACTATGAAGCTGTTTTTATAAACTTTAACAAATTCGAGGTTTGAATTAGGAGGAAGAGATTTTAGTTTACTGTACCCGAGTAAAATTTAAACACGTCCGTGCGTGATGAGAAACTGTCCGCATCCGGGCGGAGAAAAAATGTGTTCTGAAGACGACGAGTCAGAGGTCTTCTTTTACACACTCTGACGGGGTGGGGAACACTGACGTTTCGCTCGTCTGCCTCTATTGGGAAGGATTGGCCGTTGTCGATCGCTGCCTATTTGGGTCGGAGCCTCGTAGCTTCGCTATATCGCTCATAGATGTCTCTATGCTTTTTGAAACGATGTACATGGTCTTCTGATGCTAAAATCTTAATTGACACTATTATTTGGGAGCTGATGGGCCCTGTTGCAGATTGGCCACGTAGACCCATGTGTTCAGGGTCAGTCATACTCACGGGTCAATACCCACCCGGCGGCCAACACCTCCACGTAAAAGTGCGAGCCAGGGTAGGGATTTGGCCTTCGGGCCAGTTTTCCTTAGGAGTCAACCTTCGGGCGCTCCTGGACGGTTTATATGCGCAAAATTCAAGGCATTCGTCGGCCCTGCAGAGGATTTAAAATCATTTTTAAAAGGGTTTTATTTGTCGGTGCCCTGCGGTTTCACATAACTACATATTATTTAGAAAACACAGCTTGAAATTCGTATTTTATCTATGGGTCAGTTTATTTTAGGCGCGGAGAGGCGAGTTTCATGCTCGGACGTCTTTTTTTACCCGCTTTTAACTAGGATATATGAAATCTTCGGTTATATATTTCGAATATATTTCGAAAATATTCGCGAAAAATATTCCTTGCAGGAAACTTTCCGTGTTTTTTTTAATTTTGTATTGCGATTCCTAACCACGGATATTTTTAATTTACAGCTGTCGGGATTTCTTGAAAACTTTCTGTCGCTAGCGTATTTCTATATTCGAATTGCTCGCACATGTGCGGGCATTGCGTGGTGTTTTATTCTTGCTGTGGAAATTGATACACTGAGAAAAACAAAGACTTGCGCTTTCTGAAAACGATCTTCCTGACTAAAATAATAGCCAAGTAAGGGCACGACTCCTTACTCGATAATTTATGGGGCATAATGATGTATGACCATTTCTGGCGTATTAAACATCGTTGTCGACGTTGTTGAAACGTCCTTGTATTGCACACGCTGTAACACTGCACCAAACTGATTTTACGTTGCATTAGTGTAATGCCCTGTAGTGCGTATATATTCGTCATGCCAATACCTTTGATTGACAGGATTTCATCACTACCGCAATGTCACATGACCTATAAACCCGTGAAAATAGTATTTATTTTATTTTATATTACAGCAAACATACAAATAGTAAATATATGATACTAGTATTTTAAAAACATATTCAAAGGAAACAAATTTACTATCCTATGAATAGTTTGCAATGCTTGCATTACAAATTAACAGAAATAACATGAACACGTTGATAGTAGAAAAAAATATAACAAGCTAATAATAATATAAGGGTAAAAAAAGTACATAGTTGTTAATAAGGTTATTTGGTTAGAGCAAAATTAAAGTATGAGTAATAGGATAATATTATTTATTATACATAATATGATATAATACAATAGTATGTTATAATATAATAATCATATAATACAGTACATTATGATGGCAGTTAGTGAAATCTTAAGAAGTAGGAGATAGGCTAGGTATGATCGAGTCTTTTATTAAATTAATGGAATCATAAAATACATCTAATCCTTTACACGACTTACCATAAACGCGACACATTCTGGTAAGAGGTCTAGTATGTAGCACCATCTCAATAGCCAGCATGTTTAGCGATATTTCAACATTAGCAAACATTCAATCAGCAGGTTACGATCTATTTAAGTATGAATTACCAGTACCGTATCACTATGCAATACAATAAATGATCTTTCCATTGCCAGTATTCCAGAGACATTACCTTCATTGAAGTAACCAGCCAACTAAGATGACCATATTGGGATTCTTTCAACAACGACACTAAAATGATTATACCTAAGGTGAGATGTTAAGTTTCTACACCAAGAAACTGTCTTTAAAGGCTTCGACGTCTTCCACTTTTGAATTAGGATTATTTTTTACGTGTTATTCGCGTTAGATCGATCGATATTACGCTTTAAATTGCCGACTAATCTACACTGATACATATAAATCGTAACCCTACATTACTTAGCTTTTTTTTTAAATTTGGAGTGCATATTTTTTGTGTAAACGAAGTTCCTATTAAAAATGGCAGAAAACATCATTGGGCCCCGGAAATTAAGCCCTTGAATATCCGCAGGTCCCACCGCTAGACGCGAAAAGAGGCTCAGCCTACTTCTGTTATTATGATTAGGGCTGAGAGCATTTCTTATCGATGTTATACTTATATAGCTTCGCGTATGGTACACTGCAGAAGATGAAGAGCCTCCATCTAGCTTTGACGGATGAGCATCGCTTTTTCATGGCGACTCCGGCGGCACAACCACAATATCGCTAATGCAATTTCCGCCCTATTTATATCAACAGAAAAAACAGATGCCTATCTGACCCAAGCCGCGTATTTGCTTACCAATATACGAATAAATATATTGCGCTACTTCTGGTTTGCTTCTGAAATATTCCACTTTTCACAAAGGGCAATAGGAATTTTTGTATTTAATGTGTACCCAGAGTGTAACAACTGGGTAATTAAAAAAAATATTATTCTTGTGTAAAGGAGTGATAAGGGGCCGTTCACATATTACGTAATCACCGAGGAGGAAGGGGGGTTGGAACTGAGGCTTACGCTTAAATACGTAGGGGGGGGGGGGAGTCCTGATTACGTAATCAACTTTGGTCACAGCATCGTAATTTTTTTGGTCTAAACCTGCACATTAAATGTGCATTTTTATATGCATTCTTAAATATTCTTTTTCTCTTTAATACCATATTTACAGCCACTGAGGTCTGCAGATTGGGATCTGAAAAATAAACCAAAGAGTTTGAGGTTTTGTAATTACTTTGAATTAATAAAGTATATTTTTAATAGCATTCTAACATGTTTTTTTCACTTACCGTCATCAAACACTTTTCAAACGCTGGGTTCACGATTCTTCTCGTTTTCTGCAAATTCGGTTGATTACGTAATTTAGGGGGGGGGGGGGTGAGGGCCAGGCCGTTGATTACTTCTGACATGTTGAAATGGGGGAGAGGGGAGGTAGAAAATCCCAAAAACGTGATTCCGTAATATGTGGACGGCCCCTAATATCAATGTTCAACTCATTAATCCATGACTTATTGAAATTATACACACCCGAAGTTTTGTATATCTGGATTTTTTTTTGTGAAATAAACTAGTTATTAAATCTTATTAAATGGGGTTTATTATGTAAACCGGATTTATTATACGTCGTTATTTAAATCAAGAATTCAACTAAAATCCAATCGTAAGGCAAAAGCCAATCAAGTCCAGTATCACAGTAAGAAAGTAAAAACGAAATCAGATAAACACAACAAAACACTTAGAACACCCCAACGTAAAACAAAAGAATGACAACGGCCCAGGTGCAAAATCTTACCTGCCACCCATACATTGAGTATCTATATCTGTCTTTCTTATTTACTGTGTCTCTTTTATTTATTTATTTATTTATTTCATAAGCAAATCAACATAACAGTTTATACCAATCCGTTGATATGCAATATAGACATAAATAAGCATTAAATACAAATACAGGCATTAATATTTTTAAAAAAACCTACAAACTTACAGTACCTACATAAAGAGTGAAAACATTTTGTCTTACTCTGACAAAAAATAAGTAGCGCAACGCCCACACCTTGAAGAGATGCGGGCTCGCTGTAAAAATATCAAAGTCTGACGCTGTCGAACGTAGCGCATTTATATGCCGCAAAGCTCGGGTAAGCAGACTCCACCGACTTAGCTTGAAAACGTAGGCCATGGCGAGCATTTCTCTACGCAACTTAAGAGAGTTATCGCCCACCATGCCTAGTAGAAAACTAGTAGGGTATACGTACGGATAAAATCCGTACTGCTTGAATAATATAAAGCGTAAGAACCATTATTGTTTTTTTCCAACATAGTGATATAATGATCCTGATGTGGATTCCATATAACTGCATTCTGTTCCAATCTACTTCTCACAATTGAATTATACAATGTATGCTTAACCCGTAAATTGTGAAAATGCTTTAGGTTGCGAATAACAAACCCTAGTAGCTTAAAAGAGGACTTGGACAAATCAGCAATGTGCTCCTTGAACGTAAGCTGGGAATCAAAGAGAACTCCTAGATCCTTTACCTTCTCACCCCTAATGAGCACCTCATCAGTGATGGAGTAATCTATAGTATATGTCATCACTGAACATTTGGATATATTGAATGAGAGATTTTTATTCTGGCTTCAAGACCAGACGGCATCAATATCACGCTGGAAAAGCTTACAGGCCTCAGCAGTTCCAGTGGACATGTACAATTTAATATCGTCGGCAAACATTAAACATTTTGCTGACACGATTACTTTATGTAGATCGTTAACAAAGAGATTGAACAGCGAAGGCTCGAGGTTTGACCCCTGACTCACGCCAGAGCAGGTGTGGTACACCTTAGAATCCAAAAGTCCAAGTTTCATCAAGTTGATGTTTGTTCTTTAAAACTAAACATGTAATCAATGGTAGGTCTATCAGTTAACTAGGTTTTAAAAATAAAATATGAACATCGTTTTTTTTTTAAATAAAATTTTTCGTTTTTATCCCCTCGCTCGAGTTCTCTCCCTGATTCCCCCAATCAGGCCCGCCTTGTTAGGCGTAAGTGGATCTTCCAGGGCGGTCCGAGTAGTTCCGTTTGAAATACAGGGCAACTTGCCGTCAAGGATCCGTGAATAAGTGACGAGTTACGGCGCTCGTATTTCGCACAAGAGCCACGAGAAAAACGCTCCCTTGAGGGCGGTTTCACATAACGTGAAATTGATTTCTTGAGATCGAAGGCTGGTCAATAATAATGCTCGTCCTTTTAGCCTTGTGTATATATAAGGTCAGTTAAAAAGCACCAATTCTAACCATTCCTCATTATTTGAGTATACTGAGCCTTTTTTGTCCTATCCATGTTTACTTTCTTATTATCAACAAGTAAATATATTAAAAAGAATAAAAAACACGACTGCCATTACAGTTACTGAACTATTGTATTTATAACAAGGTAAAGAGGACGAGTAAAGTATTGAACATAACAACAAAATAAGACTGATTTTATTAAATATCTTCTTTATATTTGATACATTGATGCAATGCATCTTTCATTATCTTAATGACATTTGATTGAAACCTCAAATATTTATATACAATTTAACGCCCTCTATACTCATGTGTATGCACTCTTTCGAACTATCTTTTTACATTAGTACCATTTCTGGCCGCTTGATGTAATTTAGTGTTTATTAGTGTAAACAAAATTGATGAGAACGATTTGACCCCTTTCCCATGTATTGAGCTATTTGACCCCCTTCCCATGTATTGAGAGATTTTTGGCCTCAATCAACAATTATCCTGAAAGTCTAAGCTATTCAAAAATATATATTTCATTGAGCTACCCGATTTTCCGTTAGCTTCTGGAATCATTTGTAGTACCTACTTTACTTGTAATAATTATTTTTATCACATTTTTTAAAGAAATATTTGTGATTTAGATATGTATTCATATAGATAGATGTAGATGTCTGGAATGTACTCAATTAGACCTTTCATTTTACACAAAACACGATATATTTATGTTATTTTATTTACATTTAGACAAGTATTTTTTGGCATTTGGACAGTTTAGATACCCTATAACACTCGAACGTTGCAGCCACCGTTGTCTAGGGTAGCCTAAAAGACCTTTCAATCAGTTTTCTACCAGTCTACCAGTCTTTCAGTTTACCCTAGACAACGGCGGCTGCAACCTCGCCGAAACGTCGGGTGGTCCAAACTTCACGCTGTAAATTCGATTTCTATCCTATGTATAGATGTTAAGATATACGTAATAATTATGCACTTTACTGTTCAAATAGACTGCAAATAGGTGGCATCCTATCTTTCCGTATTATTTCTGTGATGTAATCATGCCATGCAAAAAAATGTTATAGATTGAATGCACAGATTCAATATTATTATTGGTTAAATTATTGGGTTTATATAATCAGTCAGTACTTTATAATAAACCATTCATAATCAATATTATTATAGATGGTCAAATAAATTGGTATTATTTTCGCCGTTAATGCTTTCAGCGCCACGTTTATTTCGTCTTCGTGAAGTGGCTGCCAAATAGTACTTCATGCAGTTGAATAATACAATACCATAATCAATGACAAAGTCTGAAGCCGCACAGCGTCGTGTTGCAAAAAATACGCCGACCAAAATTCATATGACGCCGTAGAGCGTCCATTTCCGTCAAAGTGTTAATTAACCCATACAGTGCGCTACAAAGAGGTTAGTTTTTTTTATAACAGGCAACTCCCATTTATCTGCGATTTTTACAAATAGCAATGTCACGCACATTGCGTGACATTGCTATTTGTAAAAATCGTGTATTTGTAAAAAACATGTGCGTGTCGACGCTTTCTTTAATTTAACTACACTGAGAAGAAAACTTTCAGCAGTCGCAACAATAAAACGGAATTTGCTATACTGATTATATTACACAATTAGATATGTATGCTTCGCCTCGATTACGTCAAAAAGACGCGTATAGACAAAAAACGATTATAGTTAAAACAATTCTTCGCGCTGATATGAAAATTACACCATTTTACTGTATGTCAACACATTAAATCATCGGAATTCCATTATTAATGGCGTCACTGCAAGCTAAAATATATGGGCCGTCTACCAGGGCTAAAGAAGGTGTATTATTCACATATAACTGAATATAACTGATAAGTTCAAAATATAACTGATAAGTTCATGCGCCACATTACGGTAAACTACTCTTTTATTGCTCTCCATATAATCGATTTTAAATACAATGAATACAGCTGCATTTCAACAGTTGCAAAGTGACGGCTGGCAGTCAGCTTGATCATTACAAAGCTAATGTATTCAGACAGCAGCAAACTGAGTGCTGGCAGTCAGAATATTTATAAAATTGAACAGATCACGACTTCTACGTATGACTTCTACACAGTATCTGCTTTTGACCAAATTTTACAGGAGAGCCATAACAGTTAAAAACACTGCACAAGTAAAAATAGTTCAAACCACTCGGGCTTATTTGGCTGCATAATTATACATATTTTTAAAAGTATCTACAGGCTATACGTGGAAGTAAATAATATTCGCTTAATATGTTCTACACTAGAAATCAAGATATACTTTGTTATTCTTTAGAAAATATAATAAAAATTCAGTTAGTGTCCTTTTAAACAGCTAGATATCCAACTTCCTAATAGATTTTCCGCACTCACTAAAAAATAGTACGTAAAAATATGCTAAATAAGCCCCTGATACAAAATATGTAAAAATTATAATTTCGAAAAAATGTTGGTTACTGTGTTTTACCTCAGAAGGCCGATTTCCAGTAGTTGCTCTGAATTTTTTTCGCGAATGAACGGTTACCGAGCTCGCGCCCTCACAATTTAAACATCCTTCACACATCGTTAAATTGCAACAGTTCGTTTTCATCATAACTGCGAGTAGACTCAATAATAATTGGTGACCACGCCAGTCTGAATAGATTGACAACTTCACGGCCATTCTTCCGTTGCCAACGCTGGTACGCCGCTACGCCTCTACGCTTTCAGGCTTCCACGCCTCTACGCCTTTACGTTTATTCGCTACACGTATTTAATGTCGTGTCTAGTCGTAGAGTTTTAGGTTAATATAGCAGTTACTACTTACATACATTGCCACGCTACAACTCGGACTATGGTCAACGTCAGTGTATTAAATAATACTACATACACTGCGTTGATTCAGCTTACTATTAGCAATAATTATCTAGCGTATTAGATTGCTCAACGCAGTACTACAATTTGGCAGCTAGGATTTTAATATGAAACGCAATGTTTAGATGGCACTCCTATTTCCAAGAATTCAATTATGTTCTATTACCTTCTTCAATTCCTACTCCTCCCAATCCTCCACATTTAGATTAATTAAATTAAGTATTGTAAAACTTTGAAAACAAGTAAGCAACCTTACGTTTATTGTTACTATCGATATGTTTTTTTAAGAAATAAATAAAATTAAAAAATATATGTTCAATATGGCGGCGTTCATGGTATAGTGCTCTAAACGCGCCTATACGGTATACTATATCGAAATAAGATAATAGTAAACTAACAATTTAAATTTTTTATTTGCAATACGTAATACTTACGAACATTAAAGTTCCGATAGACTAATAGATGGCATTCTATCTCTCCGTATTCTATCTGCGATGTAATCAGCTTTTATAAAAATCGATAGATGGCACTAATAATTGAAAATTATTATTACTATAATTCGTTAAATTATTCGGTTTTTATAATCAATCAGTTCTTTATAAATAATAATTCAATATAAATCTTGTTACAGATGGCCAAATACATTGCTATATTAGTATCGTCATACAGGGCTCGCAGCACCACCTGCATGTGGCCAGCACAGAAGGGGGCCAAAACGTACTATGACGTTGAACAATCTAACATATATAATCAACGCTATTAGTTTTTATTTTAATGCTCGTGAGTAGATCAAAACAAAATTGACTAATCATTGTAAAACTTCCTTTCCTATATAAACGAAAATAATTTTCGATCATTTATTTAACATATGCTTTTTTATTTTAGCTGGTACATTCCAATGTATGCAATTATTATTACTATTCTATTTAAGTATGTATGTAGAAAAATGAGGAGTTTTTCTACCTTGAATTATAGGGTAAAATTTGTAGTGTTCGCTACATAAAGGATTTATTTTTTACTCGTTTCTTGCCTTTCTCTTTCCTTGTCTGTCATATCATGGACATAGACATTGATATTCACAAGAGTCACAGAACGAATGATATTATACAGGTGGAGTACAACCCACTCACGTGAAAAATACGCTTCTATTATTGTGTTTAACGGAATTGAAATAATATATGGTATCATGACAATAACAGTATCAGAAAAAATGCCATCTTGATTTCTTTGACATTTCTTTCCAGTGCAGTTCTTAGAATTCGTTGGAAACAATATTATAAAATATAATGTACCTACTAATAATTTCTCTTGACCTTCAGTATTTTCAAGCAATGTGTAATTGCTGAATAATAATTTTTGATTGATTTGATTTAATTTGACATTAGAGATGTTGAGACACTTTAAAGGTTTCATATCTAGATCTACTATGAGCAGAGGATTTAACTAGTTTGCTTCGCACGGCTTGTACTTTTTTGAAAAGTTTTCTTGAACTTTTTATGGAATGTTTAAGAATATCGCAATATGCATAGCTTACCTTCTTTGTCTTCTTCCTAGAGCCTGTCCCATTTACTTGGAGTCGGCCTTCCTTGTCCTTTTCCTCCTGCCGGTGCCATCGTGCTTTATACACGTCTTAAAAGACGACTAAATGTTGTATAATTACAACATTAAGTCGTCGGAATGCTTGAATGTTTCAACGTCAGAAACTTTTTCGGTACGAATCGTACAAAACCGTACCGTGCGATCGTGTTTTGTTTATATACGCGCACATTTGCTATGAGATAGTGTAATTAGCATTTGAGCATTGGAGTTTGGCGATGCCTTCGTCTTTTGCACAATGTAGGTTAGGCATCAAATATTCTGTGTACGCGACAGAATACGCCAAGCCATCAGTATTTCCTTTTTAATACAAATTAATATAGTTTATAGGATGATATTTTTATTTATGATGATATTTTTATGTCACGGCTGTGCCGAAGTGATCAATTTGTTTAATTTTTGATTTTTTCGCTTTAATTCGTCTCAATTGGAGGCATTTTATGTTGCAAAAGGATTAGCTTGATTTTTGAGATATATGGATGAATAGTGATCGTTAGTCGACTGCAAAAGGACCTTTAAACTTACAATGCACCGTCGAAAGTCGTGCGCATCCGTAAGTATATCTCATTCAAATATTAGCATTTCCCGATCCAAGCTGGGATTTCCTTCGCTGCTTTTTAAGTAGCTTTTACTAATTTTATTTTTAAAAAAAAATATCATCCTATAAACGGATTTCTTTACAAAACTTATCAAATATAAATATATATATATATATATATATATATATATATATATATATATATATATATATATATATATATATATATATATATATATATATATATATATATATATATATATATATATATATATATATATATATATATATATATATATATATATATATATATATATATATATATATATATATATATATATATATATATATATATATATATATGTCGATATATTATCTGATTTATTCCCCATCATTTCTAATGATGCATCCACTAAGGATCTCTTAGATTCACCGCCAATTTTATCTTTCCGCAGACCACCTAATATTAGATCAATATTAAACAAAACAAAAAATAATCAAAATTTCTCTATTGGTAATAATACTTTTGGGCTTCAACCTTGTGGTCGTCCACGTTGTAAAACTTGTCCTCTGTTAGATCTAAGTCCTTTTTTTACCAGTCCAAATACTACTAATAGTTACAGGGTTCCCTTTCATTGCAGTTGTATTTCAAAAAATATAGTATATCAACTTCTGTGCAGGACTTGTGATGCCTTTTATATCGGTGAAACAACAACACCACTTAATATTAGACTAAATAATCATAGGGCTAGTGTAGGAAATGAAAGCCGACTCCCAATATCTTTGCATGCCAGGGCGCATAATTTATCTTTTGATCAATGTTTTAAAGTTAAAATAATAAAATGCCTTGGGGATAATGCAAAAGAAAGGGACGTCAAATCTTGGGAATTGGCTTATATTTATATTTTAGGCGCTTGCAAAGGTTCCGGTCTCAATAGGCAAAATTAATAAGGTTTATCATATTATCATAATCATCAAATGCTTTTTCTTTTAATTTATAATCATTCATTTTAAAATAACGTTTTGCACGGTTGGTTATGGTACCTTAACTAAATCGTGTAAAATATTATTAATCCATTTCTTTTTGTTCGATTCCTTGAATTTAAATTTTCAACGAATTGTTCGATTTCAGAAATGTCACATATGTATCTTGACGACGGCTGAGCCGAAATATTGATATACATTTTATAACAATCATTAATATTTAAGAAACACTAATCGCCTATTATTTTCCAGCATTCATTCTCGTCTCGCATTGTTGTGTTGCCGCTGTGTGAGGCCATTTTAATCGGATTCTAGTGCCACAGCAGGAAGCACCAGCAAACACTGAGGGAGGAGAAGAAGAAGGCGTGGAGTCACTCCTGGTCACCACAGACCAGATAAGTGCCCTTTCATTATTTTATCATTTCATTTATTTAGTGATAAACATAATTTCAATTTGAATATATATATATATATATATATATATATATATATATATATATATATATATATATATATATATATATATATATATATATATGTATATATATATATATATATATATATATATATATATATATATATATATATATATATATATATATATATATATATATATATATATATATATATATATATATATATATATATATATATATATATATATATATATATATATATATATATATATATATATATATATATATATATATATATATATATATATATATATATATATATATATATATATATATATATATATAGTATATATATAGTGGCTTTTATTATTTTTATTTTTTCATCAAAGTGTCATCCTTTAAACGAATTCTTTAAAAAAAGATTTTACAAAAAACCAATCAAATATTAACAATATTATACAATTTTATCTTATGTTTTGAACTCTTGTAAATATCATATAGCCTTAAGTATAAACTTCTCGACCAGAAATTACGATTTATATCTTATTTCATGGGAACGAGCAAATGAAGTATTTTATTTTTATTTTCATTTAATAGCTGGCTGATAGCGAGCCCAGCAATCGTATATCGTCCCTTTAAAGAGTGGATATATTCGAATTTCAAATCGAATTTTCGAAATGTCATTCCGCATTTAAGAGACGATTGATTGTGATTTTTTTCATTGTTTTTGTTTAAATTTGTCTTTAATAAAGACATTTTATTTTGGTTTGCAAAAGGATACGCTTTGTTTTTGAGATGTGGATGAAGGGTGATCGTTCGCTAGCGATAAAGGGATCCCATTAAACCTACAGTGTACCGTCGAAAGTGGTACTCATCCAAGAATACATCTCGTTTAAACAATAAGCATTTCCCAGTCCAGTCCGGGAAAACCTTCCAGCTATGTAAGTGGCTTTTATTATTTTTATTTTTTCATCAAAGTGTCATCCTTTAAACGAATTCTTTAAAAAAAGATTTTACAAAAAACCAATCAAATATTAACTATATATATATATATATATATATATATATATATATATATATATATATATATATATATATATATATATATATATATATATATATATATATATATATATATATATATATATATATATATATATATATATGTATGTATATATATATATATATATATATATATATATATATATATATATATATATATATATATATATATATATATATATATATATATATATATATATATATATATATATATATATATATATATATATATATGTATATATATATATATATATATATATATATATATATATATATATATATATATATATATATATATATATATATATATATATATATATATATATATATATATATATATATATATATATATATATATATATATATATATATATATATATATATATATATATATATATATATATATATATATATATATATAAAATCATACAACATTTTTGTCAAAATAGCGAAACGGGGTTGGATAGCGCGGTTGTCGTCTCCGATCTCGCGGGAGGGCCGCGTAACGTGATTATGAGTGTCTCGCTGAAATTAACTTTTGTTCTCGGCGACTTGCCTCCTTAAACTGCTCAGGGAGTTTCCTTAAGAGCATGCTCTACATCGATGCTAGTGAATTCGTATAATAAAACTCCTTTTTTACACTGTATAAGTCCAATGAATGTAGTACACTAGAATTATCCGATTTAAACTTTAGAATTTAGTACACAAACAATGTCAAAATTTATCATTTTGAATGTAGAACATGACAAATATCTGATTTAAATATTTGAATGTAAATAACCATATGTCAAATTTAAATTATTCTATGTCAAATTTAAACATTTAATAGATACTTCAGCCTGGTAACTAACGGCGTATAAAGCTGTCCCTACATATAACTTAGATTGATAAAGTAACTTTGAACAAGAAGAAAAGGGGAAGCGGCGAGTCTTCGTCAGACTGCCACGTTTTATTTATTTGACTCGTGATTAGTAAGAACGACTTTACCCCCGCGGCCCTGATACCAAGCATAAAATATATGCATAGGAACATAGCCTCGGTCGCTTAGTATGCCAAAAATGGGGGAGATCTTTGTACCTTTAACAATGTTGCTTGTATTTCAGATACTCATATAACGACCTTATTTTTGTGAATATTTTGATATGGAAAATAGGCATACGTGTAACTGCTGCTTATTTATTATTATGATTATATGACATGCCTTTCGTTAGGCTGCATAGTCTTGTTCTGATTGTATACAAAAGTCATTATAACAACCTAATTTCCTTCCTTGAAGAGGAAAAACTAGTACAAATAATTGGTTTCTATGACTGGGTACAAGATGCGACAGTCAAACCTGCATTTTTGAAATAAGTTAAAAAACGTACGGATGCATATTTGTTTTTTTAATGCATTAAAAAAACAAAGATAAGATAATTAAGATAATAACATGTTATTATCTTAATCTACGTTAAAGGCATTTTAGAAGAACAACAATAATCGGTCACATTTTAAAAACAACATCTTTAAGATGAGGTCCTTCCAGATCTAGGTAAATAGAGCGAGGTAAATAGAATAGACTTAAAATTAAAATAAAGTTATAAGAAAGAAAAGAAAGCAAGTCATAGGAAAAATACACAAAGTCTATAATATTTAATATATGGTAAGTAATATATAATGAAATATAATTATACCTAGTCAAAATAAGTAAAATTCATTGTCAAAACAATATATAACAACAACATTAAAGAATTTTTGTTAACTAGTTTAATGTTAAAATACAATTAACATGCATATTTAAAAATATATTCTTAATTTGTGCAACTAAGTTATATTAAATTATAATTTCTAAAATTTGATGTATTTCATGTTAGTCTTTAATGACTCGATAACCATTTTTTAAATTTATTTTTAAATAAGCTAAATGTAAAATTCATTTTTATTTCCAAATTGATCAGATTGTAAAATCTCGGCGTTATGAAAGAGTAATAATGTCTTCGTTCAAGTGATGTTTTCATCCTGGGTATTACTAAACTTTTTTCTAAAACTTGTCTCTTTGGTCTTCGGTTCTGAAGTATTACGAAATTCGAATTATTGTCCAAATATAACTTTAAGAGTAAAGTATTTAGATAAAGTTGCCTACAATCGAGGACTTTAGCTTCCATATAACCTTCATTGGTGGGATGGCGATATGGCCTGCGGAGAATAATTTTTAGTGAAAATTTCTGAGCAACTTGTAATAGCTCTAGCAGGGTTTTAGCACACCCAATAATGCCGTAAGTAATAAACGATTCACATAAAGCATGATAAACGGTTTTTAGCCTTTTGGAATCCCGAATATCGCTCAGTTCTTTGAAAACATATTCAAGGATTGCCACATTCGTAGCCAAATTATTTTTATGAGTGTTTTTATAGTAAATGGCATGTATTTGATTTTGCCAACATTAAGCGTTAGCATAAAGTTTCCTAGCCAATTTCTAACAATTTGCATTCACTCTTTTGCTTTCTCAAATAGGTTATCCCAGTTTAATCCCTTGAATAGTATCACAGTGTCATCAGTATATGTGATGATTTTACCAACTGTTAGGTCGTTTATGTAGACGAGGAATAAAATGGAACCCAAAACGTTACCATGAGGGACGCCATACGTGAGATGCTGGCTTTCAGTCTCGCGGCCCCGAATGGTGACATGTTGTACCCTGTTGGATAGATAACTATCAAACCATTGTATAGTTGTATACTTATATAATTGATTCCCACACTGCTCAGTTTGCATAATAATATATTATGTGGTAGGGAGTCAAAAGCTTTTGCAAGGTCAAGGAAAGCTCCTAAACACTTATTTCCCTTATGCACCGTTTCGACTATGAATTCTGTTAAGGCAGTTATAGCGTCTGGTGTGTTAATGTGTGATGCCTGCGAGCCTTATTTCAGCTCAATCGGATGAAGCGTTTGGGCGCTATCGTGGAGGAATACACACATATACAGACTTAAATCTGGAAATGGTCGTAATCGTCTCACGGAGTTCAAAAGGGATAGTTCAGTCTTCACCTCGAAAAAAAGTGTGTGTGTTCACAACACTTTCCCTCTTCGTCCGTTAGTAGGTCGCGAAAGTAATGCAAAGGCATTGCGAATACAATAGAAAAATATGTGGTCGCGAGATAAATGGGAAGGAAGCTCGTCCGGGC
Organism: Micropterix aruncella; assembly: GCA_944548615.1. NCBI lineage: Eukaryota > Metazoa > Arthropoda > Insecta > Lepidoptera > Micropterigidae > Micropterix > Micropterix aruncella. Next base: position 9,088,888 of record OX155964.1, read on the forward strand.
TACAGATGTTTTCTGCTGGAAATTCGTCATTATCCTCGATCACGTCCCGCGGAGGAAATTAAGGAAACTTTTCGAGTGGTTGTGCTGCTCGTCTCCCGGGTGGACAATTCGCCTTGTAGGAAGTAGGTACCTACCTACATAACCCTCCATTCGGAGCTAACCCGGCACGTCGCGCCGCAACCTCGCACCTTATTTCCTCCTAATAACATTGTTCCACTCATTCACAGCACTACTCAAACAATCTTACGTACCACTATACGATTAGGTACGCATACTCACAGTGGGAACTAGAAAGAGGCCGACCTTTAAATGTTTAAATGATAAAAGAGAATGGCAATTTCGGCCCACTTTTCCAATAGCTGTAAATCATATACCAATGGAGAGAGCTCTTTATGTAGAAAATTTATTACTAGATCGACTGATCTAGAACGACTGATTATTTGTATGTAGGTAATATTGAATATAATATTACAGCCATGACAATATATCATGGTAGTTATGTTTCTACTATTAAAATTTTTACCAATGTGTAGGAATGCCTATCTATAGGAGTAGTTGATTGTATTGTATTTTATTGATCCTAATTATGAGCCGTTTGTGAGTTATATCCAATTAAATATGTCTAATTTCCTGATATCCCCGAGGCCACCCTATTTATTTAAATAGTTATTAAAATACTAGGCAAATTATTGTTTTTTTTTTATACTAATCATCCTTATCATTTAGTAGACATTAGTCCTTGACCTTTATTAAGAGAATTTACTTGTATAATTTATATATTAAGTATTATTCAATGATTTAATTTAAGAAATATAAATTTATTTTATATTAATTATATAATTTTATTATTTATTATATTTCAACGATGACGAGATATAATTCGAAAAGGAGCTTTTCAAGGCAAACATATTTTGATAGTTATTAATGGTTTACGTTGAGGAATAATTTTATTTATTATTTCTGAATTACTTTTTTTTATTTCTTTTTATTGAACCTTTTTTCATAGAAGAATATTTATTAATATTGAAATTGGATTAATATGGCCTCAAAATATTATTTTTTTAACCCATATCAAATTCCTATATTAAATTCTATTATTTTACTAAGATCTGGGATTTCTGTAACTTAAGCTCATTATGCTTTATTAAATAATAATAATTATAAATTCAATCAAAGAATAATTATTACTTTAATTTCAAGAATTTATTTTACAATATTACAATTATTTGAGTATTTTGATTCATTAGTTAAACAGTTATTAAAATACTAGGTATTGTATTTTAATATGTGTTTAACCGCCTTGCCTTTGGGTATATTTCTTAATAACAATACATGACTACAATACACCAGACATTTTTTTACACCTATTCATCGATTAACCTTTGTGTATTTAGAATCGTGGGAACAATTTGACGTATCACGTACGCTTTGCGGGTTTCGAGATTTGTTTTTGTACTCGAACGTACGTGATACGGCTTGTTGCGCTCGGGCGATAGCATAGCGGGCGTATCACGTACGTTCGTATAGGTAGGGCGGTTAACCGAAAAAAACCGTCGCAGATGA